>OZ007571.1:40666412-40753912 GCA_963931925.1 Onchidella celtica
GTTCCCTTCATCAAGGGAGGACTTAAACTAGTGAGTACATTTTATTTGTTTTGAATCTGCATCCCTTACGTCTCTGTGAAATAATCACTAACCCCATGCCACTCCCCCAATAGTAAATGTTTAGGGAATCAACACCCTCCTCTCCCCTATGCCCCCTATCACCCCCCTGCCCCCCACACCGTTTAGGGAAGCAACGCCACACATACACACACACATCAAAATTCCTCTGAATAACGTATTGTGGGCACTGTGAGGCCCTTTCCGACGTATTTGTGACGACCCTGCGACGGCCCTGCGCCAATGTACTTTACTGTACCGTAAGGGGTGAAACAAACTAAGGCTGGTGTACGCGCCAGACGGGTGGCTCGCCGCTTATAGATTTTACTTCGCACTAACACGATGGGAACTTCCCACACCGCGGCCCAGCGGCCGGGGCCTATTGTGCCAGTGCGCAGCAAACTTTATGGGCTGTGAGCCACAGCTCTGGGGGCCCCACCGGCATTGGTCTGTTTCGTTCTTAACGCCGAACTGGAGAAAGACAAAATTAAAATGACCAGGAAATTTTGTTTCGTCGCTCTTCCATTTTACAAATTTTTCCTCTTGTTGACACTGAAAACAAATTACTTCATAATACCACTTCGTCCGTGATTCTGTATTTTCCTTCTTAATTTAAGTATGTATACATTCACTCTCCTCGGTTCATTCATTACCCCTTCGTTTTCTTGAGGACAGGAATGTTTTGTTTAGATCTCCATGTGAAATTGAAACATTTTCACTTAATCGTTTTGATATAATACTTTGCATAAATAATAATAATAATAATAATAATAATAATAATAATAATAATATGACCATATAAATGATAACAATGATAATGTCACATAATGTCATGATAAAATAATAATGAAAACCTTTTCACAAAAATTTGCTAAAATAACCTCGGAAGTAAAGATAAACAGATTGTGCAAGTTTGTCGTGAACATTACAGTTTCTTTTGAAAGAAAAAAAAATAAAAGGAAATATTAGTGGTTCCCAAACAGTTACGCTGACCCAACACTGGATTCTGAGGATGTCAAAGCAGATTGCAAGCAGTGTTGCCAGTGAAGATTTTCAAAAACCCCAAAAAGTTCCGCATGATAAATCCAAGATTTTTTTTGTTTCCAACCCAAAATAAACGTTTTAAATAATACAGTTTCACAATACATTGAAGACTAGCTCACAGATCATACTGTGTTAAAGATCATTACACACAGACTATCTCAAACTGCCGCTTAATATACCTTTTATGTCACAGTTTAAAGCATTGTAAGATTATGAAGGACAGTTCTGTGATCTCATTTTAGACGAATAATGTCGGTGTTTGCAACCAGCCGTCTGGAGACTTTTTTTTTCAGCGTTTTCTTTTGATCTTTCTTTTTCAGTAGATAAATAATCAGAAATGCACAAAGGCCCTCCAAAAAAAAAAAAACCCCAAGATCTTCTAAAAAATGTCAAGATCCCAAGGTAACCCGTAAAATCCCAAGATCTTGGAAAAAATCCCAAGGACCGGCAATGCTGGTTGTAAGCATCTTCGAGGGTGAAAAAACAAAACGATTAAAAAAAAAAAAAAGCTAACAGAAGCTCCTATTTGATTTATCTGCATCTTTGTGGCATCGTGTTGCCTCCACCAATTCTATGAATAAACACAGTAGGGCATCAAAAGAAAACGAACGGGAAAATGCACACCACTGTTTGATGTTCATTTCCCATGGTAAATTTTGTGATCTCAGGGACACAGATTGTATAGGCCCATTCCGGATAACGGCCATTTTAGTTCTCAGGACCGACGCCTCACCATGGCAATGGTAGCACTGACTTTGATTCGTTAGCTGAATTGCACCGTGAGCACTTCAGGCGTCGCGAACCAATCGGTGGCGAGCAAAAAAAAAAAAGTAAACAATAACACGTGTGTTCACGCGCATGGGAGACGTTCGGTCAGTTCTTTCACTTCCTTTCCCTTGTTAAACAAGTTGTTTACACGGATGGTAGGGAATCTGATCAGCTTGGATCCATCCTTTCCACCCCTGTCATAACAGCCAACTGCAATGCAACCAGCGGGCATTTTAACCGCTAAGGCATATCTCGAAGTTACACTCGTCAGCTGATCCACCCGCCATTTTATGTGTCGGAAGTACAAAACAAAAACACCCTGTGACGTCATTCGCAATGGGCCTATAAAATACATGAACGATGAGAGACACGTCACCTATATGTCACTTTGTGATAAATCTAAAATACATGATGGTGGGTCTTTCTCAGTTCACCCAAACCAGTGTTTCTCAACCTTTTTTAACCACCGCTCAACTTCAATTTTCCAAAATGGTACGACAAAATTGGTAGACTATATTTAGATAAAGAGATTAAGCCGTGCATCTGTTAATTAAGTTCGATGTTTTAATGCGAGCTAAACAAGGAAGCCACCGAGAGGACATGAAATTAAGATTTTTATGAACAATTCCCTACGCCTCATTCTGAAGTCCCACGTTCCACCTTGAGAAACACTGAACTAAACCTTCTATCAGTGATTCGGGCCTCTTCCTTTGGCTTGCCACATTTCGATAGATCTCCGCATCCATAATGTCCGCATAGACATGTCACAGTCAGGAAACGTACAGACAGCAGCATCCTTGTGTAAAATTGTAATAATAATCATATTACATGTATTAATTATAATGCATATTATAAAGGAAATGAAGCCTCCAGTGCAATCATGAACAGCTTTTTAACTACTGAGCCTGAAATTCTACAAAACATCGCAACGCGCATGGAAAGACGTCAAGCTGTACGTGGGCATATTTTAAAGCAAGGCGTTATTTACAAGGCATACCTTGAAACTAACTCTAGCGTTATTTTCAAGGCATACCTTAGCAGCTTCTGATTGGTCAATGAAACATGCCTTGAAAATAACGCTGGCGTTAGTTCCAAGGCATACCTTGAGTCCAATAAACAATACATAGCTACCCCGGCGGCTTTCCCTGATAATTATGTCAATCTGACTACTACCCAGACGAACATCGGCCTACGGCCTCGATGATACAAACTGACTAGACCCTCACGTCGTTACATATCAGTCTGACAATGCACAGTCTAAGGCTCCACGTTTAGAAATACTGAAACAGCTTCTGATTGGTCAATGAAACATGCCTTGAAAATAACGCTGGCGTTAGTTCTAAGGCATGCCTTGAAAATAACCACTTCGTATTTTAAAAGATCCTGAACTTCGCTATATTTTTAATACTTTCGTTGATTTTGAGCCACAACTGAGTTGAACCAAAGATACTACATTTGACAAGATGAGACAGCTAGTGCTTTAAGTGTGCACAGATTTCGCACCGCCACCTAGCGGCAAACGCGCGGAAGTCATGAAAAGTGCCGTATTTTACAAAGCCAAATAGGGAAAGTATTGAATTTTGTTTACTGTTCAGCTATCGCTATCGGCCTTGATTGATGTCAATTAATGTGGAATTATAACCTCAACCGCTGTGGGAAAACTCTAGCTATTTTTTCTTTTTTTTTAGTCGCAGCAGCACTGTCACATAAATTGCATCATAAATTTACCATTATATCAAGCATTCTTTTCATACCTTGGGCCCCGCCCCCGACGTGCGCAAACTGTGTGCACGTTTTTTTTTAGTGGTGCGAAGAAGACAGTGTCTCATCTTATCGTTTCTAGTATCTTTGGTTGAACAGATAAAAGTGTTCCGACATTTTGAACCGGAAAAAAAGACGCATTTTCTTCCAGTAGAATTAAAAAGTATGAAATGGAGTTTCGATCTGCGCCCCAATTTACATATAGTGGGAGCTTAGTTCTTGTAATAATAAACAGTGTAATAGGGCTGATGGGGCACAGAGATAAGTCCGTTATGCGTTTCTTTTGACTCAGTTTGAGTTTGAGTTTGGAGAAAGCACGTCCACACGATAACGGCCACACTGTGCTAGGGAAAAGCAAGACGATTGACAGACTATAAAAGAATGACAGGACAGAAGGAAACCCTACCAGAAGCGCCCGCCAACCATCCGCCTTTTAACTCAGTGCTCAAGATCTGTCTTTCCGCCAGACAGTTCTGACGGGCACGTACAAGCGAGAACACTAATGTTTCGGTCTCGCCAATGCCCCAGGTCCTGTTTAACTCTGTTGACAACATCTCGCGCTGAAGCCGAGACAAAACAGACTCACTTCGGTGTCAGCCTTATGTGAGAACTGGATAGAATACATTAATCTTCATCTCCAAATACTGGTATCTGATTGCTATACAGTTGAGGGATAGCCATGAATTTCTAACCAGGAAATTTAAAGCCAATGCAAATTTCATCTATTGCGTGGTGACGGAAAGCAATTTTTTTCCCGGAATCTGTACATTTTCAGGAAGGAGTTCCCCTCTGAGATCTGATGCAGTTCCTCTTGGGAATCTCGAGTGGGAATTTTTTTCTTCCCCGAATAAGAGAACAGATATCATCCCCTGTGTGTTGTTGTTGTTACAACTTACAAAAAAATACCAACCATACAGCTGACAAGAGTCAGCATTCATATCACTGTATATCCAACGAGTGCCCCTGTCTGTCTGTCTATCTGTCAGTCTGTCTGTCTGTCTGCCTGTCTGTCTGTCTGTCTGTCTGTCTGTCTGTCTGTCTGTCTGTCTGTCTGTCTCCCCTCCTCTCTCTCTCTCTCTCTCCCTTCTTTTCTTTCTTCGGAAATATTTCTAAGAGTTACCGATAACAAACTGCTGGAACAATTTTCCAGTAGAAACATTAAATGCTAGATATTATATATTTCCAAATGTCAACATCATTTCGGTTGAACAAATAATAATAATAATAATAATAATTGATTTATATAGCGCCAAAATCCACTTAAAGTGCTCGGTGGCGCTTAACAAACACATAGAATACACAGTCTCAAACACTCCAGTATATCACACCTACACACTAACACATCCAAAGATACATTTCAGTAACAGTTCTAGTATCATCTATAAATCATACACTTTTTTGAAAAGCAATGTTTTGAGTTTCGATTTGAAGTGCTCTACTGAATTAGTTGTTTTTATATCATAGTTCAGATTGTTCCAAAGTTTTGGGGCACAGATGGAAATGCCCTTTCTCCAAGCATTGTTCTGGATCTAGGCATGCAGAGCTGACTGTCATTTAAGGACCTTAAATTGCGTGGCGGTGTGTAAAACAAACAAACAAACAGTCAAACAGAAAAGGGAGATCTCAGAAAATATTACAATGAAAGGGATACAGTTGCTGTCTGGGTAACCAAAAACACAAGGCAAAAACACTTTTTTGTGAGACCGTTTCAGTACCTGATATTAAGAATGAAGACTTCAGGCGCTTTAATCGTCAAGTTTTATAAACTCTATTTCTTATTTTTGTTCTATCATACCGCTCTAGACACGTACGTGTCATTAAGGGCCACACCACAATGCCACTGTGGAAATCAAGATATAGTCTTCATGCCCAGTCCAAACATTTAAATGTATTTTTGACACTTCAAATCATAATTCGAAGTTTTTTTTTTTTTTAAAGGGTGGGAGGGGGGGGGGAGGGGGGGAGTTTCTGTACTTTTCATTTTCATCACATGCACACATGTAACTGTTAAAGGATTTCAGTTAAGTCAACATAACTGATAAAGTACATTCCATTCCGAGTTTTATTGAATGTCTGCGGTTGTAATGCCCAGCCTTTGGTGAAAAGAACGAAAAAACGACTTCTAAATGATACGTAAAGTTAAGAAAATAAACTTTCATTCTCTGTGTGTATGACAGCGGCGGTCCACGCTAGACTCAGTGGTATAGAGATACAAATTCCAAGAATAGCCTGAAAATGCCCACAAAGTTCCCCACTCATCCACAGAAGGTCTAACACCCCACACACACACACTTTACTTGCAAGAATAATGAGTGCTGCACGAACACTTGCAACACATAGTATGTCATTAATACGCATTAAAATTCTATATCACAAACTTTATTTCCTTGGTATAATTTTTCATTCGGATGCACAATTAAACCATTCAGGAAACTGATAATGAGAAAAAAACGAGACCATTACGTCATTTGCTGAAGAGAGAATGGTAGAAGAAATAAAACAAGGCGGAAGTGGGTTCGTTTGTAATGAAAATATTTTGTCTCCCTAGTCAAATCAAAAAAAAAAGAGAAAACAAAACAAAAAAATCAATAAACATACAAACATAGCAAGACAGCGTGTGGTCGGAGCAGGAGAGAGTCCCGGCCAACCATTATTGCAATTGTATGAAAGTTTGCTAAAAATCTGTTTTGCATTTCTTAGAACTTCAACTTGTGTCCTCGGGCAAAGTTACATGAAAATTTCCATTATGCAAGACCAACACAGGAAAAACAAAAAAGGACACGACAAAGGATTTAAAATACCTTTCACATTCTTAGTGCTGTAAAGTAAAGACCCAGCTACAGTGAAAAGTAAACCGAAACTTGCAGGGGGGGGGGGGGGGGGGGTCGAGAAGAGAAGATAAGTTCTTCACTTCTGTGGTCATCATTTATGAGATCATTGTGTCTCTGAGGAGAAACATACACAGGGCTTGGAACATCCATTTTCCCGAATAATTGGTATCTATGTTTAAATGAAGAAAATCTATACGTTTGTGCAATTCATCAATCCTGTCGCTCCAGAAATGCCGCTGGCAATCTTGCACCCCTGACATTTCTGTGCTGACGCTTGTCTCAGAACCATTAAAAAATGTCCATTGACCAACCTTCTAAGCACTGCAATGTATCACCAGTGATACACAGACATTAATCGCTCGGCTGCAGTTCTCAGAAGAACTCAGCGCGAGAAAAGCAAGTTATTTTCAGTGTTTTCTGCAATTTTGACAATAAATCAACTAAATGAACGTGAAAAAAACAACAACACCCTTAAGACAAAATTCCCACGAAATCAGAATTTGGCCAGAAGCAGAAGGGGGCGGTGCCTAGAGGGTTATAACGTTATAACGGGCTCAAAATCCTTCGGGGCACTGTACTATTATTGGTACCAGTGGTTTTCTTTTTTTGTTTTTTTGTGGCCTTTTGTATCATGTCCTTGCTGGTGCCACTTCATACTTTGTTATTGTTGAGAGGGAATAATATATTGTTATGTAGGACCTATTATTTTTGTCTCATCCGTTTTCAGGATTGCTCTGAGTGAAGAACAAAATAATAATATTATAAAAGATCCTCAATGTGGACTAGTGACTTTCAAATCTTGTTCACTAAAATTATTTCTAGCCTAATTTCTTTATCCTAAGTCCTCTTGAACAGCTTTCAAATGGTAACTTACAAGAAATAAATAACTAAACAATCAAGATCAAGCCTGTGATCGATTTGGATGTTTTATGTAGAGTGAAGACAAGGCTATCGAAACCGTCCAATTTTCGTGCAAGAGTAAATTTACGTAGAATCGAATAATAATATACATCTCTTTATGTAAATGTATAAAAGTGATATATTTGAAAGTACCTTATCATTATAACCTTGCCAAGGCCTGAGATGAGCATTTCTCTGTAAGACATCTGTTATCGCTCATCATTGTGATCAATATGTCAGTAGATTAAATGCCTCTTTCCATGTGTCACGAGCGAGTGAGCGAGGATCAGTAGTTGCGAGAAGAGGGTTAGAATAAAGTTAACCCACGGGCCACGGGGTAAGGGAAAGCGTGCATGTTGTGAGTGGTGGGGGTCTGAATGAGGCGAGAGCGCTGTATTACTATCACTGCACACTAAGACGTCCTAGGGAACGGACGCAGGAGAAAGCCCCAGAGGGCGAACATAAGGAGAGCAGTCGGAAGACTTGGGAGTAGTGTTTTTCCAGTGATGACTGGTAGGTGAAACGATGATTGATAATAGTTATGATTGATGTATTATATTCGTCTATGACCATGATGTAAATAAGTATATGTGAGGAATGTGGAAGTCCTTGATACTGTATATAGCAATGTGCGCCATGAGCGATAGATGAAAGTTAAGTTCATGGATTTGTAGCGAGAGTGAGTATTGTGTACTACGGTGGAGGTGTGTTACCGTAAGATGTTTGGTGAGTGAAATGTGAACTATTGTGTGTACGCTTCATGAGTTGTAAGGAGGGGTGAAGTGAATAGAAGTGGTATGGTATTATACCAATGTAATGTTATTCTTGTAGGTGCCGGGGTCGGGCCGAATAGCGCCGCCTACGGTGAGCACAGGGGATAGGCCAGCATAGGGCCGGAGGCCACACATAGGCCAGGAAGGAAGCTGTCGGTGCAGGACAGTAGAGGCACATGAGTCGTGGCAGTCTGGCCACCGACAGGGACGTATATATGATCGTGAATGTGCTATTGCCATGTTGATGTGCTATTGAAATGCTAATGTGCTATTGCCATGTTAATGTACTATTGAAATGCTAATGTGCTATTGCCATGTTGATGTGCTATTGGGATGCTAGTGTGTTATGGCAATAGGAAGGGGCTATTGAGAGACTGCGGTGCCAGTGAAATATTAATGTGCTATTAAGACCCTGAGAGGAGAGGCTGAGGCCGAAGTGTCTTTAGAAAGTAACTACCGGGTTGTGGACCCGAGGAAGAGTGCATGTGGGAATAAGGCCGTTGGACGGTAGTAAATTCAATAATATAGTGTATGTAATTGCACTTTTATCTGTATCTTTATGTATAATAAATGTGTGAGTCTGATGGGTTGTTCTGTTAAGTGTTATACTTGTTCGTTCGTGATTGTTGTCTTGTTATAATTATTACATCTCCCAGTCTGGGATTTGTGACACCATGGTCCATATTTTATGTGTCTTACATACATAATAGGGGCCGCAACTGTAGCTGCAGAAGATGCCATTTGAAAATACGTACCCATCCTACAGCCTGCAAGCACAAATACGCGTCATGGAAAGGAAAATTACGTGCGACTACTGCATGAAAAAACAACACCAAAACAACTGACATAATAAGTAGGAAATATCCATCATGGATCGACCGGGTAACCCTTGATGAAGACCTAGCACAATCGAAATAGTAATTACAGCACTAATGTAAAATTTCATATATCTGTGAGTGTGCTGATGGCTGCTCCAGAAAAGTACGCCTTACACAATTTGTCATACAAGACATGGTAAGTGTATCGTTTTTGTTGATATAAATTGCAGTGACAACATCAATAATATTCTTTATTGATCCTTAGGTGTGTAAATCGGTGGAGAGCTCTGAAATATCAATAAAAGGGGGATGAATGTTTTGCCCTTGACTGGCTGCGAACCCGGGTCTCCCTCTTCGGTAGCTTGCAAATAGTAGCATACGGTCGCTGACCTCTGATAGCAAGGTTTGGTGCTGGTGAACCGGTCTGTTTTACCATACAATCTCTTACGTTCCTAAAACGGTGCCCTAACAAGTCTGAGGCAATGGCTGTGCAATAATTGTAAATTAAGAAATAAAGTAAACTCGTTAGAGACACCACTTGTGAACCGACAGAGAAGTATGCTGAAAAATAAGAGAAAGAAACTTAATACTTCATTTAAGATATGCTTCAAGTAAGCGTTTTCTGTCTCTCAGAGCTCTAGTATCCTCACCGTAATCATTTGATCACAGAAATTTTGACGTGTGAGAGTTTGTAGCATCTGCAAGCTATCCCTTGCCCTCCCCCTTTTTCTTGTTACACTGGTGAGCATGTGTTCATTTCTTCTTGACAACCGCTAGAGCGTACTGTACTCCGTGACCTGACCTTCTTTTCTAGTGAGTAGTTTTTTTTCCTCGCTCGCTTGTTGTCAGGTGTTTTGACTCGTTCAGTAAATATTAGTATGTTCCCGAACATTCGATAACACTGTGGAGAAGGATGTTTACGCCAGATTTGGCCTTGAGTGATGTAACCTGATGACGTATTGATGCGTGATTGGTTAGTTTGTGCGAGGGCAAAGGTAACGTTTATTTCGGGAACTTTCTGTAGGAATGTTTATATATATAGACCTGTGTGAGTGGTTGGTGGGGTGAGTAAGTGAGTTTCCTTTTGTGTGGCGTAGATATTTAGTTTCGCTGGTGTCTTCCTAGTAATTTATTGGTCACTATACAGTTATTAAACTTTAGTATTATTTAATCTATCGTCGGATCTCGTGTTTATTTATTTTACAGCTGTAATAGTTTCGTTTTTCTAAAGGGTTGTAGTTAGATCAACTAACTCCCCCCTACTATAACGTGCTAGAACAACCTCAGCTGTTACATTTAAGATATGCTTCAAGTAAGCGTTTTCTGTCTCTCAGAGCTCTAGTATCCTCACCGTAATCATTTGATCACAGAAATTTTGACGTGTGAGAGTTGTACAATATTATCGTGTGCCAGCTCTTTGACATACCAAGTGTGTGTGTATGGGAGTGATACGCAATAAAGAGAAAATTTAAAACTATGTCTGTATGTGTATGAGGCTTCATTCACAGTCAAAGCAGTTAACCCATGCCCAGATTGCCAATTTCACAGCAAGATGTGATAATGATTAAATCTCTTGGAACGAAACGTTTTCTGTGCGTCACGTGAATGTTTTCATACTGCACATATTCACTTTGTATCCATGCGGCTGTATCACCACTTGTTATACCCTTTAGGACCTGTTAACCTCGGTAGGACCGATTAATCCTGTCAATTGACAGAGTAGGAATGTAAGGAACTTAGTCTTGTTTTGCCTATTGTACGGAGTGACGCAGTATGACTCAGTCTGAACCTTGACCCGTTCTAAAAGAACATGTGCCACGTTATTTGAACGATGAAATTTCCAGACCTGGTAAACTCCGCATTTGGGCCAGGTGTGCGCTGATAGCTATTGATAGTTTAGGTGCTTTCCTATCACAAACAGTCAGGTATAATTAGAATCGTAAATTCTAATGCAATATTATACAGGTAAAGACAAATTTAATATTAATACTAATAAATGTATTTACATGGCGCCCTATCATTAAGGAGCTTCACATATATTTTTTTTTTTTCACATTTCACGTGAAACACAAACAAGTAAGTATTTGAGGAAATACACATAAAGTGACATAATGTGTAAAAAAAAAAAAAAAAGCATTTTTAGCAAAAGCCAGTGTATGTAAACATTTAAATTTGATCATTAAAATGGACATGAATAAAAAAAATAGGCCAAATCATTACTGTGATAAAACTGACTTGTTATGGGTAAAAATACACTGAGAATACTTTCAATATTTAAGAATGAAACACAAGTACATTAAAAAATAAAAATATCCGTCAATTTATGTCGCATAGATTAGGATTAAGACCCTTACAGAGTAATTTAGGCTAACAATCTTTTTCAGGCATCCTAATAAAGGTGTTAATGGTACATTTCAATTTGTTCCTTTTTTTTTTTTTTTTACACTGAATCGCAAATGAGATGATGATTGATTATAACAATTACTGCGACAAACTTCTATATTCATGCACACCTAAGTATATTTACCCCTACTCTGAAGTAAGGGAAGAAGGATTGTATCTTGCACAACAATCAATATCATCTATCGTGGAGGACCCAACAGTACGAAGCTGTTGTTATGGTCCGGTGTTGTTTTTTTTTTTAGGAATCAACATCGATTTTTTTTTTTAAACTCTCCCGTTGGATTTATTTCCGATTTGGCATGGTCTCATATTTCACACTAGATCTTACGGAACTGATTTTTTTTTTTTTACTTGTTAGGCTGTAGCCTGATTTAGAGTTTGCTTCTTTGCGCTTTCATAAAAAAAAAAAAAAAACAGTATGAAGTATACCGAGATTGCTAAAAGAAAAGAATAAGCATATCTGCTGTGCCAGATTGTGCGAAACACTAAAATGGGTTCAGTATATGAGTACTTATAAATGCGCTTGGAGTATTGTTGCCTGAGTATCCACAAAACGTTTTCCCGTTCAAGGTGCATTATGAGAATCAGAATAAACACACAGAAGCGGAGACAAAATCCATAATTATTGCTGAATCTTTTTAACTCACTGATTATGTACAAATATATTTTGCGGAGAATTGGGATATGATTAGATTTGTTAAACAGGGTGTAAATGTTCCCATTTAAATATTCACAACAAATTCGTGCATAACTCGATAAGGCCTAATATGTGTCTGCCCTATGGAAGGTACAGGTATCTCAAATTTGTATGTACAACGCATGTTGAATTTGGCATCATTTGTATTATTTGGGCATTTACCATGCTTCGGTGTTAAGCTAGAAGCCCACACTTTTTATCGACTTTATTTTTTTCTGTCGATAGATAGACAAAAAGGCAGACAGACAGGCAGGCAGACGGGCGGACCTGCGGACGGACAAACAGACAGACACACGGACAGGCAGATAGATAGATAGATAGATAGATAGATAGATAGATAGATAGATAGATAGATAGATAGATAGATAGATAGATAGATAGATAGATAGATAGATAGATAGATGATAGATAGAAAGAAGTTAATAATGTTAATGAAGACATCTCCCTGTGCTTGCTTTGTGCGTGCCTTAATATAAACTTAACAGTCATGGCTTTCTTTTCTTCTCTTTTTAAATAGTGGTCAAGGGAGAAGGTTGCAAAGTTCACTGAACGACCTTCACTCAAAATTACAGCAGTTGTTACGAAATCAAGGTTCGGTGTCTAAGTGCGATACGGCGACCCCTAAAGGCTTGCAAAACAGTGGTCCTCAACCTTTTTCAAACAATCACCTCCTTAGGCTCCAAATTTTCTGTAATCGCCCCCATTTTCCGCCCCCCCCCCCAAAAAAAAACAACAACAACAACAAAAACCCCAACTTAATCAAACTCAACAGATACATTTCCCAAGAAGACAGACTCCACATAAAGTAGGATGTTAAGTTTTCTTAAAGCTTTATAAAATGACAATAGGCGAGTTGATGATTCATTTATAAAATAGAAAACATTCTTCATCAAATGCACTAACAACACAGTAGGCCTTTTGTGTTCATAAAATCTATCTAAGCGTGCTGTTGGACAAGTCAGTGGCTGCCCTATATTTCTGCCCTTGAGCCGTCCTCAATTCACGTTTTCGCCCCTTTCATCGTTTTCATCCCCTGTCGTCCTTTTCCTGTTTTCGCCCCCTTGGAAATCTAATCGCCCACGTTAAGAATCACTGTGTAAAAGATCTCTATTTCCGGTGAGGGCGTGAGCCATAGGAAGGGGAGAGAATCCACTCACTGGAAATTCCCATATAATAGAGTGAAGGGCAACAAAAATAAGTGGGGTAGGGAAAAATATTCCTTTTTCGAATGTTGTTACAAGCACTTACGTGCCCCAAGTATTTTGCTCTAGGGGTACGTATTTTAAGGCCTTTTGTGACGCCAGAGCTAGAGAGCTCCTCCCGAAATGCTCAGTAACAACAGCCTTAATTGATTATGATTAATACTATTCTCTCAGATTTTCTGTTTGTTTTCCTCTTGTGTTTTTAGTTGAAAGGGTATGGAGCAGGGTTAGGGATTCGATAAGAATTAGGATTGAGGATAAGGACGGGGTTAGGGATAGTACGTACACGTACGCGTGCCAGCGCAAAACGCTTGGGGTGCACCTGTACTTATAAAAACAACCTTCATTTATACGATCTATTCCCGACAAGCGTAACGTTTGTCTCAGTGGTCCATGCTTTAATAAGACGTTACCGGACTTCGAGTTTATTTCATCTCAGGAGTAAGAAAGAATAATAAACAACTTCAGGACATATCTGTACCAAGATAATTGGAAATTCAATATTGGTTAGGTCGCAGTGAAATCTTGGAAAACCTGGGTGCTGAGACAGCTCATCGATGGAGCTTGTTTAATTATTATCACTATTAGTGAAATGGGTCACTATACTGTATAAATCTTTGAAAAAAAAAACAACAGGTAATTTTCGGAATATTCACTTACATATTATTTCTATCTATCTATCTATCTATCTATCTATCTATCTATCTATCTATCTATCTATCTATCTATCTATCTATCTATCTATCTATCTATCTATCTATCTATCTATCTATCTGTCTGTCTGTCTGTCTGTCTGTCTGTCTGTCTGTCTGTCTGTCTATCTATCTATCTATCTATCTATCTATCTATCTATCTATATCCCTCTCCCTGTCTGTCTATCTTGTGTGTCTTTCTGTCTTGCCTTGCCTGTCTGTCTTATATGTCTGTCTATCCGTTTTTATTTATTCATTGATTTTCCTGGAATTTTCATTTATTTCGTGCCATTCTTTAAATCGCCCACGGGTGCTATATAATAATTTCTTGACCCCCCTCGGTGAACACTTGAATAAACCTCCCGCCAAACTTAACATCATGACAATGTGATTTATGTAAAATGGCTTCAGCACTCGGCATATCAGATACTTCCGTATAGTCTGAGCCTAAAATCCAGTCAGTCACCAATGAAATACTCCTAACCTGACGTGTAATAAATATAAAATATAATTATATAATATAATTTATATAATACACCTCAGCTGTGGTCGTTGCTAATTAGAGAATCCCTTTGGCAGTCACCGGCCGTTCTTTTAACACAGAGATGAAGAAAGTTTAGACTACTGCCTTCGACTTCAGGAAGGAAATTATCCAGATGTTTGAAAGTTCGTTATCTTTCCGTTGGACATGGGCTTTGAACTGTAAAATTATTCATTTGTGAACTAAGATTATATAAGAATAGTATAATGTGCTCCATATGCCCCTGCCTAATGGAACAGATAATAAAAAGGCACTTTGAGCCCATAATTGTTATCTGTACTAGCTAAAGTGTCCTGCTTAGAATGGTGGAGATATTAGTCACAACGAAATTTCAGATCTTATTTTTCTATTCCACTCGATAAGTGAAAAGGCACCTCTTTTCTTGCGGCTCAAAAAGCATCGTAAATGAAAAATACAAGAGACTGAATTTTGTCGAAAACTGGTATGCCCACGTAACTTATCGTCCAATGTTGAGGCAATACGCAATTACATACTTTTCAGGGTACAAACATAAAGGCCACCGAATTCTGTCACCGAGCCACTAGGCGCTTTAGGTGAGAAGAATTGCATTATATAATTTCAACAACTGCACATAGAGCCCACCTAGATTCGGTCCGTTTATATAGTGCAATTCTTCTCACCTAAAGCGCCTAGTGGCTCGGTGACAGAATTCGGTGGCCTCTATGTTTGTATCCTTAGACACGTCCAGACCGAGTGTTAAGTGCTTACGTGTTCACCTTCTAGCTACATTTCAGTAAGATTATGCTTCTTGTCGTCGTCATCATCACTTCATGTTGTTGTTGTTTTTGTTTTGTTCTTTTGGGGGGGGGGGTGGGGGTGGGGGGGGGGTGGCATAAATAGTTCAAACAACAATAACACTTAACAGAACACTGTATCGTATTGGAACCCAATCACTACCACGTAAGAAGGAAGTGAAATCTAATTATCAGTTCATTAAGTGAATATTCATTCTCATCACAAAATTTTGCTATGAAACTGTAGTGCATATGAAATGAAAAAACTCTTGTTAAGATGTTCCGCGGCCATTGTCGTACGAGTTTCATGAGAATTTGTGAGATAATATTTGTTGAAAAACGTCCTACGATACCCATTTTAACAGAGCAATGCACTGGTAGTCTTTTCTATACCAAAATAGTTGAGGATAAAAAGTTAAGTAATACCTGGGTTGCGCATGCAAAACAGAATTCCCCGAAAGGAACGCCTGTGCTCACTGTGCCCTCACCCCTACGAAAATGTATCGCACCTCCTTTTTGTCTGCCCATCACTTCATGATTTAGGAACTACACTGCTACCAACCAACCCAGACTTTGAAAACTCTCTGTACTGTGGAACAAACCAACTCAACCAAACCTACAAATTTTATGTCATGGCAACTAGTCGAAGGACAAAGGCCCAAAAGACTGCTGGATCGGAAAAGTGAAGTAAGTAAAGTATATCTAGATCTCACGATAGTGTGACGTAACGACGCGGAAGAGTGAAATGAATATGTCTAACAGAACTGAAATACTACATGAAAAGAGCTTTTCAGGAGATGGACAGAAGAGGAAGTATACAATCTTTGTTAAGAATGAAACTCACAGGGGATCGACATTACAGGAGATATTCACTGGGAAGCGAACCCCATGCAGACAAACAAGTGTTTCGGCTGTTGACTTCCTTCTAGAAACACTCTTCGGGGGGGGCAGACCATAATGGGAATTTAAATTTGTTAGACACCGGAAATGTGAAAAGGTGGCCCAGTAGGAGGGATCGTAATATTTAGATGTTCAGCACCTTAAGGGGCTATCCATAATGTACGAACACACTCGGCCAGGGGGGGGGGGGGGGGAGGGGGGGAGTCTGAGCCCAGCGTTTGAAAATCGTAGATTGGAGAGGGGAGGAGGATTCTGGGGAGCGCATTTACGCTATTCACTAATGGCAATGAATTAAAAAGTTTGATTTTCCCTATAATAAAAATAATAATAGTAATAATAATTATAGGATTATTTAAATATCACAGACAGAGTCACAGCTCTAGGACAAGGGAATAATATATCAAAGTTTGCCATTGTGCCAAAAGGCAAACTGACGGTTCATGGCATTGCTTAGCATGAGGGCTGTCAGATAATAATTTTATTATAGAAAAAGAAATGCATCAATAGGAACATGTAATGATCCAATAGAATCAAAATGGCCTAAGTCACCAAATGACAGGAAAAGAGATCATTAAGTTTTTTTTTCACAAGTGTCAAAAACGACTTTATGCCCTTGGCGTATAGCGCAGTGACGTCAAATCTTATGAAACAGTCAGAATATGCCAGAATGCCACCTCACGTTTTGAAACATCATGGCCGTATCATGGACTTTCACCATTCAGAGGGTCGTAGGCTCTTACAAGCGGGAGGAGATGAGTGAGTTGGAGCAAAGATACTAACCAATACGATGAGATACTCCCTTCGTTGCACCTATAAAAAAAAATCGTGCACACAGTTTGCGCTCTGATCGGGATCGGGTCGGGGGCCCATGGCGCACAGCATGAAAAGAATGCTTGATGATAATGATGATAAATTTATGTGGCGAATTTGTGAGGAGAGTGCTACTGCGACTAACAAAAAAAAATAAAAAAATTAGCCGGAGTATTCCCTCAACGATTGAAGTTATAATTACAAAATAGTGATGCCAATCAAGGCCAACAGCGGTTGCTGAACAGTGAACAAAATTCAACATTTTCCCTATCTGGCTTTGTAAAATACGGCACTATTCATGACTTCCGTGCGCTCACCGCTAGGTGGCGGTGCGAAATCTGTGCACGCTAAGGCGCTAGCTGTCGCATCTTATTATACCTAGTATCTTTGGTTGGAGCTAGGAGTATGAAAAGTGTACAAGGGCGGGGGGGGCAAAGGGTGGGGGGGGGGGAGAGAAAAAAGCGTCAGATTCCAGAGCAGACAGTTTGTTTTATGGACAAGAGAAACAGCGACACCATGCGATGTACAGAAATTACCACCTTAGTGCAACAAAGTCAGCTATTTTCATTTAGCAATAATTTCAAGGCCACGGGTAATTCTGCTTGTCAGGTTTGTTTTGATAACTTTGTGGATTTTAGAAACTACTTTTACTGATTTCTTTTCAAAACAATTTCTTTTTTTTAACGAAGGAATTTTGTTATTTTATTAAAGATGAATTTCTGGGGACATGTGTCAGTATTTGTATTTTCTGGAAAGAAAACAAACCTTTTCTTGCCCTTTTGATTTGACCTTCAGCGTTCTGAGGTTTCTTTATGAACTTTTCCTCGTGCTTCAGCTCGCAACTTGAGACCAGAGTGTCAGGTGTCACACAAAACTCGCGACATTTATGGGCCCATTCGTGGTTTTGGCATTCACGTCCATCCATTCGTTTCAAATGTCCCTGGCCCTTGCATGTAACCTGTACTCCCCCAACCCCCAACCTCAGCTTGCACTCTCTCCCCTCCACTGACATTATTTTCTGCCCTTCACATCGCAGCTGCGGTCGATATTTTACTTTCTATCAAGAGATTGGAATTCAACATTCCATTCGACTTAGTTAAGGCTGTAACAAGACAACCAGACAGTTACATAGTGCAAGATATTACAAGGGACAAAGCATCAATGGAAGTGATAGAAGGAGAAAATTACTGAAATGGTGTCGATGAAATGAAAACGAAAAACGGGAAGGGAATAATTTTAATGAAAATCTCAGAAGATAGATAGATAGATAGATAGATAGATAGATAGATAGATAGATAGATAGATAGATAGATAGATAGATAGATAGATAGATAGATAAATAGATAGAAGATAGACAGACAGACAGACAGACAGACAGATAGATAGATAGATAGATAGATAGATAGATAGATAGATAGATAGATAGATAGACAGACAGACAGACAGACAGACAGACAGACAGACAGACAGACAGACAGATAGATAGATAGATAGATAGATAGATAGATAGATAGATAGATAGATAGATAGATAGATAGATAGATAGATAGATAGATAGATAGATAGATAGATAGATAGATAGATAGATAGACAGATAGATAGAACAACCTTGAACATTTATGCTTGGAAATATATTATGTAAAAATTTATTTCCATCTGTTCCTGTATAACCTTCACTGGTACACACAACGTAGCGTAGCAAACATTCATTGCCGTCAAATCCAATCCATGTAAAGGTTACGTAGTAATTATAATTATCTGGTCAAATCGGCTGAGGTTCAAATTCATTTCCTCAATTTATTGAATAGCACAGAGGTAATGATATTCTGAGGGGTTGGGGTGACTGGCGGGGCGCAGCGTGGAGGATAAATGAAATATGGGAGAAATTGTTGGAATTACTCTAGGGTAAATGATAGCATCTACCGCGGTTAAAATATTTACATATGATACATAGCTCTGATCTTACAGAAAAATACCGTCCACGTCAAATCACTCTATAACTTTCTATAGTATGAAAAATATACGTCTTTCTATCTGAGTCGTATTTTTGCACTACTAATAGTTTCTTTGAATCAGTAACGGAAATGAAACAAGGAATGAAGCGGGCATAATGCGAAAACATATGTGTCTCCATTTTCTCTCTGCATGTACGGCGATTTTTGGAAACATGGCAGATAGATGCAGGCTAATAAAGAGACACCTTTTTTTAAAAGTCCCGAAACAAATTGCAAGCCAGAATAAAAACGACAGATAAAGCGGGCACACCAAAAAAAAAAAAGGCGTTCAATCCACACAAACAGGTAAACCAAAGAGCATATTTAACCATCAGAACTCACCAGTGAAAGGATAACAAACAAAACTACCTCTGACGAGACGCTTCCATTACCATAGCCTGAGGCAAAGTTAACAAAGCCTCCCATTAGCAGCCACAACAAACTGAAAAAGTTCAGAAGATGTGAACTAAGTATAGAAATGTTCTGTTTATTGTAAAAGGTGTCCCTTAAGTCTGGATCCATAAGTAAAAATGTGTTTAAAAATTGTATTAATGCCAAAAGTGGTGGTCTTGGACTTCGCAACATCTATGTACACGCTCGGCACAAGACTGTTGCACATATTCTAATGACTCGAAACTCGCGTTGTTACACCACTTGACTTTTTCTTTGGGGGATAATCTGGAGTCCGTAGTCCAACAGAATCGGCACGCCCAGAACGATCGTTGCACTAAAGGAGGAAATCATCTTTTCACGTGTCAGTATCAACATTTAAGTTCATTTTAGCCTATGGATCTAGACCTAACGGACATCCTCTGTTTTATTCCTGAGCACTGGAGCTCTGCAAGAATTTGACGTGGCAGTTTGGGAATGCCACACCGAAATAAAAATCAGAAAACAACACTGATCACATTCAGCAAGAATAAAACCTGCATATTTAAATGCGAAAGCGGCCATCCGTAAAGTACACTTGCTCGATTTTGGCAATTTTTGTCAATTTAATGTATTTCATACGCTTGGCTTCAAGCCCCGTCCACCTTCGTACGAGGGTATGGCCTTAGAATGGTGAATGTTCATGATAAATCCTTAATGTTCTAACACCTTAAGAAGCATTTTGCATGAACTATTAGACTGTCTCATTTATTTCTTGCATAGCCGATAGCTTGTATTCGGTTTTTCTGTCACAAAAAGGGCCTACATAACATCAAAATGTTTAATTTATTATCATAATTGAAAAGCGTGTGTAGGCTCCCCAGATCTCCCCCCCCCCCAATGTACCTCTTCGCCCCCCCCCCCCCACCCCCCCCACCCCACCACCCCCCTAGCTTACATACTTTATGGATGGCCCCAAAAAGAAATATGGCCACATAGCATCTCAAGGTGGATCAGTGGCGATCTGAAACCAATCACAATTATTTAGAGCTTTAGACAATATTAATACTAGTGTGACCTTCGTTACAGGACCAACTGGCAAACCTATCATGCTTAGGCTGGGAATCAGTGTTGTTATCTTTCAAAAAAAAAAAAAAAACCCAATCAGTTTCATATGATCAACTACCTTGATTAAACAAGAGATGCTGTATTTCAAGGGCATGTCCTTGGACTGTTGAATCATGGTGCACGAGTTCGAGCGAGCTGTGGCCGTTTACCTCAGATAAATATAATTATCATACATCATTGTCAGCGTAGGCGAGCGAATCGATTGTCGAAGATCTAGGGGATGTTTGGTACAGCAATAATGAGTAAGCACAGCGTTCATATGTTGAAAAACAAGCATTGGTAGACAGACAAAATGAATCAATCAGCTGTGCTATTTCAATGCAATCAACGTTCGCCAGAACTCCTCTCTCCTCATGTGTGCTTTTCGGACAACCCACTTTGGGACTATTCCAATTCAGATCTATAGATCCACCAATGACACGGGCAACAACAAGATATCACGTAATGCAATTTTAGTGGCTATGCAACCCCATCATCATAAGGTCCACTATGAGTACAGCAGCAACGGCAAAAACAACAAGAACAGCAACAACAGTACATGACCTTAGTTAATGTTTGTTCTATTTCCATTTTCTGAAAAAAAAACTGGATATTCTTAGTATGTAGAAGAGGTGTAACAATAAATTGAACACTCTGACACTTGAATAAAATGCGTTGTGGCATTTATAAGCTGTTTCACGGTTCCGATTTATTCTTATCACGATACTGAAGTCGCAAACGTTTAACGTCAAATTTCTCAGTTGCGCAACACATGGAGTTGAACAAACAAGAACTAAGGACGGGAACAGAAGATATAATTTGAACACAGCAAAACTAAACAAGGAGATGAATGTTTTAGTGCATACTGAAACACGCACCAACACTCCATTAACAAATATTAATTACAGTTCGTGCTCTAGGTGTTACTAATAAAGGCAATATGCATGCATAAACGCATAATAAATATAAACACGCTATGTCTCAACTTTTTGTTCTTAAAGCATACACGAGAGAGCACAATCATATTATATTTTGTCATTGTCTTTTCCTTTTCAGTGTCATGCCCTCGTATTTTTACATCGCACAATGCTCATGAACCGACATTGGCTTTTTTCCTGCGCGCTTAAGCAGCCTCATCACGAACCGGAGAAGAACAAACAGGCCAAGAAACGTGAAAATTGACAGATCAATAACATTGTAAAGATCGAACTCTGAAGATTATTTTAAAGTCATGTCTCATAATATTATGCTTTTGTTATTTGTTGTACTCTTTAGGATGGAGAAAGAAAGGGGAAATAATTGTGTGGCTTTCCAATATCAAGTGTATCCACAAAAATTTTTTTTCGAAAATTAGAAGTGACCAAACTGTTGACTATGCAAAATAGTGTTGATATGTGAGAAATGTCGGGGTTTGGAGGCAACATTTGACTCCTTACAAGTGAAGGCTTCTGTGATCTAGTGGTTACAGCAGTGGCTCTTAGAGCTTTGGGCAAATGGAATTCATCGGTTTAGGTTTGTGCCAGGAGTTCAACCTTTTTTGTTTCGTTTTTTTTTCTTTATCAAACTTTAAAAACAGTTTTCAAAGTGTTTCATCGACTCACTATTATTAAATCGTGGACAACAATAATGGCGATGAATTTTTGCCTATTAAAGTTGCACTACAGCTGATAGGATTTCATGACTGTATTATTCCACGGAAATTTATGTTTCCGTCAAGGATCTTTTCAACTGGCAGGACTCCGTGCCTCCTAGATATGTACACGTATAATCATCCGATACACAAATTAAATGAAAAAAAGAGAAAAATTCGGAGTTGACTTTTTAAAAAACATTTCTCTCAATATTCGCATCACGACTTCAAATTTAAATGTAGCAAGAACAAAGCCCCGAGTCACAAACAAGATTTCTGTGCTGTTGTCTTTAAATACTTTTTTTTTAAAAATTCGTATCAAGAGCTCGTCCGGCGGTGTTTGTTTACTGTCAATGTTCGTATCAGGAGTGAAGTTAAAATGTAGACAAAACAAAGTCACGAGTTACAAACAATAAAGATTTTCTATGTTGTTTTTAAACATTTTCTTTAAAAATATTCGTTATTTATTTATTTATTTATTTTACTCGCTATCCAATGCCGACAACATTAACAAGTAATTCATGCGTCCACTTGAACTCTGCACTCTCTCAGCATTGCATAACGATGACAGAAACAATGCCAATATAGCGCTGTTTCCACGTAAAAGGTCGTTCGAGAATACATGACCTTGTACGCAGTTCTGTTTGTCACACTCGTGTATGAACCTATGATAATAATTTAATTGAGATGTGAACAAGCATCCATCTACCCACACGGGGAATAGTTCTGTGACAGCAATTTTGCTTTATTACTTTAGTTTCACGCAGTTTCATCATACGGGCATATTGGTGTCTTTTCCCTCCATTTTTCACCCTGTCTCGATCCCAAAGCCATTTTTTCTGTTGTTTTCCTTTTTGTAATTAACGATTTTTTTATTGCACAGGCGAAGATGACAGGATTTAGTTGAAGAAAATAATGTGTCATCAATTTGTATATAACCAATCCGTTTTTGTTTTTTTTACTGTCAATTCATTTCATTAGAAAACTGTCGACCTTGTAAACTAGAGAGACGCTAGACGGATCTGCTACCGGATCAATAAACAGCACAGGACGAGAGAATGTGGGCGCGTGGGTGAGCAGAGAGGGAGCCGGGGGGAGGTGACGGATAGACAGGTGGACACAGCAATGAGAACCAAGAGTAGACATCGACAATCTGACAAAGTCAGACAACGTCTTTATTTGGTTTTCTGTCTGTACAAATACTGTCGAAATTAGATTTAATTTTCGTCGGGACAGGTACCGTTCTCTAATAATTTCTGTAGCCCGAGAGCGTGTTTCATTATAAATCCACACCATTTTCTTCGGCCTTATTTCATTCTTTTATTTATCTTGCCTTTTCTCAGTATCTGTCTCTACCTAAATCCACCCATTTGATATCCATTGGAAATTATCTGAAATTATTCTGGAAAAAGAAATGGCGTTTTGGGGTCTTTGGTTTCTGAGGATCTCACTGGTATTTGCATCTCTTTTTTTTTTTTTTTTTTATTTAAATTGCCTTGTTCTTGTTTCTTGTTGCTATATTTGTATCTGTATACATGTTTGATCCTGGGATTTTCCCTCGGCGGTCGGCCTTGTTAGGCCTGCTCTTCTCGACTTCCAACTGCCAAAGTGCGCAACAGCCAAGCCGAGTTTTTCATCCTTACCCGGGAAGAGTAGGTGCTCGATCCCAACTACCATAGGATCAGGGACAACCAATTCCCCCAAATTCACAACATGCCTGCGCCGACCGGGAACCGAACCTGGTACTTTTGGCACGAGAGGTGAACATCTTAAGTCTAGACCAACGCGTCCCCAATGGCTTTACCCAGTGATGGTACCACAGTCAATGAAAATAAAAAGTGGAGCTGAAGAATACGGGGAAAAACCTGGTAGCAACCATTGGGCTTCAGACACCGGGATCGCTAAGACGTCAAGAAATCTGACAGTATTCTGTTACGCAGATGGTAGAGTGTCAGTGTGATCTTCACTTCAGACATTGCCAGTAATTTCTTTCTCTCCAGTCTCTTTGTGATGCCGTAACCAATTTACATAAATAAGAGCGAGTAGGAAAACTTACCCTGAGAACTCATATTATCCAACCACAAAACCTAGAAACATGTGGTTTTCAATTACATTCATCTTTAGAAATAATTATGTAGTTTGCAATGGACGTATGAAATTTCTGGTACACATTGGCACTGAGCTCAGCGAGAACGATTTTTGAAGCTAAGCACTACCTTTTCCATGTCAGTATAACATCACTAGCATTTCTGTTAGCGTTTTGAAGGCCAAATATCCCCGGTTTTTTTGGGGGGGGGGGGGGGGGGAGGGGGGCACTTTCCGCTGCGGCATTAAATTGTGAGTAAAATAATACGAATTAAAGGACGAAGAAAGCATTATTTTAGTAAGCACGGGCGCTGGCCGGGGTATTCTGCTTGAAATTCGCTTCTAGCGAGTGGGTCACCCATTGCCAATCCGGTACACTAAGGTTCTTCTTTCATTACTTCCTGCTTATTTGCAAACGTCCCTCATTCTGTTTGCATATGCGAGTGTGTATACATTCTCTTGCCTTTCTTCTTTAGCTCCCGTCATCTTGCCATTTCTTCTTTAGCTCCCGTCATCTTGCCATTTCTTCTTTAGCTCCCGTCATCTTGCCATTTCTTCTTTAGCTCCCGTCATCTTGCCATTTCTTCTTTAGCTCCCGTCATCTTGCCATTTCTTCTTTAGCTCCCGTCATCTTGCCATTTCTTCTTTAGCTCCCGTCATCTTGCCATTTCTTCTTTAGCTCCCGTCATCTTGCCATTTCTTCTTTAGCTCCCGTCATCTTGCCATTTCTTCTTTAGCTCCCGTCATCTTGCCATTTCTTCTTTAGCTCCCGTCATCTTGCCATTTCTTCTTTAGCTCCCGTCATCTTGCCTTTCTTCTTTAGCTCCCGTCATCTTGCCATTTCTTCTTTAGCTCCCGTCATCTTGCCATTTCTTCTTTAGCTCCCGTCATCTTGCCATTTCTTCTTTAGCTCCCGTCATCTTGCCATTTCTTCTTTAGCTCCCGTCATCTTGCCATTTCTTCTTTAGCTCCCGTCATCTTGCCATTCTTCTTTAGCTCCCGTCATCTTGCCATTTCTTCTTTAGCTCCCGTCATCTTGCCTTTCTTCTTTAGCTCCCGTCATCTTGCCATTTCTTCTTTAGCTCCCGTCATCTTGCCATTTCTTCTTTAGCTCCCGTCATCTTGCCATTTCTTCTTCCAGCGTTTGTTTGTTTTATTTTGTTTTATTTTTCATTTTTACTCCCATTCTTCCATTCTGCTGTTTTGTTCATTCAAACCTCAGGCCTTAGCCGGTCTTTCCTTTTTATACAGTTCTCTTTCGTGTTCTCCTTCCTGTTTCGGAGCTGTTTAACGCTTCATTAAAAAAAATATTGTTTTAATGCAACCAGGGTTCAAGTAAGCTGGCGGGTCCCCAGCCTGGAGTAAATTCTGCCCACCCAGGGGGTAAATTTGCTATCTGGACTTGTACATAATATCTTTCGCGAATCATAGATAAGTGAAATAACATTGTTATGTGTTCGTATTATTGTTATTGATGTAATTTTAAAATAGTGTAAACCCAGTATTATACAATTTCCCCATTGTCAAATATTTCGTTACGGTAAAAGTGTAAACTCAATATACTGTCAAAACAAGGTGGAGGTAAATTTATCTTGGAATAACTGCCAGGGGTAAAGGGAAAGAAAAAGTCTGAGACCCCCTGAAATGGCCCGAGGGCTGTGTTGTACTCCAGCAGCTTGCCTGCAGGAGTTCTCAAAGTGAAGCCGGAGAAGAATGGCTTAAAATGAAGAGAAAAAAGTGGCCGGTGGTGGGGTTGAGGCGTAGGGGGAAGCTGTTGCATAAATACAGAAAGGCTGCAAGACTGGCAGGATCTGCCTTAAAGCTGAGGTCAGGAAATAAAAATTAAGTCCGCATGAAAAGCAAACGAAGGACAGGAACTCGTGACGGCGAGGGTTATATAAGGTGTCAGATTTTGTTATCTGTCTCTCTTTTCTTTTCTCTCTTTCCCTCTGTCTCTCTGATCTCTCTCTTTCTTTCAATCTGCGTCTCTCTGTCTGACTGTCTGTCTGTCTGTCTGCCTGTCTATCTATCTATCTATCTATCTATCTATCTATCTATCTATCTATCTATCTATCTATCTATCTATCTGTCTGCCTGCCAGTCTGTCCGTCTTTCTGTCTATCTGTCTGTCTGCCTGTCTTTCTGTCTGTCTTTCTGTTTGTGTGTGTGTCTGTCTGGCTGGCTCGCTGTCTATACGAATCAGCGGATCATTTTGTTGACGTTGTCATGGTCACCGAACGGCCATATAAACTAATTACTCAGACGTGATCCTTTCATAATGTTTGTCTTGGTGATTCTCCTCCTGTAAACACCGGCGACCGGATATGTCGTGAATAACAGTAATTGCAAATTACACTCGCATCCAATCCCTCCTGCAAAAAAAAAAAAAAATGAAAGCTAGACTTCTGTGAAAGTTCGGGGTGTTTTAAAGATACTGCTGAGGGAAAGGGAAAACAGAATTACGTTTTCTAATAAAGGAAACTAATTCCAAGCTGGTTTTAACAAGACTACAGTACTATTTTTGGTAGGTTTCAATAGACCTGGAGCTATCCCATTCCGTCCGTTAAAATGTCTGTACCACTGTCTTCCAGGGACGACATCCGAATGTGTGCCATGGCCAAATGTTCTTACAGTAATGAAATACTGCAAACTGCGGGGGCATACGGATCCGCATCAAAGATACGACTTCAGGAGCGGCTGTGTGCCCCCTGCGAGATAGTCCTCCACAAGGATGTGTAATGGGCGGCTCGGCTGAGTACGTTAAAGGTGCAGTTTGGTAACCTTGTACTGGCATGAGGCGCATTCGAATGTCTTTCCATTTTCTTTGCGAAATGGCATGTGTCTGATAGATAGACAGACCGACATGAGACATGTAGGGAATAGATAGATAGATAGATAGATAGATAGATAGATAGATAGATAGATAGATAGATAGATAGATAGATAGATAGATAGATAGATAGAAAGATAGATAGATAGATAGATAGATAGATAGATAGATAGATAGATAGATAGATAGATAGATAGATAGATAGATAGATAGATAGATAGATAGATAGATAGATAGATAGATAGATAGATAGATAGATAGATAGATAAATAGATAGATAGATCCAACTAAAGAGAGAGGGAAGCCAAGTATAACACCAAGCGGCCTTTGTTCAGCTAGTCAGTTTTATATTTTTACACATTTCAGTCCGGTGGATTATGGGGACATCATGAAAAGAACGGAAAGAGCTGTAACAGTGGAAACAATAGTACCATCTTGTTGTCATCAGTACCTCACCAAACTAAAAAGTAAGAGTTCTGGTTGAAACAATCTTGGCATCAATGTTTAAGCAATACATCTATCTCCACCGGTGTTTGGAATGAAAGTCACGCGAAAAAAAAAGTCGGTCATCTGCCTTATTTCTATCGAAATCTGTGCACCCTAAAAAAAAAAAAATCTAGCTGGGAAAAAGTTTGCGTGGAAAAAACAAGACAAGGATTAGGTTTTAGGGTTAACTTTAGGTTAATGTGAGGGTTAAAAGTTGGTGATTGTGTTACTGATGATTTTAAAATATGCAAGGAATTGTTGTTGCAATATCTAATCAAAGACTATCATTTTGTGTTGAGATGAAAGAATCTAACCAGGAATAAATACCCCGCCCATCACATCGCTGATGTTAACTAATTAACACACAGTCTAACTTGATATAATAAAGCGCCAAGTAAAGGGAAAGACAAACCAAGCTTTCAGTCAACGGACCTTCATCAGGCAAAAGACAAAAAAATTCAACAGTATACGCAAACTATCCTCATTTGTGAGAATTTTACGATTTCTATCTTTTTTAAATTAACTGTTATATTTTTTGGCCCCTTTTTTTTTTTAACATGTTGCAATGCGCATTTTTTTTCGCCATTTTCACTTAAGGCTATCTAATCCAGTCTCAGCGGTTCATGAATAACTTCCTCAACACAAATTATAGTCAAGTCAAAAAGTTCACACAAGATTTTCTTTGTGAATTATGAGGTGCTGTATAATCCGTCTTGTGCTTCCATAAGTCTTAAGAGGTGAAAATCTTTGACCTGCAATGTGGACATTGTGAGAGCTTTGCGCATACGGCTGGACGTTGGGTGGTTGGAGGGTGCTTCTGGTGGGGTCACCTCCTGTCTTGTCGACCTGTTGTATTTTCTGTCTTTCGTCTTGCATTTTCCTAGCACAGTACGACCGTCATCGTGTCGACGCACTTTTTTGTAACTCAGACTCATACGACTGGGTGAAAATCAGTTAATTAACACACAAAACCGTGAAAGACAAAAGGT
This sequence comes from Onchidella celtica, assembly GCA_963931925.1. NCBI lineage: Eukaryota > Metazoa > Mollusca > Gastropoda > Systellommatophora > Onchidiidae > Onchidella > Onchidella celtica. The sequence continues at coordinate 40,694,855 of OZ007571.1, forward strand.
GAATGCACTTCTTTTTCCTGTGTTCAGGTCTTTACTTTAGGAGGTTCGCTGCCCTTGGCATTTACACCTCACGTTTCGTGTTTATATTTTTCTTGTTGTGGTAGGGATTCGGTTGTTGTTGTTTTTTTTTAGAATTTTGCCCGGGCAGTGGCCTATTGGGCCTACTCTTTTCGATTTCCAAATGCCAAAGTATCTTTAACATGCGCAACGTACACATGGGCCCTCCGAATTTTTCGTCCTTATCCGAGAAGACTAGGTGCTCGATCGGTAGGTAGTACCATAGGATCAGGGACAGGAAAATATGAGAAAAATCTCAAACTTCCAACATGCCTGCACCGACCGAGATTCGAACCCGGTACCTTCGGCATGAGAAGCGAGTGCCTTGCCTCTAGGCCACCGCACTTCTCTTTCCTCTGTAAACGTCTCTTTTTGAATCTTAACAAAATTTCAAGAGCGAAGGCATAAACCGTCATGTGTTGAACTGATTTTGAAATGTTCATTTGTGCGTCATTTAATTAATCTTTCACTTAGTGCCGGAATGTCGAAAATCTTTAATCCAGCATCTCCGCTGCCTTCCCTTCCACTTCAAAACATGGGATTTATTTGATAATGCAACAACAGATTTGACATGGGTTGATTTCAAAACGTCTTACAGAATGCAGCGTCCGTCAGGAAACTTAATTAAATAATTGGTTAAATCAGTTTTAGATTTCACTGATTATTCTGTGATGGATGACCCACGTGATTAGGAATTTTTAAAATCATTATTACTGACAATTGAGTTAATTATAATAATTATTCTCTCTGTCCTAGTAACATTTGACCCAAAAGAATCATGAAAGGACACCCGTACCAGAGAGGGAGGGAGGGAGAGAGAGAGAGAGAGAGAGAGAGAGAGAGAGAGAGAGAGAGAGAGAGAGAGAGAGAGAGAGAGAGAGAGACAGAGAGAGACAGACAGACAGACAGACAGACAGACAGTCAGACAGACAGAGAGAGACAAAGAAAGAGAGAGCAAGCTGAATGTGTTCTCGATAATGTTCTGAACACAGGCCTTAGGAACTGCTGGGCCCAATATAATATAATCGTTGCTGTTCTTTGTAAAATCTGCCATGTGGATGGTTACTTGTCAAGATTAAATTACCCTAGCGCTGGGCCCAACTGGGAGCAACTAGCTCAACTGGTTTAAAGCAGAGCCGTCTTAACGCATGGGCACAGTGGGCAATCGCCCAGGGGCCCCAAGGGTTTACGGGACCCCATGCATGCAAAGTTCTGAGTAGTTGCTTAGGGGGCGGATCTCAGGATATTGCTTTGCCCAGGGGCCCTAAATGATGTCAGGACGGCCCTGGTTTAAAGTTGGCCTCGGTCTGAACTTTCAGTGCTGCAACTAAACCTTCTTGACCTTGAACTGCACTGGTGCTGGGAAAACTAGCTCCCTCCTATGTTGCGTGAAACAAAGAGAAAACGAGAGAGACCTAGAAATATGAACTAATTAATTGTCCTTGGCTCCAGGATTAGGTAGAATCCGTCGCCTGGCACCGGGCAGTGTAAACTAGACAAACAAGATCATATTTCTCACCAGACAAAATGAAAAAAAAAACCAAGTTACGGACTGTCTGGCGACAATATACGAACGGAAGGTGACGGACTGTGAGACCTCTTCCACGTGTGGTGAGAATTAACGTGTACCTTGTGAGCACAATGGAGTGTGGGCTTGAATTTTGTCTTAGGCGCGGCTCGGCGCGTACCAGCCGATTTTGACCGGGCAAGTAGTTAGATGGTCACTTGACGACCTGGAGGTATCATACTGAACCCGCCAGACAAAGTCAGATGCTGGCAGGCAACGAGCGCACATCCTGATTTCCTATATTATTTTCTTAGTGAATCCGGGAAGACCCTATCATGCTAAGCCCGGCCAGACACAGTCAGTTTCTGCCCCTATTTCTTTGGCGTACATTTTGCTGGCAAACATAGCTTTCCTTTTTTTTTCACTTGACTTTATTGTGCTGGATTTTTTTCCCTATAGAACTGATTCATCAGTATGATCGCATGAAGCACTAAAGACCGGGAAGAATCGATCCCGGGCGCATTAAGCAGCGTAGTATCCCAACACATTGTATTTTTTGTTCACGGGCCACTCAAAATTAACCGTAGGTTGCCGACCGATGGATTAATGAAGCAGAGAAGACAAAATGCAAGGGCTGGCTCATGGTGACCTTAGTTCTTGTTTGTTCCAACTCCAATTTTTACACAGCTGAGGAATTCGACGTTACACGTTTGCAGCTTTGGTATTATGATAAGGGGTTAGAATAAATCGGCACTGTGAAACAGGTGGATAATTGCGACAACACATTTCAAACAATTGTCAACGTGTGCATTTATTATACCTCTTCTACATACTAAAAGATCTCCAGTTTTTCAGAAAGTGGTGTCATAATAAGCAAGAACTATGGTCGCGTCATGAGGACATAGAGGAAAAGGAGCGAGTAAATCGCCACTGGGGAGCACGAGTACTCTTACTGTGAGCAACACAGTGACAAACTAATTGCGCGTCAGAGGCGAGCGATGAACGCGAATAAAGGGACGGAAGAGGAACAGTTTTGTCATAATGGAAAAAAAACAAAACATTTGAAGCTTCTGTTTTCTTGCCAACCCGTGGGATAAGGAAGCAGGGACGGCAAAATGCAAAGGCTGGCTCATGAAGACAAAGAGGAAGCTCCACTGGGGGTGCGAGTGTCCTAACAACACTCAGACAATGTGAGCAACACAGACACGAACTTATACAAAATATTGTGTCTCAGAGGCGAGCAGTGAACGCGAATAAAGAGACAGACAAGAAAAAGTTATCATTAAGGAAAAAAAACAACATCTGAAGCTTCTGTTTTCTAGCTTACCCGGGGATTAAGGAAGTAGGGAAGTTGAAGCGCAAAGGCTGGCTTATGAAGACAAAGAGGAAGACGAGCGAGCAAATTTCCATTGGAGGCGCGAGTACTCTCACAAAACTCAGACAACGTTAGCAACACAGTCACGAACTAATAAAAAGTGTGTCTCAGGGGCGGGCAATGAACGCGAATAAAGGGACAAACAAGGAACAGTTTTGTCATAATGGCAAAACCCATCAGAAGCTTCTGTTTTCACTTATCTCCCTGTGCTAATTACTATCATTACCCGTGATGTATACTGTCATAACGTATTGTCATCGGCTGTTCTTATGATGTATTACTGCTAGTAATGAGGTGATGAGAGACCATGAAAATCTGACAGCTGACATCGCTTAACTGCCAGGGATCTTCAAGATGATATACATGTATTTCAGAAATTGGCCATGAAAAGTGATGTAATGGCCTTTGCCACTAAAAAAAAAAAAAAAAGCAAGAATTCTTTAAAAATTAAAACGGATTCTCAAATTGGGAAAACCTCAGCATTTACATCTTTTCCTTCCAGTGTGAGAAAAATCATAGCAGAAATTTCAGCAATTTTAGAGCTGTGCAGTATGGCGAGGGAAGCACTAAATTTGCGTGATACATTCTGTACAGTTAGATGTGGATATAAATCAAAGCAGTATACAAACCTCTAAGAAGTAAATACCTCTTCGTCGAGAGAAATCAAAGGTAAAATTTGGCTTGAAAATTATTGCTAGTGATTGTACCTTACTAATCATTGAGTTTGATCGGCCGTCAATGTTGGATGGAGACGTCACGATACTAAGTTTCAGTGATATCCAATTAGTTCACTGAAAATCAATGTCATGACGTCACCTTCTATCTAGTCGCCATAATTATGTCCGATACGTCACAGCCAGTTGCTGCCAGCAAAATGTGCACCCAAGAAAATAATAGTGGCAGAAGCTGACTGTGTTTGGCCGGGCTTACTATGATAGGGTCTTGCCGGATTTACCAAGAATATACAGTTATGTATAGGAAATTATTATGGTGTGCACTTCTTGTCTGCCAACAGCTGCCTGTGCTGTTCCGAGCTTAGTATGATCAAAGATACTAAATAGGATAAGATGAGACACTCCCTTCTTTGCAACTCTAAAAAAAAAATCGTGCACGCAGTTTGCTCCCTAGTCGGAGACGGGGCCCATGGCGCACAGCATGAAAAGAATGCTCGATATAATAATTTATTAATGATGATGATTTGTTACAATGCTACTGCAACTAAAAAAAAAAAAAAAATAACTAGAGTTTTTCCACAATGATTGAAGTTAAAGTTAGTAAATAAGTGACGTCAATCTAGGCCTACACTGATAAGCTGAGCAGTGAACATACTTCAATATTTGCCATATTTGGCTTTGTAAAATTCTGCATTCACCCCTAGGTGGCGGTGCGAAATCTGTGCACACTAAAAGCGCTAGCTGTCTCATCTTATTGTTTCTGGTATCTTTGGTACGATACCCTCCTAAGTGAGTTTGCGCCGGTGTCTGTGGCATGAGATGGAAAACCTGTGTTTCCATTCCTGGAAAGTGAAGGCGGCATCTGAGCATGACATTGTTTGTACGAGGCTATTTTGTGGGTTTTCCTGAGGAAATTAAAGTAACGGTGATTTGAAATGTTGTCGGAAATTACATTATCCTGGTGCTGCCCTCAGAATTAGACATCTCCCTCGTAATAATAATAATAATAATAATAATAATAATAATGAAATTTATAAACCTTCTGTCTCCATAAAACTCTCTCTTTCTGTGTCTCGCTCTGTCTCTCTCTCTCTCTCTCCCTCCCTCTCTCTCTCTACCTCTGACGTACTTACAAATATTATTTCTTGCTGTGTAAAACATACAAGTCATCAGCAGTCAATCACACAGTAGAGATTTCTGATACCGGTACAATCTGATTTTGGCTCCATTTCGAATTTTTCAAACGAAGGAAGTGTCTGCTCTCAGTATTTCAGGGAGAGCATTCCACACTTCTGACATACAGGTTTTTATTTCGGTTTTCTAGCTACAGCTCACAGGCTGTTCAAAAACCAGGAGTTCACCTTTTTGTACCAAATTGAGCAGAAGGATTTGAAGCCACGAAATGTGTTTGAGAGATGCAGAAAGAGAGGAAGAGTGACTTGAGAAAAGAGAATGAGGCCATAAGGTTTTGCAACGGATTGTAGGCTATTTAAAGTGTCACAGTCAAATGCATGATTAAATTAGACCCTAGAACGCATCAAAATTAATGCTGAAGTAAGGATGCAACACTGATCGTTACAGTGTATTTAAAGTTTGCGCAAGGTCGTGTTCCATGGTACTTTTCTTTCTATTTGTGAGTGAACTTATGTGACTTATAATTATTGTGCGAAGGTCACGTCATGGAAGTTATGTGAGTTTACGAGTATACGGGTGGAGGTCTCTCTCTCTCTCTCTCTCTCTCTCTGTGTGTATTTGTGTGTGTGCGCCTGCGTGCGTATGTAGATCAACATGCGTGTGTCCTCATAAAGGTTGATGTTAGGGGACCGTTAATAAAACATGAAGCAAAGACAAGAAAGGGGCATGAAAGAGACATCGTCTTGCAAACTTTAAAAACAACAACTGGAAAAAGAAAAAAAACAACAACAAATTTTTACTGGCAAAGAGAAGAGAATCCCGTGTCGCTCACTGATGGAGAAAGTTTCAAGATTGTCAAATTAATAATTGCTAACAAAAGCGTGAACTTACTGCGGACGGCACCCAGCTTAGATCTATATAAAATAAATGAAAATAACACATGATCGATCATCTCAAGGTTGCACTGGTCTATTTAATAGGCATTTAACGCTTCAAACCTGCTCACAAGCAAGCAAGCCTTCACGCAGAGATGGTCGTCTCGGGCCTATGGCGAGAAACCAGCATTCAAAGTACAAATGACAGTTAGCACTGAAGTTTATGAACCTGAGGGGCTTAAATGTAAGATGTTGGATGTCTTCACAAGAAGAAGAATGCTGCTCTCAAGGTGAGTGTAGCAAATTTTGCTGATGAATTGTAACTGTTTCGTCTCCGTCATAATTGTCCTCCCCCCCCCCCCCCCCGTGAGACTGTTAGCCACATCTAACACTACCAGTCCTTAAGTTTTTTAACTGATCAATCCAAAATCTTTCTCATACCATTTTAATCCAGGGCTTCAACAAGCCGCTTCTGGGTTTGCACCAGGGCTGGATTAACCATTAAGCAAAATAATCACGTGCATAGGGTATCAAGGGAAGGGGGGGGGGGGGCACCACACAATTTTTTCATTGCCAGATTTACCGTGGACCACGTGGTGCAAAATTGTAAATGGTGCGGCTGAACCAAGGTCCACAAAAAGGGACCCCCACAATAAATGAAATATTAGAATATCTATAAAATTCTAGTTTATGGTTTATTTTTGTTTATATCTTGGTGGGGGCACCAAAATCTTCAGTGCTTGGGATCTCTAAAGGTCTTAATCCGCCTCTGGTTTGCATGACACATTTTCTAGTGACCCGGTAAAAAAACAGGTCCACATCATTCTACTGCTCCTGAGTGCACGCACAAAAACGAGACCATCAAAAATACGAGGCTCAGTCGCTTGGCAGTAGCACGGATCATTTGTAGGGCTTTTAACGCAATAAATTGTTGGCACGAATCTCGTGCCTTTTTAATCACGGCATTTAGGATTCTAAAAATAAAAAGAGGTGGGGCGGCGTGAGAGACCTGAAGACGTGCTTTGAGTCTGGCATGTAGGAATGTGACCATTTATTAAAAAGAGTTGGGCGTTTGAGAATAGATGGGCCCGCACAAAACTACAACGTATTCCATAATTTTTCCCCAGTACAGATGGCTGTAGCAGAAGAGCCCTATGGCAACTCGTACTGACATCTAGTAACATCACACGGTGATTAATTATAAAATTTTGTTCACATTTCGACTCAGACCGCTCGAAAAAATTTGTTTGCGTTCATTTGACAAACAATATACTGAAATGTGCAGTAGCTAGTTAGAATAATATTCTTTTCAAGGCTTGTTAGTGAAATTACAAAGTGAATGACTGTTATGTTTTTATATGTGGAATTGTATCTACCTCCAAATTTCACTATTGTCACACCATGTAAAAATGTTAATGTTACAGCAGAAAATGGGAGGACTTCCGAATGCGTTCCATAGCCCGAGTGAAAACAGTACATAGCTACCCCGGCTACCCCGGCGGCTTTCCCTGATATGTCAATCTGACTACTGCCCAGACGAACATCGGCCTACGGCCTCGATGATGCAAACTGACTAGACCCTCACTTCGTTACATATCAATCTGACAATGCCTATGCACTTGTCGAGTTGTGGAACCCATTCGGAAGTCCTTCCTAGAAAATAAAGCGGTTTTGCGGAGGTATTGATATCATCCATCGATATCCTCATTATTCTAGGACTGCCAACATGTTCTAAATGTATTTTGTCATTTAAAACGACCATCACACTAGGAATGCAGGTAAATGTAATATTCAAATTAAGCCATGCTACTCGTTCTGACTTGAAGCTAGCAAACTAGTTTTTTTTTTTTTTTTTGTAATGCTTATAATCAGCTGCTGCTGGGCTCTGCTGGTGGCAACAAAATTTAAAGCACAATGCCCTTTTTAAGATGTTAAAAATTTAAGGCTTGGAAAGTACCATTGCAAATCGCATAGTTTCCTACTGTTATATTGCTAGTGTTTTCTAGTCTACTGTGAAGATAGAAAACAGTATGAGAGCTTTTTGGCACGTGTGAAAAATGTGTACTTTCCAGCTTAGCTTCAAAATTGAAAATACATACAAGCCGTACTATGATTATACCAAGTCCGACGAAGAAAGCTAAAATACATATTGGCAGTGCACACAACCAGTAGCCAGTGGCTTCTAGCAGTCAGGGAAACCTACAAAAGCAATGTCCTAGTTTGGATATTGAAAACGATTTGAATTGGGTAAATCGCATGAAAATTCTCTTATTTTGCTGGTGTCAGTAACTACGCGGTCTAAACTCAAGAAGACAGAGCTTTAGACTTGTGGGCAGGAATTTGTGCTTTTCAGCTGAGCCTCCATGTGCAAAATGTCACATTAAATTACATTTATTCCTACGATAAGTGCTTAAAAGTTTAGAAACATTGAGATAGAGAGTATAACTAGACGAGTTCCTCACGGCTGAATGAGGCAAATCCTCCTGTGACTCTAAACTCAATACCAGACACCATCCCCGCATCATCAAAATGACAAAGGGCGGGCAAAATTCAACTGCCTGAATTTTGGTTGATGGCTACTTTTTTTTTTTTTTTCTGCTCTGCACTTTGAATATAAATTTTTGAAATCAGGGTAAATTATGAATACTGAGCTCTTATCAGCTTGACACAGCCAACATTTCCATTCGGAATTGCGAGAGAAGTATCAAAAGTGTGGCAACCACTCAACTGCGGAGAAATTGATCTTGGCATTGTTCTTGGGGGACCGTTTGTTATTCGAGGTTTGAAAAAATGTAGTGCAAATGCAATAGCATTGTTTCATCCATATAAGGTGATCTGTCATAGGTGATTCTGTAGGTACATGCAGGTCAAAAGACATGTGCACTTTGCCCGAAAAGAAAATTTAGTGCAATATATCCAGCAACCCTGACTTCGTATTTTTAATTTCATTTTAGTAGCCTGAGAAAAGCTGTGCGAGCAGTTTATTTGTACGATACATCACACTATCCTAACTTTGTATTGCTAAGCTGTGCTTGGCAGTCGAAGTTTGAGAAAAGTTGCAGAAATAATTTTCATTTCAGGGCACAATATACCCAGCCTTCCTAGCGTTGTATTCGCAAAGTTGTGCATGGCAATCAGAGTTTGAGAAAAGTGGTGCAAATATATTCAGTGCACAATATATCCATCCATCCTAATTTTGAATTGCAAAGCTGAACTTGGCAGTCGAAGTTTGTGAAAAGTTGTGCGAATAATTTCAGTGCACGATATACATCCATCCATCCTAACTTTGTATTGCGAAGCTGTACTTGGCAGTCGAAGATTGGGGAAAGTTGTGCAAATAATTTATTTTCATGCACAATGTATCTAGCAATCCCGACTTTGTATCTAATAAATTTCTACTTGGTAGCCTGAGAAAAACTGTGCAAACAATCTATTTCTACGATATATCAAACAATCCTAACTTTGTATTGCGAAACTGTGCTTGGCAGACGAAGTTTGAGAAAAGTTGTAGAAATTTTCATTTCAGTGCACAGTATACCCAGCCATCCTAACGTTGTATTCGCAAAGCTATGCTTGGCAATCTAGAGTTTGAGAAAAGTGGTGCAAATAATTTCAGTGCACGATATATCCATCCATCCTAACTTTGTATTGCGAAGCTGTGCTTGACAGTCGAAGTTTGAGAAAAGTTGTGCATAATTATTTATTTCAGTGCATCCATCCTAACTTTGTATTGCAAAGCTGTGCTTGACAGTCGAAGTTTGAGAAAAGTTGTGCAAATATTATTTCAGTGCACAATATATCCGGCCATCATAACTTTGTATTTGAAAAGCTGTCTTAGCAGTCGAAGTTTGAGAAAAGTTGTGGAAATAACTTTTTATTTCAGTGCACACTATATCCATCCATCGTAACTTTGTATTGCGAAGCTGAGCTTGGCAGTCAGTTTGAGAAAAGTTGGAAAAATAATTTCAGTGAATAAATATCCAGCAATCCTCACTTTGCATTGCAAAGCTGTGCTTGGCAGTCAAAGTTTGAGAAAAATAATGCATATACTTTCATTTCAGTGCACAATATATCCAGCAATCCTAACTTCGTAATGCAAAGCAGTCTTTGGCAGACATGTAAGTTGTGCAAATCGTATTTTCAGTCACAATGTCTGTGGGTTTTCAATCACAATGACTCACTTTTGGATAAAATGAACAATCCATGAGCTTACTATGTTGCCAGGGTTTACCTGACATTTAAGGTACCAGCATATGTCAAATTTTGCAAATGGCTTAAAGATTTTGCTGACTTGCGATTTTGGGATTGTCTTTGCGTTTCCTGCAGCTAAGAATTCCAATATATATTGGGCAGTCGTTGTTGACGGAGCTGTTAAACCGTTTGGCTGTTAAATACGAGAATTCGTCGGGAGAAAGTAATGCTGTACCGGAAATGTAAATGCGTGAAATATACAATGTAGGAGATTAAAACGTTCATATTAAATTCTGTGTGAGGTCATGTTTGAACATGCTATTTTGAGAGCGGAGGTTGCGCAAATCTTTCTTCGCACCACCAGCACCCCTCTTGTAATTCCTGATGGAAATATCACTATTCCTAAGTGTACGCTGAGAAGAGAAATGGTCTTGTGGTGGTTATTGTTACTAAAGGGCAGAGCCAAAATTTACAAAATTTACACAACTCGCGATCAATCAAGATTCACTCTATTTGTTTAAAGAGCACGAGTGAGATACTCAACACAAGAATCACACAAACTGCAATAAAAGAAAGCCAGCTTTGGATACAGAATCAGATGACACACGCCACGTGTTAAGTGCCTTTCCCTCAACGGAACGTTAATTGTGCTGTTGACAAACGTTTGAAAAGGTTCGGAGAAAGACGGATTTTACTTAATGGCGACACAATAATTATGGTAAAAGTTATCATGACCTCTTGAAACTGCTCTTTTTCGGGCATTTTCCCCAAGTACAAGGTTGTTTGGTTGTTCTTCCAGTGGGGCAAACAAAACATGTTTTGCGGACATTGAAAACGGGGTCGATGGGAGAATCTCGAGGGACCAAACGCGCGCCAAACAATTCCAGGCACCGAGACGAGTTGTCGAGCACCCGGGCTAATTTAATTTGTTTTTGTCTTCTGGGTACGCAAGTCAGTACGGGTGGGCACACATTTGGGATGCTCGTAGTCCGTTCGCTGTAGAATTTGAGGCTGGGCTTGGGAGAAATGCGCAGGACTGATTAGAACAAAAAGAAAACGTCGGCGTTGTCTTTTTGCCCAAGCTCTATTTCTGATTGTCAGTCGAGGCACAAGCCGACTTAGCATTCATTAATGTGGCAACAGCATTCAGTTTGACCGGTTGCTGTGGAAGCTGCGGCAGGAAGAGGTCTATAAAAACGTTTTGTCTCGCAGTTTAAAACGTTTATCTTAAAGACTATATGTAGGGCTCTCTCTGAACTTATCGGGTCAACCATCGTTCCGGGATGCCGACTCACATATACGTGCATGAGCAAATGAAAACCATGCACAATACGTGGCTTACAGAATCTCATTTCTTGTACTATACCAAAAGCGTAAAGATGAAATGTTGCACAACGGCGATAATATACATGTATTCTACAAGAATAATAGCACACACCACTTGTGAACAACGAATACCAAACATATTGGAGGAAATTGTCTTTAAATCTCTACCTAATAGACCAACGCTTAGTTAGCCACTGACTGAAAATCTACCAAACCGTTTTGCTGATGTACGGACAAAGTTCTGACGGCAAAATAAAATGTAAATAATAATTAAAAAACACTGCAGTTAAGTTTTATTACAATTTGGGAAGCCACAAGAGACAGAAAACTAGTCCTTCTTGTAAGTTATGAATTATAGGGTCTTTTTTTTTATCGTCCCGAAAAAGTAAGTTTTTACTTGTTTTTGTTTTGTTGTACACCTAATGTCACGTTTTTATTCCGCAAGCTTTCATGAAAGTACCATCTAGGTAAACACTATTAGTGGGTTTCTGATGAAATGTAGCCTAATGGGGTGAGTGTGCGTCTGGACACACGCCTACAAAAATTATTGATTTTCCTTCTCGTCCAGACGCGGCTTTTCGAATGTTGATCGAATGTATCTTTTGTTCGGGAAGGAACTGATGTCATTTGTCATGATTCGGATATTGTTAAAACTCACGCAGAGAGTGAGTTGTTGTTGTTTACCAGGGCCATGAGAAATTGGCTGGTGGCCTTGAACGGTCCTCGCCAAATTATAGTTGGTGAGTAAATAAATGTAGAGTTAAACTGCTAGAGTCACGCTTGTCGGCTTTAATGTTCGTGATTAATAAGTAATGGAGTAGGGGTGAAACAAGGTGGGGACAGTTGACATTGTTAAGTATGACTAGACAAGTTTTGCACGTTAACTGGCTGGTAGAATAGTGCAGACGTATTACTACAGTTAAAATGGTGGGAGGTTTCGACCTATGAGATAGCTGAACTAATTGGGCCAGCGGACTAGCACGCTGGGTAGTTAGATAGTATATAACATCGTGTAACGTTCAGATTTGGTGAATACAGACGAGAGAAGCATCGTTTCGTGAAGTATCTCCGGTTGGCCAGTACCTGAACTGTGTGGTCTGAAGACTAAGAAGTCCTTGCTAACGGACTGACTGAGCTCTAGAAAGAAAGGTCTGAGTGGGCTGACCTTTGAAAGCCCACGCTGCGCTATTTTGATGTTCGCGCCTCTCAGTAGGCGTGAGCAATGGTAATATATCTTAATTATTCAAGTATAATAGAGATCGGAGATAGAGAGAGAACTACAGCCTCATAGGAAGACTAAGGAAACCCCAGCTGGCACTCGACCACGAGTGTCCTGTATGATAGATCTATTGCCATAGTATGATTGGAATAATATAGCACATTGTTGATGAATTGAATAGTGATTGTGCATAAAATATAGTCTTTTGGCAACTGCTTAAATTACCTACAAGCCGAAGAGTGCTTCTGTAGGCTTTGAACGTACTGGGCTCTCCTAACATTTAAGCCCATATGATTTATGGAGAGTTTGCCTGGCGACTGGCCAGTGGCGACTCAACTGTCACTTTAAATTGATATCCAGTTTCGTATAATATACCTATTTACTATTGATTGCAGTACCTCCATAGTTACATGAATATCATTGGTTAAGTTATTAATTAGAGTTTTTGGTTTGAATATATACCTCTATTGTCTTTTGTTTTGTTATTAATATTTATGTAAACTATGGCCTGACCGGCCTGACATATATACGCTCTAGTTATTTAGTACTTTTCTTGTGTGGTTGTGTCCGAGTGTGAGTTAGCTGCCTCTCGTGCAGTCGTAACATCCCCAAGACCCTAACTCTGCTCGTGACATCATTCATGTTTGTAACAGCTGTTTGGTTGAAATGACGTGTTGTTGTTTACATTAAAGCTGTTTTGTTTTGACTGCACGTTTGCACTGCTTTTGCCTTGCTCATGTTATCGTTTCTTAGAATCAAGTCCATCAGCAATAGTAGTAGTAACAATGGTAAACAATGGAGTCTGTAGAATGTAAGTGTTGCAAGTAGATTTTAAGATTAAGGAGGTTAAATACAAAATCCGAGAATTGCCAGGGAAATAATCAATGAAAAGTAGATGTTTTAATTACTCTAGACTACTGTACAATAAAGTGACTACTACTACTATTTCCTGTTGCACCCACTGGTGCTTAGGGCAGCAACAAAGGATCTCCAGCCCTGTCTGTCCTGGGCCATCTTTGCGAGAGTTCCCCATGAGTGATCGAAGGATTTCATCTCTGCCTCGATTGTTCTCCGCCAGGTTGCCTTGGGTCTGCCTCGCTTGCGCCGTCCCTCCGGTGTCCACTGAAGTGCTGTTTTGGTTATAGAATTTGCTTCCTTTCGCAGCACGTGTCCAAGCCATCTCCATCGTCTCTTCGTGATGATGTTGGCTATTTCTTCTTGCTTGCATCGCCTTAGTAGTTCCTGATTAGAAATCTTGTTTGGCCAAAAGATGCGGAGAATCCTACGAAGACATGTGGTGTGGAAGGAAGACAACTTGGCGAGGTCACCTTCTGTCATTCGCCAACACTCTGATCCATACAGGAGTGTGGATAGGACACAGCTTTGGTACAGTCTGATCTTGGTGTTGATGCCGTATTGTGTCGATTTCCAGATGTTGCTCATACTTTGAAAGACAGCCCTTGCATTTCCCAGCCTACTTTGGATGTCCTCCTTTGTGCCACCCTCTGGTCTGATAATGCTACCAAGGTATTTAAATTTGTCCGTCGTGGTGAGGTTCTTGTCATCTACTTGCACTGGTGCTGGGGTGTCTACATTTAGGGTCATAATCTCTGTCTTCTTCTGGCTAATCCGAAGGCCTACTTTGCATCCAAAATTATGTAGTCTCTGCGTCTTATCTTGCATGTGTTGGTGACTATGTGACAATAGCGCAAGGTCATCCGCAAAGTCCAAATCCTCTAGGTTGTCGAAGAGTGTCCATCTGATGCCTCTTGGTGCATCCTCTGTAGTTTTCCGCATAATCCAGTCGATTACGAGGTTAAACAAAATTGTTGACATCACACATCCTTGCCGTACACCAGTTTTCACTTCAAAGGATGCATCACTGTTTCCGACACTGCAACTGAAGTTCTTGTAAAAGCTTTTGATGAGTTCAACAAGCTTGCTGGGAATCCCATAGTGCCGAAGAATGCGCCATATACTCTCTCTGTGGATGCTGTCGAAGGCCTTTTCGAAGTCAACGAAGTTCACATAGAGCTGCCTTTGCCATTCTGAACACTGTTCTATGATGTTTCGGAGTGTGAAGATCTGGTCAATGCATCCTTTCCCCTTTCGGAATCCGGCCTGTTCCTTTCTCAGTGTCTTGTCCACAGCATCTGACATACGTTGCACAATGATCTTGGCAAGGATTTTGCTGGGTATAGAAAGGAGAGTGATACCACGCCAGTTGTTGCAATCGCTGAGTGCTCCTTTCTTGGGTATTTTCACTATTCTGCCTTCATTCCAGCTCTTTGGTACTGCTTCTGCTTCCCAGATAGCTGTGAACAGTGGCTGAAGGATGGTGGCTGACTGATCCGGATCTGCTTTGAACAGTTCTGCAGTCAAGTTGTCTTTTCCTGGGGCTTTGCTGTTTTTTAGGCTCTTTATTGCTGCCACTATCTCTTCTTTCTTTGGTGGATCTATGTTGATGTCAAGGTCTTCAGCAGCATCTTGTATTATTATTCTATCTTCAGGTGGTGGCCGGTTTAGTAATTCCTGAAAGTGCTCTGTCCAGCGTGTATCCTGTTCTCGTTCTGTAGTCAGTAGTTTCCCATTCTTGTCTTTGATTGGAACACTTGGTCTTCCACCGTACTTGCCACAAATGCGCTTAGTGATCTTGTGCAGCTTACCCTGTTCTCCTCTTGCTGCTGCCTCCTCCGCATCTGCCGCTAGCTGTTCCATGGCTTCTCGTTTATCTTTCTTTACTAGTCTCTTCACTTTCTTATTTAACTCTGTGTAGCTATGTTGGTCTCTCTTTCAGCCTTTCCGATTTCACTTGTAGGAGTTTCTTTTTCATGACTTTCCTCTCCTCGATCACATCCCATGTTCTTTGTTGGATCCACTCCTTGCTTTTCCCTTTCTCATTAAATCCAAGGCAGGCTACACTGCTCTCTGTGTACACTGTAGTTACTCTTTTCCACTCTGAATCGATTCCTCTTTCATTAGGGTTGTTCTTATCAGACTCTCGTAGAGCCTGGAATCGGTTCTTGACTTGTATGTTGAAGGCATTTCTAACACTTGCATCTCTCAGTTTCTGAATATTAAGGTGTCTTTGCTTTGATGTCTTGATTCCGGTCTTGTTCAGTTTAATTTTGATAAGTGCTGCCACTAGATGGTGGTCGCTGGCTACGTCAGCTCCTCTTTTCACTTTCACATCTAGAAGGGATCGTCTCCACATACCGTTGATCATCAAATGGTCTATTTGGTTCTTGTCTCTTCCATTTGGAGAATTCCATGTGAGTTTGTGAATTTCTCTGTGTGTGAAAAGGGTCCCTCCGATGACTAAGTTGTTCAAGGCACAAAAATCCACAAGCCTTTCTCCATTGTCATTCCTTGTTCCAGTTCCATGTTTTCCCATTACTCTTTCATAATTTATATCATCTTTACCTACCTTAGCATTGAGGTCTCCCATGACAATGATGAGATCATGCCGTGGCGTCATGTCCATTTCCCCCTGGAGTTGTTCATAAAAGTCGTCTTTGTCTGTGTTGTCGTTTTTGTTGGTTGGTGCATAACATTGGATGACAGTGATGTTTGTGTGTCGTCCTTTCATCCTCATCCCCATCAGTCTGCTATTGACTGGTTTCCACTCCAACAAGCATTTGTCCAGTCCTTTCTTTAGGATGATGGCTACTCCTCCATGATGTTGGTCATCCTCTCTTCCAGAGTAGAGAACGGTTTCTCCAGTGGATGTTTTGATCCTTCCAGATCCAGTCCATCTGCTCTCACTTACACCCAGGATGTGTAGGTTGTAGCGCCTCATCTCTGATGTTACTTGTGCTAACTTACCCGATTCATACATTGTTCTAACATTCCAGTATCCAATCCTGGTCTTGGTTTTGGCGGTGTTCAGTTCCTCCTTCATCCTGCTAGCAGTTTCCTTTCGGCTTTCACTACTTGCATTCATACGAGTCGCGAGGTACTCAGAAGGTCCATCACATCCAGAACGTTGGTTTTTCCATGTTGCTGTTTCCGTAACGATTTTTGTTTCTCCAAGAAAGGTCACCCCAACAAGGATTTCAGGGTAGGGTTGTTAGCCCTACACCCAACCCCCGAACCTGGAGGGCCGGTCTGTTCAATCTTGTCTGGTCCTTCCCCCATGACCTGTCCAGCTTGCTTAAAGCTATCAGGGGCACGAGGCCTCCGCTGGCTTAGCTCCTGGGATCACTGGGACACGCAAGCCACTCCTCCACGTCAAGGCATGAACAATTGGAGCAGACAATAAAGTGACGGAGACAATTAAATTGTACAGGCAACATTGACAATCACGGATATTCTGCTCGATGATATGTGAGTGTGCATGAGAAAACCCACAATATGTCGAAAACAGGACATTTTGAGTTCTGTACATATAATAAAAGACAAGACATTCCTGATAAATTGAAGTCAGTGACCCCCCTAAAACAAGATTTTGAGAAAACGGCATTTAATCCTAAAAGTGGCAATAGCTACTAGACCCATTAATATGGGAATGATTGCTGTTGGGAGACCGTAGTCTAATAACTAAGCCGGTATAGAGATCATAGTGAGTAGTGTTCACTGCTCATCTGCAGTTTACCCTGTAACATGCCACGGTCCCCTAAACAACAGCCAAGTCGGAAGTTTTTGGACCTTGTTAGGAGACCGTAGTCTAATTACAAAGCCTTTATAGAGATCATAGTGAGTAGTATTCACTGCCCGTCTAGTTTACCCTGTAACATGCCACGGTCCCCTAAACAACAGCCAAGTTGGAAGTTTGTGTCGGACCCATATTTTCACTTCAATGCCGTTTGTCTCAAAATCAGCTCTTTCGACATATTGTGGGTTTTCTCATGCACACTCACATATCATAAAAGACGCTTTTAGTGGACAGATAGGTCAACAGGAAAGGCCGAAAGAAAAAAAGTGGTTCCATTAAAGCGCAAGAGAAGGGGAAATGGAGCGAGTTCAGAATTCAGTTCTGGTAATGGGGTCACCTGCGCTGAGATTTTTTATTTTTTTTACTTAAGAACGAAGTGCAGAATCCGTACACTAAAAGTTCATCTTGCCACTGACGTTTTTACGAGTATTTCTAGACAGACATGTGCAAATGTTCAATTGTATCTTTTACTTTAATTTCCGATTTTAGCATGGTCTGAAAATTCCAGCCGTCCAAAAAAATCACAATTGGTGTTTTCATTTTAATTAGACTGCTCGCCGGACGTGGCCGGACGCAGAGTGTATAGAGGTTATTTTCTTTAATGAAAATGGGCTTTGGTGAACTGGGCCGTCCATATTAAATATTCAGGCGTATTTTCTCCGGGTTTATGAAAAAAAAAAACGCGCGGGCACACTCATACACAGTAGACTGCAAACCGTGCATTGTTTTTTTACTCTATTTTTAACAAAAGTGATAAATCTTAACCTTTTTTTTTTTTTTGTTTGTTCCACCAACATCGAACTGTAGAATAAGAATGCCCTGTACATACCAGTTTTACTAGGCCAAGTAATTATAGGGGGAGACCGCTTGGATAACATAGTAATTGAATATGTTCGATCCGGAAACATGGGGTTTCTTAGCTCAGGGCCGAGAATGAGCACAGAAGCTCGGAGGCAGTTTCAGCAGCGACAAATCTTTAATTTAGTGCTAACTGTTACCGCAACGGTTTTGATCTTACGTCCAGGAACATCCAATCGGGATCATGGCCTTCGCAGGAGTACATTCAACTTTCTTCTTTGCGTCATTCGTGGCAGATGCTTCAGTGGAAGGTTTAACACCTTATAAGGTATGCGAAAACTACCAGTGGTCTCAGTAAATCTGACTTGTTAGCTATATAACTTTCGCCCGGGTTTTTGGATCGTGACTGAAAATCTGTAAAAACTCGGTGGGAGACGGGTTGAAGGGGGACTTTGAAACCTTCAACATAAATTAACAAATTAATAGAAATACTAGAAAATACCGACTTTTTATATGCAGACTCGAAGGGAAAATTGATTTAGTCTTATCTGGCGGATTTTCTAGCAATGAGGTGGGTGGGGTTGACAAACCACAGGAGGGACCGCACACAAGAAATTAAGTCGTGTAGTGTTGTGTGTTTATGTATGGATAGGCTTACCATTCCGCTTCTTTTCACTGCTTCAAAACTTCTAATAAGCCTAAGCGTACATAATGCGACTTGTTCGTCGTTTGTTTTTAAATCTAGGCAAATTAATGAACGGCGATGCGCATACGAAAGACGGGCCCAACGCAGACTCTGCGGGGACATTAAAACAGACACAACAGCAACACGAGAGCAAGTCACGTAAGTGCGCCAAGCCTTACTAGTGAATGGTGTTTTTTGTTGTTTTTTTATTCTGTCAATTTCGATCGGTTGCAATTTTTGAGTACTCAAGGATTTTGCTTAAATGAACCCGTGTTCCACACTTAATTTTTCTTTAAATCATAACTATTTATTATTGTTACTGCAGAATACACAGAGCCGTCTTAACGCATGGGTACATTGGGCAGCTGCCCAGGGGCCCCAAGGGTTTAGTGATCCCAATGCATGCAAATTTCTGAGTAATTGCGTATGCGACGGACCGCAGCCCATTGCCTTACCCTGGGGCCCATGATTATGTGAAGACAGCCCTGAGTATTACACATAAACATTATGCAGATGAAAAAAGTGTAAATGTGTTTAAGCTGCATTTGTGCTTACATGACGATGATAATTTATAAATTGGTCTTCATAGCATGGAGTGTTTTCATAGCATAGAGATGTCATTGCTGATTTTATTTCAGGCTCCAATTTTGAATTGGAATCCGGTGTTATCTGATTTATACAAACTGTTGGATTAAATTTGTGTCTCAGGAAAGGCTAAATTTGTTAAATTTCATAAGCACTTTCATAAATTTATTCAAGGCAAATTGTTGATCTAAATGAGAAGGAAACAGCGACAAAAACTAATATTCGAAATTACTGTTGGAAATAAGGCTTTAGTGATCGACTGTGCCGTCAAGAATGAGTTCATCTATCTCCACAACAAGGTGTTTGGCAAAATATCAGTCATAATCCTTGGGCGCACAAGAAACACAAAGATCCATTGAAGTTGGCAAACATGAACAGCCTCATGACTCTGAGATAAGAATTTCTCACAATTTGTCCTAGCTTCAATGAGTAATTGATCTTAAATAATGCACCCATTTCTTCATAAACTGCATATTTCGGAGATTTCACCTTTTTTCTTTTTTCTGCTTTTACACTGCACTAGTTTGATTTTCTATGAGGTTATGTTAGTTGTCTTAACTTGGAAGTCAGTTACATGGTTTGTAAACAAAGGCTGCACTGTTTACAGAATGTAATATCTGCAATGTAATATAATCACTACTCCTTCCATCATCTAAGTTATTCAAAACAAGTTCATGCCAGTGTCAGGGTTATGCTGCCTAGTAGAACCCTTTGGAGTCGTGCGGATAAATTCGGGCATAAGTCCAGGAGTTTTTATTTTCATGCTCACATCATGAAGAATTTTTGGGATTCCACGGCAGAGATGACCGTTGTAACTATGCGGCTCAATGCTGAACTGGAAATAATAGTAACAAACGCGGAGGGACAACGCGCGCTGGTTTGGTCATGGCGTTCCTGATTTTGCAAATTAACTGCGAGTATTAATGTTCTTCAAACAAGTAACTTGGGTGTCCTTAGTTTCATCAAAATGGAACAAAGGGGGCCGCAATGGAGCCGAAAAGGAGTGAAATTGGAGAGAGGAATAAACGAAATGAAGTTAAGAGTACCGCAGTATTTTGCATAGAAAGTTGTAGTTGAACCGTGAAAACAACTTGGCATTTTCTCTCTTCGGCTTTGTGGGTGTTTATGTCTTTATCCTAGGAGGTTCGCTGCCCTTGGCATAAATTTTACCCCTCGGTTTTTCTTTTTCTTTTTCCTGTTGTGATAGGGATTCGTTTCTTTTAGAATTTTGCCCGGACAGCGGTCTTGTACGGCCTGCTCTTTACGATTTCCAACTGCCAAGGTATCTTTAACGTGCGCAACGTGTACTCGGGCCCTCCGAAATTTTTCGTCCTTGTCCGAGAAGACTAGCTCCTCGATCCTACCTACCATAGGATCAGGGACAGGAAAATATGAGATCCCAAAATTCCAACATGCCTGCACTGACCGAGATTTGAACCCAGTACCTTTGGCATGAGAGGCGAGCGCCTTGCTTCTTTGTGATTAGAATACGGACAAACAAAATATAACAGTAGAAACTAAGATTTGGGGGAAAACTCAACTAGTTGAATGTTGGTCAGCCATCAAATAGAGTGAGTGGAGGTGAGGCAAACAACTGGCCATGAGTAAAGCTCATACTGCTAATAATTATATATCAAGTGACGAGATCTAGTACGAAATGCAATGTTTGTCTCGCTTAAGAGCAGAGCAAGGTTAAGGTCACAGAATTTGGGAATTTTTGGTAAAATTGGTGAATCCTATTGCCATTGCGTATACTTTTAAACACCCCGGACAGCACCCTCTCAGTCCACCAAACTTTTCCTCTGGTAACCTTGACACAAAAAGATTTTGAAACAACTGCAGGACTTTTTCTGATCGGTTATCCACGTTACATCCAAATAAGCAACAGCTGGAAAACAGACAGATAAGCGACTAGTAAGGGGGAAAAAAAGGAACCACATTACCCTTGGCCTCATTCCCTTGGCCTCATTCGGTGAATGGCATTTCTCACTCGCTTGTGTAAAAATATTTACGTCAGCTGATAATGTGGATTCCGAAGTCTTTAAATAAACTGTCATAACCGACGTGTTTCAAGGCTATTTATTGTGTAAGAGAAAATAAGTATTAGGCGGACGAAGGTTGTAGTGCCTAGTAAGTGCTCAAGAAAGCAAAGCGGGAGTGAAAGAAGGAAGAAAGAAAAATGATCAAGATGGGATTAGAACCCGCGACCTCTGCTACGGCACCCGTCGCCCTGCCAAGAAGAAAACAGATCGCTTAACCGCACGGCCACTCAAAATTCGGCCACGATCGTCTCTTTTCCTCTGGTAACGTGAAAGAGGCCCATGATGTTTACCACCCCAAAAGATTTCTTCACGGATAAGGACTATTTATTACATGCAGTCTTCGCGCAAACATGCCCTTGTGGTTGGCACAGTTAACATCCGTGTCAACATTTGTGATGTTCCAGCTGGGGTAACAAACAACAAAAGCACAATAAAAATGATCACCCACCCGCCCATATCAGACGTTACTGGCCACGTGGTTTAGATAATCCATTGCATGGTAAACGCCTTGTGTGTGCAATGATTCGAAATGTGGTTTTGGAGGGTGGGGTCGGTAGTGGGGTGGTGTTTGGATTGCCGTTGCGCACAATTTGTCAAGAAGCTGTTGACAGGCCGTGGATAAAAAGTTGTGATTTTGTAAGTCACCGGGTACAGCCATAAAATGAAAAGGTATATGATAAAGCCAAACAGGCTGTTTTGTAACATGTTAACAAAGCATAGAGATGAAGTTAAGCGTTTTTATTATTTGCATATGGGTTTTTCGTCCATGATGTTTCAAAAAGCGAATTTGAATGTTTTCTTTTTTTTTTTTTTAACAACGGTCATACGAAGACCTTCATGTCTTTTTGTTGAAGATATCAAATCTCTATAAAATATCCTCGGCTATGTACAGGTATCCAAACCTAAATGAAAAATAGTGCTATAAATTAATTCTTTAACGGTTGCATACATAAAAAAAAAAAAATCCTGCATGGCTGCTGTTACCGTGGCAATGCATCTTTGATAATTTTTTTTTCATAGTTTAATATTCTCATGTTTAGTTTTTCACTTTCTGCGTTCCGTAGTAAAATCGATATCGTCTCATTATTAAATATTTTGAAGTGAAACACTGCATTATCATCTATATCTATACCATATTTTATATTTGTGGACGCATCTCGGCATTTGTTTTAATTCCTTTCGGTCTGAAGTGGTGTCTTTTGTTGTTGCATCTCTCTTATAAGCTATCTAGTTCACAGGCGTCTTAAGTTTTATTACCAAAAAAAAAAAAAACCTACACAAACCTGTTCATCGAACGGGTACTCAGCTAGTTAGCTATAACGCAGAAAGCGATTTCATCTGTGACCACAAAACGATCCATAAAAGGACCTGCTCAGTTTGTACGCTCTTGCTAAACAAGGCCACACAGGGGACTTATCTAAGGATAATATAAGAAACTGTTTCATCATATCCGCGTTCAGCGGGGGTCGATTAACCCTTTGGTTACTGATGGGACTTTCATGTCCTGTCGTCATAATAATTTCTGTCTCCACAAGGATTATTCTGTAATTTAATATTTGTCCGTCTCGTCATTTGAAAGCAAATGATCCAACACCGTTAACATTCTTAAAAATATCCTTCACAGATTGTCTTGTGCACAATCATATCTCGGTTACCAAAGTGTTAAACTTCAACCCGGCTAGAAGTGAAATCAATCCGGTACGTTTTGCCCTAGTAAGTACACGTCTTTCACCTATCCATGTTAGGTAAAGGCGCAGGGAGCTGGGGCGTGCGTCCGTCTGTCCTCTCAGGCACGCGGCCACATAGCCGGCAACGTGGACGTTTATGGTCATAAATTGTACACAGTTCGGTGGAATATCGATTAATTAACCTGGGTTGCTGACTCGCATATTGTGTATGGCGAGATGCCCTCATCAGAGGACGCTCGACAACTGATATAAGTGTAGTATGCAAATGGATGGTTCAAGTGCGACAAAGAAAAATCTACAAAGGTTGCAGGGCCGAGAATAGAGCCATTTTATCTAGAGATATATATATCTATAGTAGTCCTTGATAATATATATATATGCCTACTGTTGTGTGCTTCCAAATGATTAACGACTAAATAAATCAAGAATTATCAGCTTTGCATAATAGTTGGGAAATCAAGCAACTGCATTTATAGGGCTGTGGAAATGCAAAATTATTTTTTTTCCTGTTTCTTCATTTTTTAAATATAAATTTGCATTTGAATCCAGTCTGGCGAGGAAAAGGACAGATTTCTCGCATTAAGATGTTCGTATGTCATAGCATGAAAACAACCAGCCTGTCTAGCCCATGAAATATTTCATGTAGATTTCATTATACATGTACCGGTCTTGAGATATGGAACTAAATAATTTATACAACTCGACGGAACATTCCACAGGGACGATGGTTATGAACCCTAAATACCTTTGCTTTTATAACGTATGGTCTTTGTTCATAGGTTCATAATTCTCGGGGGGGGGGGGGGTTGGGAAGGGGGGGGGGGCTTATTACTAAAGACCTGGGCATTATAATAATATAATTATAGTATACCACTGATATGCAGCTGGTACACTGTAGTAAGGAACCTTGCAAGTTATGAAATGTACGTGATTGACCTCGTTATCTCCTGCCCCCATGTCTGGAGGGAGAAAACAGCTGGCAGTTACCAGAAAGTTCAGGTCGAGAAAGTACAGCAGCACTTGTACCTACAGACAGGCGAGGGTGGGGAAGGGGGGGGGGCGAGGGGGGAAGGGGGGTCGAAGAGGGTGGGGGGGGGGGTGGCGAAGAGATTTTTCATACATCACACACATAATTCTCTCTCTCTCTCTCTCTCTCTCTCTCCGAGCCCTCCCGCCCGCCTCCCCTCTCTCCCTCAGCTCCCATTCCCTACTAATACAATTCGAGGTAATTTTTCTGCACCACAAACATTCACGTAGACGTGATGACACCGACAGTGACGGCTTGTATTTTTTCTGCACTGCTTGTCACATCAGTTGCTGATTAAAAACCTTCAGCAGTGATCACCTCGCGTATAATCATTGCTGAAATGTAGTCCTGATAATTTTTCTCTTTCAGGTGTTGTTTCTTTGCCTTCCTTGTGTGTGCATTGTAGTGGTTTCTGCTGCCTTTCCCTTCATTTGCTTCACTTGTTAAGACCGTAAAAGATTTAGATGGATTCAGCAGCCTTGGATTTTTTTATCAGTAACAAAATAAACGCGTTCTTAGGGCACCATGGGGAAGTGGGCGGCACCATTGAGTTTTTCCGCCTACCTACCAACAAAATACTAGATACAATAACATGAGATACCCCCTTCTTCGCCCCTCTAAATAAAGCGTGCACGCAGTTTGGGCGCCGATCGTGGGCGACGCCCATGGCGCATTGCATGAAAAGAGTGATTAAATAAAATGACAAATTAATGATGCGGATTTGTGACGGTGCTACTGCGACTATAAAAAAAAGATAGCCAGAGCGATTGAAGTTATAATTTACAAAGTGACTTCAATCAAGGCTAAAACCGACAGTTGAACAGAACAAAATTCAATATTTTCCCCATAATTATTGGCTTAGTAAAATACGGCATTGTTCATAGCTTCCGCGCATTGTATCTAGTATCTTTGCAACCATGTCTCACTTTTTTTTACTGCCATACTCCTTATGTGCCGTACTGGACTCTATTCTGCAGTTATGGAAAATTATCTTCGCATGGCGAGTGACAAAGTTTCGAGAATTTGAATATGACATGTGAAATTTGGAGGGGATGGGGAGAGGGGTGAGGAGGGGGGGGGGGAGCACCACTGCTGTTTTGTGTTTGGGGCATCAGTTGGCTTTTATTCCGGCCTTGACATTTAGGAAATGTCACGACCTAACGTCACACTCACAGGTCAACATTCTCCTGCACTGCATTTTCAACAGATCATTCATGTCAATTTGTCTTAACGATTACTAGATAAACTGAATTTTGTTTTGATAATACTAATTTGTACCTAGTTAAATCACTTGTCGGTGACGATGATGTACTGATTAAATTGCGTATAACAGCGTGCCAACGCTCACACAGAATTATTGATGGTTTAACGATGACAGCTGCGATACTTTCGAGACGGTATAAGTGCCACTTGGTTGGTTTGGCGTAGCTGGTTGTTCAGTTTCTGTTCTTTGGTATTAATTATTGTTATTGCTGTTTAAAAAAAAAGAAAAAGAGGATGATCTTGTTTGCGTAAAAATTTATCTTTGATACTGTTTGAGGTCCATCGTTGCCAAGTCTAGGCTCACACATGCGACGACTTTGTTGTGTTGCTGTCGCACAGCATTTTTTAAATCTAGGCGAACCGAAAGCAAAACGAGGTGAAAACTGTAGCACTATGAGCTCTAAAACGGGCTTTCAAGTTTTTTTTCCCCCATCTTCTCGGCTTTTCGGTAAGACGGGTCAGTGGGCAAAACTACCGAAAGCCGAATTCACTGACTGGGCTCTAACGCCTCCCTCCGACATATCGCGACTTCAGTTATTGTTTATTCCAACTCCACGTTTTGCGAGAAATTCCACGTTAAATGTCTGCTGCTTTAATTTATTATGATTAGGAGTTAAGAGAATAAAAACGCGTTGTGAAACAGCTTGATAGGTGCCACCACCCCATTTTAAACAAGCGTCAGTGTGGATTAATTTTGTAGTACCACCTCCTCTACATACTAAGAAATCCCCAGTTTTGTTCAGAACAAAACAAGGACTAAGGTCGCGCCGTGTACTGCTGCGATATATGTCAAGGCCATGATGACCTTGACTTAAAGTCAACACGAACCTGGCACAGGATATTTCTCATTTTCCTCTTTGAAGAAAGGAAAATGGTCTCTGGAATGACTTTTTCTTTTACAAGTGAAAGCTCTATTAATTATGCTTTTCATTTGGAAAACTCGGTAAAAAGGAAATGGAAACCTTTTACTGGTATTTCCAACTGACAAAGAAGAAACACTAACTGTGGCAACGGATAGGAAATTCAAAAGCAGCATGTTGGTCACATTTCACTTCCTTATCACTCCACATACATTTGAGGATTTTGTTTGTTCGAGTGAGTGTTGAAACGGAAAGTTATGAGGACGGCCATTCACTTTCATCATTAATCATATCTATCAGTGAACCTTGCCCTAACTTCGGCTAAAAAAAGCAACCGCAAATTTGTCAAATGCCGGGAAGCACTGACAGGTTTCCTATAAATTTCTTTAATGAAAAGTGTGACTGCATGTTTCTAATTCTTTTCAGAAAGTTTGTGACAATTAATGTAATAAATCCGATTTGCACTGGTTGCAGCTGACAAGCAAATTATACCCACTTATGGCAAGCTGGTGTCGGAAATTCTAATCAGTGCTTGTAAATTTCTGTATCATTACTTAAAGAAGTTGCTGAAGAAGTGATTACCTGATGCTGGCGGTAGCCAAGAACTACTTTCAAAAGTAATGCTATAAGACCAGTACTAGATGCTGGTTATCAAAGTTTTCCATGTCTTGACGATGCGCAGCCGTGATTCAAGGTTACAAGAGTGAAATATTAACCTTCATTTCGTAAGCCCAGCGGGGCAGGAGGGAGATGGGAGAGAGGTATACAGAGGTGACATTATATAATGCATTTTATATATATTGTAGGAGTGAGATATCAAACCTTCCGAAAGCCCAGGAGGGCAGGAAGGGGAGAGGTGGGAGGATACATAGGTGACGTTAGATAAATTTATTTCATATACATACATGCACTCATGCACTATCCACAGACTGTCCCTTACAGTTCGTAGGATGATACGAGATTTGAAGATGGACATGTTTCATAAATTATATAATATTTGTGTTTCTGTCTCATGTTTGCTCTTTACCTATAGGGGAGAGTAGAGGCTATGGGGTCGGTGTAGGCGATATAGCAAATTACCCCGCACGTGGTTATCTTTTTTTTCCCCAGAACACGCATCACTTCAGAAGGTAGGTTCACTTTCGGTTTGTCAAGTCTCTTTGCTTTTTTTAAAGTAGTTTTGCTGATTTCAGTCACTGATTGGTGACACGAAACCAGGATGTGCTCGTGTATTCATATCCTGGCTTCTCAACGACACCTGTAACCTTCCCAAATTGAAGATTCCTTTTTTTTTTTTTTTTTAATCCAGTGGTTTTCTGTGGCGGCCGAGAATAAATGGTAATCGTAGGCAGCAAAAGCATTACATACAATTTCTACGTGGGGGAGACTGCGTGGTTTCATACCGGTACCTTTAACCTGTTCACCTACTACTGCCAGTATCACTGTCGTCATTACCATCATAATCGCCAGGACATTATTTCCACTCGCCTCTCATTATTTCAGATAGATACTGTTATGACTTTATCATAATGAAACATTAGAAGTGGAAAGAAAACCAGAATCGGGTTATTCCTTTTCCTTAAAGAAAAAAAAAACCCGCCTACATGTGAAACTTTAATGAAACAGAATTAACGAAGTAATAATTATATTACTCATTCAGTCAGATCAGATCAGATAGTAACTGTTAGGTTAGCACACATATTCACGCACTCACTCATTCACTCACTCACTCAGACACACGCCCCCACCCTCCCCGCCCCCACGCACACACCTCCACACATATCTAAACAAAGGGGCAGAGGGGGAGAGATGGAAAGAGATGGAGAGGGGTGCGTGGGAGAGAGAGAGAGAGAAAGAGAGAGAGGAAAACAGGGGAATAAACTTCATCTGTATTTGGTAGACAAAAAAATGTATTGAACATGCATGACGTAAAACACTTCCTTATCTTTTCATCGAACCACCGGAGAGCAGGTGATTCTGTTTTGGTTTCTTAATACGGACTCTAATTATTGCCTGGCCCAAAACAATTATCAGACGTGATTAAGACTTTTTACAATCTGAATTCTGTTGTGACAAAGTTTTCGCATGTTATTTGTTAGTTTAGTTAACTCCGAATAACTTATTGACCACTGCTGGAGTGTGGAAAACACATTTTGCCATTCAGTTAAACTATATCGCTATATTTATTATTTAAAGCAAATATGCAGTAAGAATAAAAACGCAGTCGTATACATGCAGAGGCGGATCTATTGTGAAACTAATGAAATTTAAGCTTCAGGGCCCCTAATCCCGGAGAGGCCTTAAAGAGAATATTATTGTTAGTGATAGGATTTTTGATGTTGCCCTATTGCCGCTGGTTGGGAAGAGGCCCCTTTAACAGTTCAACATTCAGGGTCCCAAAAAAAAAAAAAAAACACTTGCTCCACTGCTTACCTGGTGTTTACAGTAGAGACAGTTCAACTCAACAAAATGGACGGGAATAAGACGAAGAAAGAAATGGGTCAAAAGGTCCCCCACGTAGCAGTTACACCACTGGTAAATTACTGAAGGCCCCCTGGAGATCCCAGTGTGATGCCCACCAGGCGTTAATTTTTATTCTGTGTAGTAGTAATTAACAGGTGTGGACATTTAAGGAGCATTCACCGCCATCATTATCGTCGTCATTTTCATCTATTTTATGGAGATTTCAAATGGCAGATGATAATTTTATCATATTGAAAAATCGGAGAAGCAATGAAAATAACCACAGACTTAGACTTGGTTATGATTATATGTAAGACATTCATTAACTTCTGTGTTTTTAATAAATGAGTTAGATGTCTGTGTTTTTAATAAATGAGTTAGATCTTTAAATGTATTTTCCCCACGCACCTTGATAAGGCTTTGTTTATTTGAGACAGGTGCACCGTTGACGGCTTACGCTACACTATGCACAGCCACATGCCACTTTGAATTTTTCACGTTTGCTTTTGCCAACGAATATTTTTACATATCGAGGGGTATTTGCCATATTGTTGTATGCGACATATTGTCGATTTTGAGGTTTTGTCATGAAAGTGGTTCTCTCACTCCTTGTTTCATTATGTAAAAGTGCCGTTCCAATCTGTCAAAAACTTTTCGAGATATTTGTTTGTGACGTAATGCTTTTATGTGTTTTTCGCCCTTTTGCCGATCAAACTTCAATCCCCATTTTCTCGAAAAGGCAAAAATGCACACATAATTATTACACACTATGGCAAATACCCGACGATATATGAGAAACTGAGAAAAAAAAAAAAGACACTGGAGGCAGTCAATAAAGCAAGGTCTCTCACCATGTCTCTCACTGTAGGAGAAGACGCTTATGCAACAAGCCGAGGCAATGCGGAAGAAGAGAAAGACTAGCGCTCAAACAGACAAACCAGGTCAGCGTTTGGCTGCACCATCTGTGTAGAAGGTTGTCCAGCCACACACGATGCTGCACAAGACTGAAACATAGACATCCAGAGCACAAGCCCATAACCTTTCGAGGCTGGCGGATGCCAACCAACCAACCAACCAGCCAACTTAGAAAAGACATAGCAAATTCACGTGTTTTGCATTCGGAGAGATCAATTAACAGTTATTTGGCTCTCATGAAAATGATGAAAATGAGAATGAATTGAAATAGGCTTATGTCTTACGACACCATCGCGTGGGTAAGCGATACTTTTAAGCTGTGATTTTGCTTCACCACTGATTGGTTCGTGCAGACTAGCCATCCCATTATTATGAGCTTGACGAGTGCTTGGCTTACATCCTTCTAAGCTCAGAAACACGTGCCATGTGCTTTCAGGTATGACCTGTTAAAATGAATATCATTGATATTATCAATGCCGTCAAAAGGCACCTCATAATAACTCGACGCTGGTGGGTTACGCTAAGCCCAGGAAATGATTATGACTCCCAAGATAAAGAGGGTGTGGACCAGTCGGAAGCTCATAACAAATGACGTAAAATCTGAGAGTGAGAGGGGACCAATAACTTTGACTTAAACTTCAGACAATTTGGTTAGGAGAGTCTGAATTTAAGAAACTGATCGAAGCTAAAAAAAAAAAAAAAAAGTCATTTACAGGATAATGCTCTCTCTCTCTCTCTCTCTCTCTCTCTCTCTCTCTCTCTCTCTCTCTCTCTCTCTCTCTCTCTCTCTCTCTCTCTCTCTCTGTCTAAGTGTGTTGAGATTTTAATATTATTATTATATTGCTTAAAAAAAACTTGGGTAGGGCCATCAATAAAGGCTCGAGTTTGACGATTTCTGACATTCCCACCCTGATGTACAAGGGCACGGCTATTGACCTGCTGAATGTCTATGAAAAAAGCCTTGATATTCCGGAACTTTAAACGGCATTTTTCACGGACTACATTTTGATTTTAATGTATTCCTACAACTTGTTTTGTTGAAGAAAATATAACCAAAATTTATTTACGTTTTCAGTTCATTATCGTAACTGAAAAGAGTATGTAACTCTAACAGAAGTCAGCGCCCCCCACCCCCCCCCCCCCCCGGGCCTTTTTTCCATAAAAGCCCCTCTAAGCTTACGTACTTTTGGATGGTTCCTAAGTTTTAGGTTTTCTAAAGTTGTGCTGACTTCTGCTTCAGATCACAGATCCGCCTAAAGGCAATAATGATGGAAAGTGTGGACTGAATGTGTCGGGTCAGATCAGATCATCTTAGAGGCATTTGAAACGCGGGGGAAAGTAGGATTAGTATTATCTGACATTTCCATGATGGCCGAATGGTCTCGGTGGCCCAGGTCACGGGTTGAAGCTAATCCAAAGCCGATTTAAAGACCCACATAGAACTTGAGTTGAGAAAGATAATAAAAACGTGCTGACAGGATAATGCTCTCTCTCTCTCTCTCTCTCTCTCTCTCTCTCTCTCTCTCTCTCTCTCTCTCTCTCTCTCTCTCTCTCTCTCTCTCTCTCTCTCTCTCTCTCTCTCTCTCTCTCCCTCCCTCCCTCCCTCCCTCCCAGGAGTAGCTAATTGGTCTCACAAGGACCAGCTAAATTCTAGGATATTATTTCTTAGTATCTGGAGATAAAATCTCGTTTAAGAATAAGCATGGTAGGACGTTGGTTCTTAGTCAAATTATAATGGCAATTACCAGAGTGATATGACCAGAGTGATATGAAAGCGATATAATAATTCTAATGCTCAGACAATGAGAGGACAAAAAAACTTGCCAAATGATCTACGTTCGTTCATAAAATAACCACACCCAGGCTTTGTTTTGAAGGTAATCATGACATTTCCACGTGATGGCGACCTATTCTGTCTAAGTAGTACTATATAGTCCACAGGACATGGGATGAAGTCAGTCCATAACCGCATTACAGACCGTCACAGAACTGTTGAACAGAATTAGTCATCATCAGTATAGCCATAAACGTAGATGGAACTACCATCGCGGCATCCTGTCAATGAAGAGTCATTATTCCACGTCTTTGCAAGATATAATCTTCCATGCAAGAATTAATCTGTTGCGATGTATTTAATCATCATCATTGCCTTTCTCACCCTGGATCAGGGTATAGGCCACCAACAAACACTTTCCATCCCTCTCTATCATGGGCCAGCCTCTTTACAATATTCCAAGTCTTTCCGCTTCGTTGCACATCATTTTCTCTGGCTCTTCTCCACGATGTATTTAATGGCAATTGTAAATGGCATAACTCCAGTTTCATGAAATCACAGATCAGCCCAATTATCAATATCAGCTTTCGTTTTGAATTTTGAAAGAAAGTATCACACTATTTTACGCGTTTTCAAGCTGGGGGCTGGCCCTTTCTTGGGAGATGAATTAAAGCGTAGCCCGTGGCAGATCTTCCCTTGTCTTATGGCACTTTCTATTCATAATAGTCATCCAGGTTGTAAGGCTAAGCAAAACATGTCCAAAAACAGTCTCTCTAGTCTACCTCTAATTCTAATTAACTCAGGTAAAACAGAACCCGAACATTTCAGCACATGAGATTACGGGAGCTCAAGATCATTATACAGTAACACCTGTGATCTTTATTATAGGGCACATAGAATGGTTTGAGAGAAGTCACGCGTATTGTAGTTTGACACGTTTACTATAAGATCCACTGAAGTCCTAACTATTGACCACTATCGGAAGGTGAGTTGTTAGTAACGTCTCGGACACGTGACTCTTCCATCACCACTGATAAAAGCCTATCAAATGAACTATAAGAGTTGTTTGAGCTATGTCCGGGGTCATAAAATAACATGGTAAAGGGGGGACTGATTCTGAAGCAATACTAGGACTT
This sequence comes from Onchidella celtica, assembly GCA_963931925.1. Taxonomy (NCBI): domain Eukaryota; kingdom Metazoa; phylum Mollusca; class Gastropoda; order Systellommatophora; family Onchidiidae; genus Onchidella; species Onchidella celtica. The sequence continues at coordinate 40,727,103 of OZ007571.1, forward strand.
CAAAATATGAAGACTTTTTACATTATTAGTTCACGGGACATCTGGATGAGAGAGATAACCAGTTGGGTTTATTTAAATCACATTACACTGGTCCACAATAAGCAAAAATCGTGCGGTAGAACCCTCCTCTCGTGAGCGAGAGACCCCGAATTCAATTCCAGATTTACATATTAGTAAAATCTCTTTATAATTTCTCGCCCGTTCATCCAGTTTCATTTCAATTTTTGGGTATGATTTTGTACTAGCTTTTGTAAAGAAAAGAAATAAAATAGAAGTCAAATCATCTGTTTCCTTGGGATTTTGTATTAAATTCCTTCAGAAAATTTCAAGAATTGCAATTATTTTAATCTAAAAATTATCTGGTGTCAGACGTGAAAAAACTCCACGGATGTGATATTTTCAGTACTAAATTCTGGTATATGAACCAAACTTTTGTGAAACACCCATGTGTGGATTGAGAAGACTTCTTATCATATTGCTGTAAGTACTTTTTACCTGTGTATATATTTCAGATCCCACGGACTAAGCGGATGACGGTTATTATGAGAAGTATGAATTTCGTCAGAGATTTGTGACCGCTCAGATTGCCATACTGACATTTTACACTAGGAAAATGATATATGAATTCATTCAGAAGAACGTGGCAGAGAAAGAGATCAGAGGCCGCTTTTCAGGCCGATTTGTGCAACTTAGCAGAGTGATCGTTGTACACAAAAAAAAAAAAAAATGAATCTCAAGCGATTGGTGGACATAACGAACATTTGTCTTTCGCCAGCCGCATTGAGCAAGATATGTAATTTATTATGTATAATGTACACGGAGTCGATCTTGGGGCTTGGTGCTAGACATTGCATTACGTGTAAAAACAAAATACGTAACCTCCCATTGGTAAGAATGATCATAATCTCTCACGTGTAAGAGATTGCTGGAATTATGTTCATCTGAGTGGAATGATCGAGTGCCTGGTGATCATAAAATCACGTAGGAGGTCGGAGTGAGCGCCATCTGTTTTTTTTTTTTTAGCCGCAGACCTTCGTGTGAGGGGTGTGGTCAGGGATAGCCCTTAAGTCACGTGTACAGCGGGGATTAGACGCTCGAAAATCAGTTCCATTCTGGACAGTTGTATCGATAATCTAAGGTAAAAAAAAAAAAAAAACTATGTGAAAAATCAAATGATGTTCTGCTGCATTAATGGTTGTCAGCAATCGCCCCGGGGTGCAGGGGAGGCGAGCTGGGATGGGATCGTATGGGGGCGTGGAATTTTGAAGACGAAATTTTACACTTTTGTAGCGGGAAAATTGGATTTTGAAAAGGCTGTCACAGAAAATTGACTTCAGAAAATCCCATCATCTGTGGTCAAGGTCGATCATGTCATTCATAGCAGAAAATACTTTTTTTAAAAATCCAGTGTGACGGTAATGATTCGGCACAGTTAACACAGCAGGTTTATTATTCAGCTCAACATGATTTATAACGAATACACGTAGCCTTGGCTAACCATAATTTAGGGAGACCACAGAAGATAATAACCATAATTGGGAAGACGAGAACTTGATCTACTTGTGATTTTTATCTCATATAGCAACAGTTAACTTTCACACTGTCAGCATCGAGTACGTTTGTTCCCACTTGCTTGCGGATACCGCCGACTACGAGTATTTCCCCCTTGCGCGCAGTCCAGTCACCGGGATTGCCCTGGATTCACCAATTATTTACAGCCAATCACTGAGTTAAAGACTCTTTATGAAAACCTCCTCGTGACCTGGCAGTTCAATATAACTATTCAGCGAATAGTTTCGCTAGTCAGTTGCAACGTGGACTGTTTCTTGTGCAGTTATATAGTTTTAAAACCTGGTCAAACAGATTTTTACCGCTGGTTTTTCTCGGTGCAGTTCAATATTCCTTTGGAGTATTTCACCACCATGACCCTAACCGACCGATGGGACTCTGTGCAAATGGAAAAGTGTGAAAAGTAAGTTCTTTTTTATATTATTATTACTACTATTATTATTTGAATGCCAGGAAATGAGGGTTACTTGATTTGAAATAAGCCCATCTGGCTTCATGCGACATAATTATGTATCTGCTGACCATCAACACTGTTCACAAGTATTTTGAGCCACATTGGAGTAGCCGGCTCTGCAATGTTTATTATTGAATGCCTTTAAACTGCATTGCCTATGAACCGAAAGGTTCTCAAGAAAGCCAAAGAACCTTCATTGTATAGGTGGAGTCTTCCACGAAATCCATCTAGACCTATCTGATTATTCTCAACACACCGTGACATGTTATGTGAGTAAAAATGTATCAGTGTTTAGATGCACCCCTGCTCCAAACTGAGACTGATAGTTACATATTATTTACTAAAGTTTGCTGCAAATGCTGTCCTTAATATCTTCATTTCATCACAAAGTTTTACTCGTAGGTTAATTTGTATGCTTGCAGTCGTAATGTTAATTCATACACTTTGACATGCTAATGCACCCAGTAAAATTTTATTTGCACTACAATGAATGTTTGTCTGTCTGTTGTTACTAGTGGGACCTTGTGTGCATGTTTCTGCAGCGTAATCTGGAGATATACATTTCATTTATGAATGAGACTATTAATATATTGAGACGATTTAATTTAGCATTTGGCATTTATAGAAATTTGGATTTCGTAACGCATGGCAGACCCTGTACACTGTTTTCGATAATAGTTCTGCATGGATAACCTGCCTGAAATGTCAGAACGAAAAGAGCATCGTTATAAATGTATGATTATACAAAATGACCTGGGCTACTCTCGGGCATGTAATTTTTAAATACGCCTGCCACTTTCCGTTCTTTGGCCTAGAACTGGCATGTAGCATGTGTCACAGCTGTTGTCTCAAAATAGAAAGAGTAAGATATCGGGCGTTCCCTAGTTAGCAAGGCTTCGAAATTCAACAATGTTGGCCCTCTGCGTACGTGCTCAACTGCTCTGGTCTTATGCCGATATGTATTGATTTCTGCTGGGCGTCGTATCTACCGGTTGTCCCAGATCAGATAAATTGATCAGTGAAAAGCTGCGGCCTATGTTATTATTTACTGTGTTCGAAAGCTGATGAAGATCTAACTCTATCAAAAAGCCTTGCATAATAAGGAAAGATCCGAAAACACAGCTGCTTGGGAAGGGGGGTCTGAGGTATCCGTTATCCATAAATAAATGTACAGCAGTGAATTCTGTTTCAATATAGCATAGTTCAATATGGTTTAACCTGAATGATTCTCAAACGAAAGTCCCTCTCTAGGTTTGAAGTACCGACCCATCCAGCGACAAGGAGAACATTAAAGTGACCATTGTAATATGTCATCATATTTTCTGCTTGAGTTGCCTGAACATTGAGTTTTGTGTTCTTGACAAGGAAAAAAAGAAGACAGTTTCTGTGCTCGGGTTCTGCCAGATTTTCCTTGTGATTTTATGAGTGCCTGATAATGACTCATCAGCTCATGCATGCTTGCTTACACCCGCTTATGCTTCATGAGACTATAATATATCTTGGTGACCTCATCCGGGACTACCATAACATGTTTACACACAGAATAAGATGACAAAAAACACAAATATACCGTCATAGTCATGGACCAAACAAGTCAACTATTGTTGGCTTGACAGAGCGGTACGTCAGCTGGGTGCAAATATCGCCTTCAACTAGTCATAACCAAAAAATGTTTGGGCTGCTCTGATGTTCGGTTACAATCTGGTAAATCCGATATATTCTGGTGTGATATCAGAAAACTGGTTAAGAACGGCAACAGTCGTTTGTAGCTCAAAAACTCAGCACCGCCATGTTAAACTTAATCTTTGAAAGGATTTGAAAATTTAGAGTAATAACTAGACAACTAAGTACGCTTATTTGCAAATCGGTTTGGCCATTTTATTCGGATGACATGAAAAAATGTGACATCAAGAAACTCTTCTTTTTGCAATAGTCACAGCAATTAATGTTTATTTTGGCCGTAGTGATGTGAATATTTTGATAACATTTACTGTGAATGGCGTCGCTCCCTCTAGCACTTTTCTAAAAGCACCACGAAAAACAATGAATAAAACCTTTTAAAAAATTAGTGCCCCAGACATGTTCTAAACGTATGTGGTGCTGACGTTATTAGATCTAGCTCTCAAACTGGTTTCCCCCTGGTTCTGGTGAACGATAGATACGCTTTTCTTCCTTTCCCACTATCTCTAGACCCTCATCGCCAAAGCCATTCTTATTTTCCTCTTTCTGTTTGTTTGTTCCATAGTATAAAACCTCTGTACCAAGCAAAAATGCAAAGATCCTTATGGGTAGAGGTACTTGCAGGGCGGGGTAGAAAAAGATTAGAAATAATATTTTTTTTTTAAATCTGAAATTGGGGGAGACTTGGCAAGATGTCACTAGGTTTCACCACTTTAGAGATCGTTATCAAATTTGTCCTGCTCTCGAAGAATTTACTTCAGGACTTGTTGTTGCTATTTCTGTGAAAAGACTGCACGGGGAAATAAGGGGGGGGGGTAGCGATGACACTAGGCTGAATATGCAAATGATGTCGATGTTTTTGGAGGCGGGTGGGAAACATTATCTGGGTGAGGGTGATCAATTCTGAAAAGTTGAGAATCCTTATATTTATTCTTAATACAATAGCTGAACTGTATACTTGTACATCGACAAATGCAGTTCACGGTATACACATGTAGGTGTTTCCACAGATTGAAAGGAAATAACTTCGCTCCCTTGGGCTAGTCTAAACTCAACCGCAGAAAAACTGAGCATAGAAAAAAATATTCTAGAATCTTTTCCCTAACACGTTAGCGGGGAAAATAATTCATTGCTGGTGCGAAAGCGCTGAGTAGGCGGTCCGCCTTAGTGATTGTCAGAATCGATCCTGATTGGCTGTCACCGGCTTAGCATCCTCGCGGTTGAATATGTCCACGTGCTTTAGCATTCACATTGGCTTGTGCGTGCTCAAGGCTGCACTTTATTTTTCCTTTTAAGGGATTCGAACAGTTGGCCTTTTTTTTTCATGCATTAGGTACTTTCCAGTTGTTCATCAGGCCTGCATTTTGCAGCTTTCACGAAACTGGTTATCTTTTTATTCTCGCTCCCATCTCTTTGCATAACAGCTCAACCCCTGCACTAGACTAGTTCCATTACTTGCCACCGAACACCAGCATATCACAATCGTTGGTTGTTAACATCATCATCATCATCTAGATTTTTTTCCCTTCCTCGCTTTTGTGGAGAGATTTTATTTTAGACATGGACTTGGTATTCTAATCAACTGACTCTAGGGAGTGAAATACAGATGTTTCAGTTCCGCATCCACTGTTTGACCTGACCCATTTTGCGTGTCGTGATGTAGTTAAGTTCTACGTGTCTGGGCTGACCGTTTTAACCTTCCAGACTGGCATCGAACTCTCTTCGTCAACGAGTTCTAGGGGCTTCTTTGGTTGGTTTCCATGGCGACCATAATTATGCAATGATATCTCATTTACAAGGTTGTCATTAATCAAACAAAATCTGATCTTGAATCAACAGTTCCCTGCTTCAGCGGGATGAGCAGTGAATCCATGAGTCGTGTATTTTAAAACATAGCGAGCCAAAGTACTTTTATTTTTTGTTTCATGCTCGGAATGCGTTCAAGGTTTCCAATGAATGCAGATTAAAATGTATATGGAACTTGCTGGGAAGCCCGGAATGAATAATTAAGTGCTTTAGTAATTTGAGTCTGTGGGCGGTTTGGCCTTAGAATACAAATTTATTCGACAAACTGCGTTCTGGTGTTATGACACTATAATATTGCTTGCTCGTCATCGCCTTTGGTCTACGCAATACCTTTTGTCCTATGCCACACTCGTTGCTCAACGACCTATCTTTTGTTCTACCCACTTAATGTTACTCTTATATGCTATGCCCATAGAGCTGAGGTTCTTCGGTACAGTGGCCTGGTGGTTAGAGGGTTGGCCACGAGTATGAAGTCCCAGGGTCAAAGCCTGCTCGAGATTGTTTTGCTGTTTTGCTGAAGTTTTTTTTTGGGGGGGGTGTTGGGTGGGGGTGGGTGGGGGAGGAGAATTTAAGCTTTTGCAGTATTTTTTTAGGTACTCACTTGTCGACACGACAGCCTTCCAGGGACCCAAGCTTCAGCTCCGACGTAACTACACGGTGAAAAAAAGACAGTAAGCCCCCCGCCCCCCACCCCCCCCCCCCACCCCAAGAAAACAAACAAAAATCCCCTCTTCCCCCTTCAGATAATAAATATGATGTTTATAAAAGCGGCTGTGATGAGAGCCGACGTCCCAAGATCTGTCTCGCCAATGTTTGTTTGCCGCTGGTGTAAAGCAATATATCGATCTTGTAGGTGTGAATGACGCTAGAGATGGTTCTTGCTATGTGTCTCTGCCTGCGTTTCATCAGGTCATTGACGATAGCTCAACTTGAGACTGATTATGGCGAAAGCATCTAATGTATTATTTCAACACAGATTTTTAGCTGTTTTCTCAAGTTTATTCGTGTTTTACGGTAAACGATTTTCAAAACAGCAGCGACAACAACAATGACAACAAAAACAATAACAGCAACAACAATAACAACAACACATTGTTGTCTATTTCAGAAATATTTGTCAAGCACAGAAATTGTCCGTGCAACAACACTGATGTCAACACCTCCAACATCGAAATTACAGTTACCTCCAAAAATAAAACCAGTGTCGTTTGATGATGAAATTTGAAAGTATTCAAATAATTCGTCCCGCAGAATACGTACTAGCGTAACCGACATTCCAGCTGAAATCCAGTTAGAATCACCATGCGATTACTTGCGCCGTTTTCTAGCTTTTCTCTAATCAGAGAATCGATAGGAGCATTATTAGCTGAGAGATGGCTTAGTAAATTTTTAGCGTATCATTATTAATTTCTCGAAAAAAACAAGGATCAAGTACTGTCCAATTTTGAGAAAAAACGCTTTCTTGCACTTGGATATTGGCAGTCCTATAATGTCAAAATATCAGCGCGAGAAGGTAAAAACTGACGCCACAGGAGGGTGATGAAAATCGCCCAAAAACTTAAAACAGCTCTCCTGCAAAACTAAAATGTAGGTTACGATAGCACGTGTTCTGAGGGACCAATTATGCAACAGCTGCCGCAGGCCGTGTTTACATTAACTTACAACAACAACAATAATAACAACAAAGATAATAATTTGTTATCACGCAGTTTTGCCTCTCACTCATCATAACCTGGCAAAGCAACAGTTGCAGTAAGGTCGTGGTTGCAACGATAACAATATTAATAACACTTTGTTATCACGATGTTATCTGAATATCTGTTTCAGCTTTGCCTCACAACCGGGCATAATTATAGAACCGGATCTTGAGGCAGGGAACCCAAACCGAAGTTGGTTAATGTTTAATCTGAATGCTCGGTTATTGTCATGTAAGGAATGCAAAGTTGAGCCAATTCTGCAAAGAACGTATACTTTTTTTTTTTTTTTTGAATTCTTGTTCCTGCAAAACATTACCATTTATAAAAGTGTTAGCTTAGCAAACATGACAGGTGAGCTCCATAAGAAACAGGAATCACAAAATGAAACATAACAAAAACAGCAGCACCAGTTACATCGTGATCAGGACGTCTCCGGGACATGTAAAGACCACACCCGCTATAGATACGGTATCATTTATCAAGATCTACCTGAATAAGAAATTAAGCTTACTTATGAACTGCCGGTTCAAAAGACCCAGACTCCGAAAGTACTTTGCGAGGCAGTTTCTGGTTTTTAATGCGCTTAACTAGGATCTGGGTGGGGTCGATTTAGCAGGCTCTGTTGTAGAGGGTTCATACATTATTTGTTTCTTCGTTATTGTTAATTTGTCACCGCGTCGATGTAATAAGTTCAGTCATGCTTTTCTCACATTAACACTGCGGGTAGGAGAATTCGGTGATGAGAAAAAAAAAAAACTGAAAATGTGCCATCATTTTTACGCACCACAGATAACAAGGAAAGTCATGCCAGGAAGTCGGTTTTTAGATAGTAAAATGCCCATGATTATAACGGTCAGTTTATTTGTGGAAAACAATATGTGGACACAAAAAAGAAAAGCTACCAATATTAATGTATACTTAATTGACTGGGTGCTACGTGACGGGTGTGTTGGATGAAAGTTTATCGCACTTTTACAAACCCGACCGAATGTCGTAAATTTTATGTTTGTCAATGCAGTTTTTACAATATTATTATGTACAGCAATAAAGACGAAAGAGCAAGTCTAAAGCGTAGTAAATGTCGGTAGCTAACGTCAAACACAGATGTTAAATACGTTTAGAAGCACGGAATTAACGTCAAGATTTGGCGGTTTATGAGTCTGTAGTGGAGGAGGGGAGAGGGGCAGGAGAAAGGGGAGGGAGAGAATAATAATAATTTCCATGGTTCACTCATTGTTCGGGTTTTCTGTTTTATGTAGAGCAGTCTGACAAACGGGTTTTTTTTTTTTATGTGATTGACGCAAATCTAGTCATCTGTGAATAAAGTATTGTTCAGAGGGGAAGATCACAGGGGAAGTAGATTCTAAATCTCCTGCTATTGTGCAGTGGAAATATGGGAAGGTGGGTATTGTTTGATACTCCAACCAACTTGTAACAGGCCTAGCTGGTGATCCACTACCCCAATATCCATTAGCTTAACTAGGTCACTGGGTCTTTACTTACCCCCCTAATCAAGTAATGAGGTGAAAATGGTACCCTAAATATTTCGCGAAGAACTCTTTATCTTTCATTGGATGTGTATTTTCTTGGCACATTTCCAGCACTCCCTTCTAGTCGGGTTTCTGGTCAGTCTGCATTCACTTTTATTGTGCAAAACTAGCTGGCGCCGACAGATCTGGAAATAGGTTGACACTACATGTAGCATACAAACCATTGGGTCCTTTGTTTAGCCATACATGACAATATTACAACTGGTAATGTAGAAAACTGGCTTTCTTCTGCATTTCCAGTCTTGCAACGGAATTCACACGATCTTGTGAGAAAATGTCGGTGAAGAGATACGTGGATTTTGTACGTGTTCAGATTGTTTCATTGTTTCAAATTAATGTCATGGCTGGGTGAGGGCAGTGAAAAAAAGAATTATCATTTTGTTAGAACAACAGTGGCGGATAAAGGCTCTGACGTGAATTTACCAACATCCTATTTTTTGAATGAAATTTATCAAAATTAATTCAATTTCAAGGTCTGCCGTGTGCGTCATTGCGCACCGTTGGTATTCTTTAAAACTGATCATTAGAATTTTTTAAAGCGTGTACAAATGAGCGCAGGGCGTTAATTAATGGCACTCAAAATAAATGTATTCACAAGATAAAACTCGGTGAACCATCAAAATGTTCAAATTGCGTCATGTGATTTTTTTAAATTTTGAACTTTTCTTGTTTGCTGCGTGTATTTAAAAATCCCTTTCCCTTATAGCTTTAAAGCCGTGTGTTCTTTTTGTCCTTTCATTGCTCAGGCGTAACTTTGTCTTCAACTTAATATGATAGCTAAATTTCACGTTGAATTTGAAAAATTGGTTTTACTAATCTGGATGCTCGCATTATAAATGCTGTAGATGCGGTCGTTTAAGGGGCCCAAACTGATGTTGTATTGCACTAAGGAAACGAAATGTTATTAGACATGCCTTAAAAGTCTTGAATATCTACTGCATAAATATTTGAATAGTGTATGCAGGAATGGGAAATAATAATTATTCAATATTTTCTTTTGCTTAGCATCGTGATCTAGGGAGTTCCCCTTACCATCTTTTATCTTGTAGTGCATACTTTACGCATACGTCAGGTGGTGTTACAGCCAGTTTCCCCAAACTGGAGAGCTTTTCCCCGAGTTTCACCTCTTGTTTTCCCAATACAACTACTCGGTGTGCCCTATGAAAGGTCAGGAATAATGAAAGATGCAATGCGAAATTGTTGCTTACTAAATTGTTCGAATTAGATCTGTTTCATACCCTTTTGTAATCAGTTGATCTCCAGGCTCTCTGACAGGCAAACTGAAACTCTTAACAAAGCGACTATAATCAAATAGATCACTTTCTCGTTTCGGTAAACTAACGCAAACAACATCAGCTGTTTTTCCATGAAGTTATTTTTATTTCGCCAACTCTCGCACTCAAAATGCGGGTTTAGATGTACATAGCCCGAGCAAAGTCCTCCTGTTGATCTGTAGTGCTTCCCGATTATCGAGAACCAGGTCAGAAGGGAAGCAGCGACAGAGTAACCGCTTTCTATCACGAGGTGTGGGTACAAAGTGCTTCAGTATCTAGATCTAGATCTAGATCTAACGTTTGTGGTTGCACCAGGTTGCACCATATTATTTTCTGGCTTCGAGTTTCATTTTATTACTTTTTTGAGAACTATTCCAGCAGATGGAAAATAAAGATGTTTGCTTCTTCATGGCTGGACTGTTTTGACGTTTGTTTTGTAGTTCATGCTTGTTTTGCAACAACTGCACAGTTTTCCGCAGGCTTGACGTTTCTTGCTCACTAACCTGTTTTGTTATTGTTGTTGTTGTTTTCTGCACTCTGCATCGCAGTTGTGGATAATAGGCTACCAACTCAATTGATTATTGGCCCGGGAATCAGCCATTGGGATGCTTTTTCTTTTGTAATTTATGCAAAGATAATTTAATAACAAATTTTTTGTTTCTGCGCGAGCTTGAAGTTGAAAGATTCTGGCACTACACATGGACTCAGAGTATCATTTCGCCCCTATGATTATCAGATAATAGGTCGGGTTGGCAAGTGGTTATTTTTTTGGGCCCAATATGACCTCGGTGCTATCTACTTTATTGCCGGGGAGCAGGAATTTATTTCAGGGAAACCCACTGCATTCTTTATTTTTGACGTCCATAGTTAAGTAGTTCCCAGAACTGCACATTCTGTATACGATGTTTGTTGTTTATATGATGCAATTCGGACGTATTCTTGCGACATGTGTGGCGAAAACTGGCAGTAAGTAGCCTAATGTTATGTGGCATAATGTTACGGAAGGCTGGAGACGTAATAATGTTATTAGTCTCTTATGTATGAAAATCTGACCAGTTTCGGTTTGTCTGCCAGTGACGAAGCATTTCCACTGGCCTTGGTACAGGTAAACAAATCAGAGAAGCGTGCTTGCTATTTACAAGACCTTGCAGACAGTCGCGCGGTACAACAGTTGTTGCGCTCAGCTGTTGCTGGGGTGAAATTCGGTCAGCTAGTACTTTCGTTTGTCGCTTGACCTCGCGTGGCTAGGGTCATCATTGACGTCATTAGCTCTCCATGAGGGATTTCCGCGCCACGAAGCGCCGACGCTCGATTCTGCCTGTTCGTACCTTGGCGTGTCTTGTGTTATCATGCTTTTCTGACTAAGTGAAGGAGGATGGGGCGCAATGGAGAAAATTCTGAACTCCAGCACATACGAGGTGACTCAGTGCAAGTGCTGCTGTTAGTGGTAACTCAATGGCCTCTTTAGTACCGTGCCAGATAGGAGAATAGGTGGGGGGTGGGGCTTTACTCCACAAAACAATCCGGGAAATTTGGAAACTGGGAGTGTTCACTGATGAGCCGGCAAAGTATAAATAAATGAGGACAATCGTAACAGGTAAAAGGAAACGGAGCAGACAAGGGATTAAGGAAAGAGAGGGTGAAGGAAGTGCAATTTCTCCAGTTTTAACAGCACTTGTGCTTAACTATAAAACCCAACGCTATTATAGTAAGGAAGTCTCTCATTGATTTTAACGCCCTGTAAAGTAGCTGTGCGTGAGAAACAGAAATGGATCGTTGCTAAGGATTTTGCTGGATGATAATATAAACAATCCTCGCACATTATCTGTCCAGTAAGGCCAGAACAATTTATCATCTTTTCTTACCCTCAACATAATAATACATTAGTGCACACACATCGATTCAATTAGAGTACAGGGCACGGTGGTGAAGCCGTAGTCTTTTGTTCGCTAAGAAATTACTGAAAGTGACTAAATTTCCGAAGGCGACGCCAGCCAGGATTTGATATTAAGCTAAAAGAATGCAGATTTGCTGATCTGTTGTTGTTTTTTTATCCATAAGACACACAAGGCAAAGCTGGAACATTAGCAGCAAACCCGTAACCCTTTGCTCAAGCAGGGAATTGGGAGGGGTTCCAAAACATCAGCAGCCTCTTAAGTCACTGCTGCTTTCAGACCATGCACGTGTGTTCATTACAAACATCATTATTATACTTTATGCGAATCTTTACGCAGATGCTGCGACTATGCAGTGAAATAAAGGGCTAAAGTTTGATTTTTTTTTCTGCATTCCAGTCTGTCTGACAGTATTTACTTTGCTTGCCACCAGTCGGCCTCATGCGGGGCTTCAGTTCAATGAAACTTGTGCCATAAAAATTGTTTCTTTCGCACGAGGACGAGTGGAAACGTATTGATTTGTCAGATGGGAATTTGACTAGGAGAGCCAGTTCCTTAGTGGTGTCCCTAAACATTACTTTGCAGTTGTTTTCACGCAGTGTGTCATTGTTATCTGTAGCTAAGTTTTATTGGCCGTTTTCTGCAATGTGAAATTCTGCCCCGGCAAATTTGGCACTGTGGAAGAATGTGATGTTGTCAGCACTGTTTTTCGAACTCACAAGTGTGATTAATAATTGTGAGAAAGCCCCATTTCTTACATGAGGTCAGCAGTGCAAAGAATATAATTTACTGGAACTATGTAAGAACAAATTTCGCAAAACAGAATTATTGGCAATAGTTTGTGTTAAGATTGCAAGCTATAACTGCCGTATCCACAAAAATCGTTGATAAACATAACGCGTATCCGGGTACGAATCAGTTCAATCCTGCAGTTTTAGGCTCTGTACCTAAACCTCACTCATGATTCCGGTCGGGTGAGTGGCAAAGTTACAGTTCGGGTGAATGGGTGCGACCGGTGCACATTCAGGCTCCGTAGTGCTATTGGCAAACAGGTAAAGGGGTAAAGATTCCAACACAGAAAATAGATGCGGAGCCGGGAAGTGGCACAGGTGAGAGGGGTACATTGCTATTGCCTCACATAACATAATCCCATGGGAAGAGGGGGGGGGTGAGAAGAAGGTAGGATATATAGAAAGCAACCTGAGATTTGCATCATCTTTTTAGGTTCAATAATTGCATCATTTATTTAGTTTCAACCGACGAAATATTTAAAATGTTCCTTTTGGAAAAACAGTGCTGATTCAAGGCGAGAGGTTGTGTTTCCAGATATAACATTTTAAATGAGGCCTGCGGTCAGCGATTTGCACTGCTCGAACTATCCGAAAGGGCCGGAGGTTACCCAGTACTCCATGATCCCACTGCTTTGACCCTGGTGGGGTCAGTGGTAATCAGTTTTATATAATTCCATCCACCTGCAGTTGCCACTCGAGTCTGTTATAGCTACCAAGACAGGATACGCCAAAATGGAGGCAACGACGACGGAAACTGCCGTGAAAATTTATTGAAAGCAGTGCTGCAATATGGAATTTAATGATAAATTGGATGAAATTTAGTACCCGGAAAAGCAGTGGCAGGGATTGGGGAAACGAATAGGAGTTTCAACTTAATACTTACGTACGAGGATGTTTACGCCCGTCGGATTTTACTTATGCGGTGTTTTCAGTGCTGTAAAACATGTTCATGACATCGTGTGTGGGTGTAAGAATATTTTAAACTTAAGTTTATAGAAATGGAAATTTGGTGGGGTGTATTAGTGTTTTAGTGTCAGCTTGTAAATTTGTGGGTGGTTAAAATTCACATAATTTACCTTATCTTACGGTTGACAATCATTGTCAGTTACTGCATACTGAGTATCCGGTTTGAGAAGGAAATGACGTTAGTCTCCATGGGGTCAGTACATGTAGCTATTTGGAGAAGCAATGCCCAATAAATCTCCTTTTTGAGGCCTCCCTATAATCCCCTTGCTTGTCCTTGCCGAAAGGTCCACCTAAAATCTACCGTGCACTTCTGCGTAGGAAGGAATATTATTATATTATTATGTCTATTAGATAGCCATGCTTGACGCTGTGGGGTAGACCTCCCCCATTATTCACTATAGATTTATGGACTTGCTTGTCACACCACGTTACATATTTAACCTTTGCTTACGTCTACGAGGAACATGCCCTCAGCATTGTTCGATTAGGTAATAATAATGTGTGTGTGCTTTAGTTTAAAATATTGTGCTATGCAACCAAGCAACAGTATCCTCCTTGACAACTCGTGGCAAACCCAAGACCAGAACGAACGCCTGTTGAATCATTATGACTATACTGGGTGCACGACCTCTGACCTGACTTGTCCCGAGCATCAGCTGTTGGAGAGCAATGATAGGGCCATCCTGTATTGTTACACGGGATTCCCCCCTTTTCTTTCCGATCTACGGCGAACTCTCATTAGTCACTTCTTCCGCCAGGTTCGCGAGCGCTGAGTCAACCCAAGTCGGCCTCCCCTCGTTTGCGCCGCGAGTGACGTTGTTTGCTTCTTCGTTGGCACGACAGGGTTCATTTATCAGCCAGGGAAAACCGTATCCTGGTACATAGTTCCTATTCCCACCTCGTGACTACATAGTCTTTGCCATTCAAGTGGTTTGTTCAGTTTTCCGGAAAATCCTGGACTGTTAAGATCAGATGTGATTTTGTGATCGCTCATAACGTGACTAAATCTTCGTGGAGTAAAACGCCTTGTTGCAAGTTCTCTTACTGGATTACATTAAAAATACCATTTTTGTGGTTGGAGTTTGTTTCTTGAGTGCACCGGCATCAACTATAAACTAACAATGTAAGAAAGCTGTTTATTTCTTGATTTTGTTTTACATCATTATTATTATTTGTCCATTTTATGAATCGGTTTATGCTGGGAGTTATGCTTGTAGAACTCACCTGACAAGGAACGCTTCGATGTGCATAAACAATAGAAAAGCAGAGAAAAGGAGAAAGTTCGTTCAATTTTTTTTATCATGCTGTACTAGTACTAGATCTAGAAAGTTTCTTCCACAGATAAATCTACTTCAGGTTTCTGACTGTTTGCTTAAATTCTTGTATAAAAATTGCTGCTTTTCGCTTGTTTCAGGACCAAAGGTGTTGCTATTGGTGAAACCCTCCAAGAAGTTGTATGGCAGGCACTAGAGCAGGGCCGCCTCACCTGTGGAGTGCACGACTGCGCCCATCAACTGGAAATGTGAGTCATCTTTGCTACTGTCAGAATATCAGTGTCTATTTTCTATACAAACATAGATCCAGAGCCGTCTTAACGCACGGGCATACTGGGCAGTTTTCCAAGGGCCCCAAGGACTAATGCAGTAATGGGGCCCATGCATGCAGATTTTCATTGGTGTTTGAAACGGGGAAGAAAATCCCGCGTATTACAAAAAGAATCTGCCCAGGGGCTCAGTGTGATGTTAAGACGGCCCTGCATAGATCTATAATAATTATAATTTTATATATATATATATATATTTAGGCATTCGTATTTTCTGTGGGTGCATATTTACTGCTGTTATGTTTATTTCGGCCCCATGGCCAATACTGGTGTCAGAACAGGAAGAGTCATAACGCTACATTAAACGTAACAGGTGATTTTGCTTTGTCACGATAGGTACGGCTGTTCTTCGCGAAGAGCCCGCTTTCGCCCTGACAAAGGCGAACAAAGAGGCACATAAAGCAAAGTCCTTGATCTGGCAGTGGGGCGTACGTGATGTAAGGTTCCGTTACGAATCTGGGCTATCTCGCGTATGACAACGTTTTTATTATAAGAGCCGTTGGGCATTCAGCAAATGAAACGGCAACTACGCAAAAACAGCCGCCCTCGCGATTTTCAAGGATTATCTTAGAATCACGGAGTAGATTTGCTATCGTTGATTAAGATAGTATTTTAAATTGGTTGTAGCGTGCACTTCTGCGGGCACCCAAACTCTCCAGTCAACAAAGCAGTGTTTGTAAGCTTGCACTTGTTTATTTCGTTTTGTAGTGGCCGCCTGTAAGTGTAACGCAACATTTTGTTTACCCGAAAAGGGTGCATGCTTGACTTCAGTTAAATGCACTCGAAGCTCGGTGCACACTCTCCATAATCTCTTTACTTTTCCGCACTCGTGGTGGAAAACATGACGGTTGGACAGATCTCTCCCGAACTCATAGCCTATGGGTCAACATTTAAATCCTGGAATGTGTTTTCTTAGTTGCTGTTTTGCAGCGTTAGTTGTTTTGCCGGAAGTTACATAATGAATTGAAAATCTTTGGTGCATTTGAGCGAAGGTTGGGAAGATAAAAAGGTTCCATTATCATACAGCCTACGAGTACAGTGCAGGCATTTTGCCCCTGCGCTTTTCATTCGACGGGTTAGCAGAGTGGGAACCTTTTGTTGTCAGTAATTATATTCAGCCCGTTTAATTAATGCAACGAAATTGTAGTTAGATGAAATGAACCGGGCTAAAAACTAATCGTCAGTGACATCCTCCTCTTGCTTTTCTTCCCCAATCAACATAATTGTCTTTCTCATTAATGTGGAAGAATATCCTGCTTGAATGTGAGTCATGCCATGGCATTCGCAGACTGCACGTTCCGGAACTTTTTTTATTTTTCCGAGATGTGAAGTATCGCACACTTACATCCTGTTTATTCTACATAATTATGGTGAGGCTTTTTCGTGGTACTTGTTGTAGGAGTGGAGGAGACCGGGAACAAAGTTTACATCCTTACTTAAGAGGTCGAGGACCAGAGGTCATAACTGTACACGACCCTTTGGCTGGGCATATTTCATGACCTGAGGATAGCAAGGTTCTTTGCGACACAGACTTTAGAACTAGATAGAACCTTGTTATTCGTCAGTCACGATTTATCCAGCAAGGCGGATGTGATCGTACGTGTTTTGTAAATTCAAGGACTTTCACGCGCCCCCGGATTTTTGGAAGGCCATGGTGGTGGTGATACGGGCTGTCACGGCTTCGCCAGTTTGAATTACAAATTTGTTTATGTCGCCTGGGAAAAAGTAAATACGCAGCAAGAAAAAATGTTTTTCAACCGTACGTGGAGTAAAACTGCTAAGTGTTGACGGAGGTCATTATTTAGCAAATAGTATATGTAAGTGTCACAGGTTGCACGTGAGTCAGGTATAATTCATATAATTATCATCATCGAGAGTAAAGTACAACATTTTCAGTAACTTGTTAGTATCATCAGAAAAAAACGCCAATGATACTCTCTATATGATTGTGTACTGCACTGACATGTGCAGACTAAAGATTTTGCAATGCAAAGAGACAACAGTCCATATAAAATGTTGTATCGTGAAATACTTCAGGATGGGGGAGCCAGAGGATCAAATCGGCAAACTAGTATTCCATTTTTTTTTTGGTCCGACTATAGAGAGAATCACGTGTGTCTTGCAGTGGTCATCAAAGATGATTTCTATTTTGGTGAACATGGTCGAAGAGCTGAGACTCCGGGATCAATATCAGTCGAATGTAGTTGACAGCTCTACTTAATGTCTGCTGCAGCAGGAGAAGGATATAATTATGATAAACAACGAATCTAAATTTAAAAGCAAGTTAAGCCATTCGATCATTTCGAAAATGCAGAATGATGGCTCACAAGCTATCGGCAAAGTCAACAGACCAATAATGAATTTTAGACGTTATAATGAATTGTGTTTACTTGACGACTTTAGCATGACGTTTATTAATATCTATAGCTCCAGTAGAGATCACCTCATACGGCGTCTATCAGTAACAATGTCAGAAAACTTCAAAAAAAAATTAAAGCATTTTATTGGCAGAAATTGGTGGGCGTTATCAGGTGCTCGTTGTTTTGTTGACTTCAAATTGAAATTGGTGAATCCTGAATATAATGTGCAAGGCTGTGCCCGAAACAGTAACAGTGACAAATATTGAATATTGTCGGGCACGTGACGATCTGTAAATGATGTTCTATTTCAGTGGAATAAAAATATTATTGGTTTATATTATCATGAAATATTCTAGGAAATCTTAACTTATTTCGCAGATATTTCTGGAACGTAAAATACTACATGATTAGGAATTTGATTATCATAATGTGGAATAAATTGGAGATCATCTCGCCCTGAATACATTTTCTTCATTGCTTACTTTATTTCATGAAAAATCTTGTAGATTGCCATTGTGAATATGTTGATTTATTGGCTATAAATAATTCCATGATTAGCTTTGTACTTAGGTTCATCCTTTTAAACCGTAAATGAACAAAAATTAGTCAGCTGTACATGAATGCCTGCCAATTTGAGCTTCACTTTAAACTGTCATTTCTTGACATTTATTTGACATTGGCGTTCGTGCACCTGAGTGTCGTGCAAACGAAGTCTCGAATTTGCTTGATATTGGCCTCCCCAGTTTCAGGATAAGTAGTGTCGCAAATATCGGCGGCATTTTGACCTGGCCTTGAGACCCGCTCGTATTTGGCATGTATTTGAGGTTGTTGTTTGGTTGTTCAGCGGGAACGCTTTGCATCATAGCAGGATATTGTCGTTTCGGGTGAATATATAGTTGTTTGACATTACGCACGGGTATTTAATTTGTGAGGTGTAAACGTTGGATCTTCATAATCGTATAGTGTGTAGAAAAATAAGTGTTACTGGTACATCTTTATATAAATGGAGGAGTTTCCATGGATGGCGCCAGTCAGTCGCCCCTGAATTGATAACTGACCTTCTCTTATTTTTTATTCTTTTACAGAGACCCTTACAACATAATGCTATGTATACTGCCAGCTGACACTGTCAACGCTCAGGATGTCTCCACGCACATACATCACATGCTGATCGAGGCATTCTGTCGGGAATACGATATTCGTCTAATCAAGGTGAGCTGCTGCTGTTTGTCTGTCTACCGAACCGGTGTTCTATTCGTTTCAGTGCTTGCTGACACTGTCTGTCACTCTTAAGCGCTTGTGGGTGGTTGGTGTAGGCTCTACGTGTGTCCTATCATTCTGCAGTATTCTCCCTAATTGCTTCTTCCTATCGCAATATGGCCCTTATCCCTCAAGACAGTGACCATAAGGATGAAATGAGTGGAAGGAGAGACTGTGTAGTTGTCAGCATCCCATCGTATCTCTGGACATTCAAAAATGGATGCAGCTGTCCTTGGCTATATTTATTTCTTTAAGACAAATGGATGCAAGGAGGTGTATGATATCGACATCGTTCCTCAGTTCTACAGTTTTATCTGCGTACAATGCAAAAGGTAAAGGCCCAGGTGGATATAAATTAGAATAGGCGTCTTTTCCACAACACCTTAATGTTCAGTGTTGTCAAGGTGGGCTACTATAGTACTGATATTACAACACATTACAACACTGGCGTTCCGTCGCGTGGCTTCTATTGTTTTAACTCGAGAAAATAGGGAAATTATGACTGAAATCTCCCGTGTTTTAAGCAATGTAGCTGATAGCTTTTTACTCTATAGCTGGCTGGGAGGTTTGTTTTTTAAGTAAATCATCAGTTGTTTGTTCTGCATTCTGCCAATGGAGAATTTGTTATTCCTGTCTCTTTGGGTGCAGGGACATAGTATCAAAACTATGACAGGACGCCTTAACAAATGCAAGAGTAGCAAAGTCTAAGGGAAAGTGGAGATTTAGATAAGGCAGAGAACTAACTATTGACTTGTTAATGTAGTAATATGCGAGAGTGGCTCCAACGAAGACACTCATATTACTCGGAATGCCATGCACGATTTATTCAGTATAATCGATTTCTATCTTCTTAACTGGAATTTTGTTGATTAGTCCATTTGCAGTAATTAGAATGAATTCAAAATTAGAACAGTTACAGGCTGTCAAATAACGGTTTGGCAACTGCACTTCACCTGCGGTCGCTTCACCGAGTTTCTAAAGGGGTGAAAGCAAGGCAAGGTCATTGTGGAAACCCCCGAGAAAATCCCCAATAAATGGCGCATTTTCATTGGTTGATCGACATTGCCCTGTGACCCTGGTATCCTTGGCCAACTGGAACACAAAACACATTTTCTTGCATGGAAGTATTTTTCGAGTAAATCTGTAGCGGGCTTGAAACAAGGTTAACCCAGAGTTGACTCCACTTGTTTGACTTGAGTTATCTTCTTTGTTTGCAAGTTAACCGATATGTTGGTGTAGAATCGGGTTAGCTACACTGAACCATCATCTAACTACTCGCTAACTCGTGACTCCGTATCAGCTGTATATTTTGACCGCATTTTGTTAGTTACTGCGCCGTTACACGTGTAAATGCGGGTAAAATGGGATGAAAGCCATTGTCTTTGTCATGGGCTTACCTATTATAGAAAGTGACATGGATCTCATTGCATTGTTGCTAGGCCTGTGGGTGGGTGTTGCCATCGCAGTATCATTAAAAACAACAACAACAACACATTTATATGGTACTGAAATTGTACGGACGTAATCCCACCTTTTCCAGGTCACTAGAAATTCATCAGGGAATGAGCAAATGCCCCACTGAGATGTACTGCCAGCTGTCAATCTTCGGTTGTTTCTGACGTGTTAGCCGTGACTGGGTACAGCATGACTACCCTTCATTTTTGTGTGTGTAACTATATCACATGAGGCACATGGCCGATTTGTAACAATAGACTATTATATTTATGTCCCGATTAAGTGCGCAGAATTTTCCCCCAAACATTCCATTGAAATAGGTCAAGGTCCTTGGATCTCTCACTGCCTTTGTTCAATGGAAATATCGTTTTATCTTCTCAGGTTGACAGTCTGACGAAACTTGCTGGTGTTGTTAAAGGTCGTGCAAACACGGTTGATAATGGTGTCAAGGTCAGCCGAAACGGAGCTGTTGCAGATGTCAGTTGTCTGATTTTGCAAGTAAGTGTTCAGTATTCCATAGTTGTTTTTTTTTTTTTTTGTTGTTGTTGTTTTTATTCATATGAAGGTTAGATACATTGTTTACAATGATCTATATTTATATAGCCTGAAAATAAAGCAACTGAAATTTGAGAGTTTATGGGATAGGGCCTAGGGGAAATCAGATAAGAGCAGTGGAAAGAGTTAATTAAGATAGGGGGGCATAAAGTTCAGTTCAAACAGATCTGATCACCTGCTAAAAAATACTTCAGGATTTCCAGGCTTTTTGTTGTTGTTGTTTTGTGTAAACAAAAAGCATGGTTTTGAAAAAAAAAAAATGCAGAATCTGCCCTTTATGAATGAACTATGATCTGAATCCCAACATTTGCCAATTTTCATCGCAAGACGTATTCATATAGTCAAGGAAATAGGGGGGAAATAACTCTGCCTATGGAAATAACGTAAAGTCTCAACATAGTTCACTCCCCTTTAGTAATACCCACTAATTGGAATGCAAAGCTTATGACAGTTGCAAGTGTTGTCCAGTTAACTACTGATTTGATAGATATTCATTTCATTATGATAATAATAATGTAAAATATAATCAGATATGATGGTATAATTAGAAAAACCTTTTGAGAATATAGTCACCATGTATGTACTTTTAATTAAATGCCACCACAGTTAGCCGAGTCTGTGCTACTGTTAGTGTAATGCAGCTTGGAAACATCTTGCCTTGTTTTCTTTTTTCTTTTTTTCAAAAGTACACATCAATGTCAAATTTTTAACAAAAACACCAATTTTCATTTTTTTGCAGTACCCTGATGGTGACATCAGTGAAGAGGAGGAAACAGTTGCAGAGCATTACAAGAGCTGCATCTTCAGTGACACCTCCCAGACGTGTCTCATTGCTTTGCCAGATTGAATGTGATCTCATCTGTCGCCCATATTCATCTTCAGGTAAGGATAAAGTGATTCTTTTTTTAAAAGAATGGTGATGATCTTAAAGATGTAATGTTGTGTAATGCTTACTAGAGTGCTCAAGAGAGACTTAAGTTCTGTTTACCTGGCTAAGACATCAGATATTAGATTTGTTCTTGGATTCTTTTTTTTTTTCTCATCTTTACACCAATCAAGAAAGTCATGGTAACATCAAATCGTCACCGTTCTCTAAAACTGTAGTAACTGGTTTTGACTGTTTTTCAGGAGACGCTAAAAACTGTTTAATTGTAACACAACTGATCTAGTGATGATGACTTCTGGAAAGTTTGCTGTTTGATTAGATTTCAGCTTAGGACTTTAGAAGCAAGGTCATTTGATGCAGCTTTGAAAGTAGTTGAATATATATGAAAATCAGTTTTTTCAATTCTTGAATTACAGTCTTGGGGAACAGTGATGAAATTCTGAGCTTAAGATTTTCTGTTGTTGTCATGTTTCCATCCATGAACACCTATCACAGCTTTAGTGAAAGTAAATTGATCAAGAGAACCATTTACACAGAAGTACTAATGTTATCTTCTAAATTCTGTTTTTCAGAGGAACAACTTCTGATAACTCATCCAACAGTTCAGGTTAGTTGCTTGTGCTAGCAACTTCATTCACGTCAAGTCTAAACCTCCCAAGGCTCTGAAAGAAGGGTCATCCCAAGGTCAAGTCACACAGCTCACACATCGAGCGGCAGAATTACCATATAACTACGTGGCCGTTGTTGGAATCACATTTTCCCAAAGACGTCATGTCGCATCTGCTGGAAAGTCATGAAATCAGCCAGGAAAACATCAAGGGAAAAAAGATTGTCTACAGAATATGATCGTCTGCCCATGAAATCATGTCTTTTCCTGAAACAGAGTCTGTTCATGATGCAACAGAAGATGGCACAGTGGCTGGAAGATCAAAGTCTTTCTATGTGTATGAACAACAAGAGAAAAGAGAGGACAGCAAAGTGACTGTCTGCCACATGTCGATGACCCCCCTGGGCCCTGACCCCACACAACATTCCATCAGGTCGTGGCGAGTAGGAGATGAAACTCAGCTTGACATCAAGCCAAGATCTCAGGAAATCCCATGGTCGTAATTGTCTTAAGAATGTAATGTTTCATGAAACTTGTTCTGTGTCAGATCTCACTACCTGGAAAGTATTGGCATTATTTAAGTCTAGTGTACTTGGAAACGCTAAAGAAACATAGAGCAGCCATGTTATGTCTTTGCTTGTCTGACATTAGACTGCTACTAATTATCTCTAAATGAGAATCTTATTTAATATCAGAAATACTTGAATGTTAAGAAAGATACATTGGTTTGTAGACAGTGCTCCATAAAAGATGCATGTGAAATATTCTGGAAATACAGTATATTCTGGATATACAGTACACACATTATTTGAAAGATCATTGTGAGATGTCCAGTAGGGGCAGATATTTGCTTGCATTTTGAAGGTATCCTGGAAACCTATTGCATTTTTTGTTAGTGTAAAGACACATGAATAAAATTTTTACTTCATATCAAGCAAAGTTTATGAAAGCTAGAATTATGTTCCTGTAATTTCTGGAAGAAAGGTATTTGTAAAAAAAAAAAAGGCAGAACATAAATTTATTTATAATTAAGGTATTCTGAGGTCTCTAAGTTCCCAAACTAAAGAATACTTGAGACAGTTTGAGAAAACGGGCAAACAAAATAACATGTATACCAAATGGAGCTGCCTTTCCTGGATGTATTTTATTGCCACTCAATGGAAGATATTTGCCATAATCTTCAGTTTTTACCAACCCCTCCTAAATTAATGCAAGAGGTGGCACTCATTGCTTTGTGAGTCATTGGAGAAGAATTTGAGCTTACGGCGCTGGATGTGCTAGCCACTATTGAATGTGGATAAATTTTTTGGAACAGAATGAATATCTGTGGACACTGTTTCCGATTGTCTACAACGTTTGTAAGGTGTGTTAGTGTATGTGCATATTTCTTGTTGTTAAGTCAATGTTGATATTATGGAGCATTCCATTCTGTTGAATCCTAATATCAATATTACTGGATTAAGCTGGATGTCTGATTTAAATAGAAATTGTTACATACTCCAACTAAGTTGTTGCAGTATTGTAAATAATATGAAGTGCAACTGCACTCAGGTATGAAGCCTTAAGATTCTAGCTCTTTCAGTATTACGATGCCTTAATGACATTCACTGCTGTAAGTTTGTTGGTCTGGATGTGATTTTGGTTTAGATTTGTTATTTGGTTTGAACCATTACAGTTTGTGAGATCCTGTTTATGGTATGTCAGTTTTATTTGTTGTTTCTGTCGTCTAAATATGTTAAAAAATACTAACCAGCCTTCTATTGGAGAGAGTACTTCATGGGATGCTAGCCTCATTTATATTCCCCTATATTATTCAACCCTTTATTTCCATTAGCACTGATAAATAGCAACTCACAATAATAATAATAACACATTAGCTTTCACTCATATCATTATACTTCATTTTCAAACTCATTAACATTTCATGTTCACTTTTAGTAAATTAATGTTGGCAGTAAATTAATGTTGTCAAGTGCCTATCGGTATTAGTGAATGAAATAAATATTTTTTTTATAAAATTGAGTACTTTGTTTCTGATTGATCTGTTTGAATGCATGTGAATTTTGAGCCTGCAGTTATAGTGTTGGCGATGTATTAGTTGACTTAATATACAGTCATGAAGTGGGATGGAGTTTACCCTACTTGGTGATGATAATGTTTTGTTTTGCTGGTGAGAAAAAAAGGAAAGTGATGATGATGGTGTAGTTCATTATAATTTCAGGTTCTGTTTGTTTGCACTGATTATGATGAGGTATTGATGGCTGGTGGTCATTGATCTCATCATTCATGGTGATACAACAGTGACCTTATAAAGTCAACAATGTTGACAGTTGAAGTTTTAAGTAGAAACAAAATATTATTGAGAGATAAACATGTGAGGGGGGTTGAGTTTTGAATTTCAAAAAAAGCAGGTCAACACGATAGGGGGTGTCGGGGTGTAGGCAGTGCCTAGTGTATTAGTGTGATGCATAATTAATAGGCGGTGAACCACCAGTTGGGTGCCTATACCGGCTTTGTCTGTTTCACCCCTTACACCCATATTGTGCTAAGAAGAAGCAAGATGGCAGATAGTACATGAATGGTAGCATGAGAACGCGGAAGAGGACTCTGCCAGTCACCCACCAACCACCTATTCCTCTGAGGAGGGCAGGGAAATGGGTTCTTCCTATTATATTCTGTCGCTTGTTTCTTTCTTTCTTTACTGTCTCCTCTTCTTCCAGGCACATACGAGTACCACATTAAAATTTAGTCAAGACCGACGGGGACATTTCAATTGGAACAAATAAAACAAGTAACAAGAATCAAGGCCAACAACCCTAGGCTGGGGCTTCCGAGAAACCATGATCTTCTCCGGTGACGTTTTATGAGTGTGGTGGCCCCAAAGATCTTAAAATAGTATTAACCGTTAATACTATTTTAACATCTTTGGGTGGCCCAGGAAAATCAGTTCAGCACTGGAAGTGATTTAAGGTGGACGTTGATAACAGGGAATTCTTCAATTTGATGACACCATGTGAAATGATACATAAAAATAACAATATTCTCTTGGACAGTATTGGTTAGAGATAACTACATGTATTTGGTCACTGCATCGGGGGGGGGGGGAGAGGAGAAGGAGGGAGGGGGGAGTTTTGGTAACTGACCACCAAGAACGTAAATAGAATCAACTATCTGCACCACGCATTGATGTAAAATTTTTAGGACTTGGTGTCAAGTATTTGCTGTGTGAAATTTTAAAATCAATCTTTCATTCATTCATCTCCAGCAGAAACAAGATCTGTTGTGTGTGATCGTATCTTTCACTCACTCTTTTCAAAGCAACAATAAAATCAAAGAGAATGGTTATTCTGTCTTTATTAGTTCATAACGTTAGTGACAGTCAAGTCCACCGATGCTTCACTATCCTAAAATCAATATTTCCGACGACCAGCAGCACGACAGGTTTAATTTAGTCAGGTAGGCCTATTACTTTTGCCCCTGACTTAATAGTGCCTGTTACAATGAGTAGGAATCATTCACGAATCATTGTGAAATAAATCTGTCAAACTAAGAAAATAAGGGACAAAACATAGGAGGTTTCTGCTGAATTGTAAGTTGTTTTTTTTGTTTTTTAGATACTCGGCATGACAAGTTAAACATAATTCCTGGCGCGTATGAGTCGCTACGGCTACCTTTTCGAAGCTTTCAGTTTCAAATAGAAATGATTAATACATTCATCTTCAATGAGTGACGTGAAAATTTCACAAAATGCCCCATTTTAAGATAAAAAAATCAGAAATACCAAATTAATAAAATGTCTAGTGATTTGCGAGGTGTGCACTAACTGTGCATTAACTGTCACTAGTTTTCACTGTGTGTTTTTTAATGTGCTTGTATCCTGGAAGGCGCCGCAGCAACAAAGAGCTTTCGGTCTGCAGCCAGGTGGGAAACCTGTCGTGGCATAATTCCGTGAGTTTCGGGTCTTCTTTGGTCTGCCTCTAGCCTTGTACGTGTACCCAGAAAACCGCATTTTCTATGCACAATGGTTTTCAGTATACTGTGAAATTCAGTCCTGATTTTTGTTGAAATTTATTTCATGCCAATGGACAACAACGACAAAACTTTTTGGCCTGGAAATATTTGGGCAGTAGGTTAGTTTGCAAGTGATGGTTGCAGCGCAGAAAATCAAGAGCGATAATTTCACTTGGTAACCAGAAGTTGTGACGACATTTGGAAAATATTTTCGCTGAAAATGGAGAAACTTAATTGTTATTCGGTATCCCAAATCTGGCAAGATGGATTTACTCTGGTCAAGCGTGATAAACATTGTCGTATCAAGATGCAATTTCTGAGCATGAACTCTGCATGCTTTTTCTATTCCTAAAATTGATCATTGCAGAATCATTTATCACATATCTGAATG
>OZ007571.1:41358912-41613578 GCA_963931925.1 Onchidella celtica
GTCAAACACAAGAGCGGTCCACAAGCACAGAGTAGTGAATCCAGCAATACTGACAAACTTCCTTGTACTGCAATCATGCCCTGTGAGGAAGAAAGAAATGCATTAAGTGACAGTCATACTTTACTAAAAGCTGTGAAAACAACTAAATACTCTTACAATGACGCATTCTGAGTCAAAAACTAAAAATACCATGTGATCTGACCAGCCAAAGAATACAAATTTGTAAAAAGGGTCATTTCTAAAAACACTCATAATGTCATAAAAACAATGCCACTTACTCTCAAGTATGTAATCATCGATATTAATTCCACAAGTTTTTCACGATGTTAAAAAAAATGCCCCCCTTTCCTGACTCTCAGATCCCAGATTCCTCAGATATGACCATGTCATATAAAGTCATCAATATTTCACTTTCAAAAGCCACAGATATAAACTTTGTCTAAACTGGTCAACAGTCAAAGCAGTGTTTCCCACCTGTGGCATATGGCAATATTTTGGTGGGGCATGAGCCTTCAGAATGGGGGGTAGGGATATATACTGTATACTAACTTTGAACTGATCATGGTGGGGCGCACATTTCTTTTTGTTTTTGTTCTGAAAATTGAAGTGGGGCATGGGACAAAAAAGGTTGAGAAGCATTAGGTTAAAGGGAACCACGAGTGTGAATCTGAAATTAATTTAAGAGTACAATTGTAGTTAGCGACTCTCCTTACAATGAGCAATGAGATGAAGAGACATATACTCACTTTGTGCTCCTGTAACCTCATGCCAATAATACTCAAAGATTCCCCTAACAACTTTAGGTGAGCTGCCACATCTATGGGTTCAATGCTGAAATTCTGCAACGACCATAGAGGCAGAATGACGATAAAATGGATAACAGAATACATTCAGTGATAAAACATGATATCCACACTATGATAACAGTTAAAACTCTCCTGTCTGGTGAATGAAATATTGAGGACAAGACAGTTGTGAAGCAGGGCTCACAGCGCTCACAAAAATTCCTAGTACATTTTTTTTTTAAATTGGGGAGGGGGGGCATTGGAAAAGATTTATCATTTAAGAAACTAAAATTGTGACTAAACAAAAGTGAAATCAAATTCAGAAAAGTAGAACTGCAATGAAACTAAAATACACAAGTATTTTTGAGAGAGGTGGATACAAATAGCGGCAGGTCCAAATTTTAGGACTTGCTAGGAGAAAATAGAGAAAGTAGTATATTTTAGGAGAGAACAAATTTCTAGGAAATTCTAGGCATTTCCAGAGCACTATAAGCCCAACTGTATTGAGAAACTCATTCTGAGCATGAGGAAGTCGCCTCTAGCCAGTTCCATCTTCCCCCAGTTATTATTATAGCGTCTGTAAAATCACAGTAGAGATGCGAAGCTTAGACACTGAAATGTTTTCCATATTAGTGTAGGAATTTCATGCATTTCAGTACACTATGCAGCATGCTCAAGTGCGACATCAACATCCAGTCTTGGGAAAGTTTGGCAGAGGATAGATATTCATGGAAATTAAGCATCAACAAAGGGGTGAAGTGACTGGAGCAAGAAAGTCAATCAGCCCTTCAGGCAAAATGTCAACAAAGTAAAGACAATCAATAAAGAAAAGACAACCCACCAGAAACCCCCTGCACATGCAGATACTGCAACAGAACATGCCTATCCAACATAAGCAGGATAAAACTAAAAGGAAGAGCAGTCAAGACCAGGCGGCTTAAGACTGTCTGTCAAGAGGTAAAGAGCCAATCAATCATAAAAGAAAAGTATATATCATGTAGTTATACTGGGCGCTTCTATGAATAGCTTACCTTGGTTGGGCTCTGGGGTGTATCATCTGCAGTTGATCTCTGAGCTTTCTGCATCAAAGTGGATAATTTGACACCTGAAGATATTTGTGCTTGACCAGTTGATGCTGGAGTCAAGGTGGCAGCAGCCGTTTCTTTGCCTGTTTTACCAGTAGATATCAGATTAGATCCTTTCTTTCGCCTCCTCTGAGCTTTTCTTCGCCATTGCTGATGGACAATATGATAAAGATTATCTATTATTTATCCACAGACACACTGATTAAAAGATTTGGTGTTTAAATATGATTTCACAGATACTTGGAATGAGAAATAATGGGAGACTGTCCTGCATATTGTCACTGCCCTATGCTAATAGCATATAAAGTCATTTTTGACACCTTTGAGATATTAGGAAAAAACTGTTTCTTTACCTGTCATTTGGTGACTTGTGCCATTATGATTCTATTGGATTATTACATTTTCCTATTGGAGCATTTCTATTTCTCTAATATTACCTGATGGTAATCATGCTTAAGGATGCAGTGAACCATCTGTTGCCTATTGGTATAAGTCTGACATATGCCATTTTTGTAGGGTGGTGATGACATATATATGTAAACTGTCACCTTCAAGGCATTTATTTAAAAATGACCACCCATCCCATGGTGGATAGGCATGCAACTCCTCTTTTCAAGTGCTTTGTGAAATTAATCATTCATCTTGTTTAATCATCAGATCTCCTACATCACTCTTCATTGCTAAGCAGATCTTCAAAGAAATCATTGTCACAGACCAATCTACATAGAAAACAAAAAGGACGGGTGGAGGGGGGAAGAGGCAGAGGAGAGAAAGAAGATGCAGTGTGCAGTGATTTAGCAGTATCTGCTATCTAACTCCCTTTGATCTACCATGATTACTAAGCAAATCTTGGTTCCGTTTGTTGGACTTATGATGACCTTAGCTTTTCCTGATGCTCGAAGACTTCATGACTGTAGCCAGTGAAACCTGAGACTTGATTTTGTGTACTGCAACAGTACCACTGGTTCTAAATCCGGTTCACCATTCCTTGTTCTTGACCTATTTATGATGAACCTCTGATGCTTATTTCAACTGTCATTCAAAGTGACATATTCAACAGTGTTTGATTGTGAAAGTCTGTCAAACCTAGATAAAATAAAGTTCTATGATTCTCTCAATCACCGCATTTAAATCTACACTATGAATTAAAATATGTTATTTAAGAAAAAATGATAACATTACCAGTTTTTGCTTGTTTGATAAAGTCTGCCACATTTCTCCTAACTTGCGACTAATTCCAGCAAATTCTGAAAGGAAAATGATTTTCAGATACTTATACGTAACAAAAAACTGCTCATCTCTAGATCTCCTTTAAAAAACAACAACAACAATTTTCTCTCATCAACCACTAAAACAATTTAAATATGGGAGGTGTCACGAGTAAGGCTGATGGCCTTGTACGCCACGAGTGTAGAGGGGGTAAACTTAGTAAGGGAGAAGGGGATTTTAAAGTTGTTGACGAGCATAAGTAAGGTCGGTTGCCTTGTGTGCCACGGGTCTAGGGGGTGAGCTTAGTAGGGGAGGAAAGCAAAGCATGATAAAAAAACGTGTTTATGAGCGTGAAAAGATAGACACGACTCGCTTAAAAAGTGGTACCGTGTGCAAAACCCTCCGGGGTATAAATAGGTAGAAAGGCTCACCACGCTCGTTCCCCCTCCAGCATTTGGCTGCATGAAATGGCAATCTGTGTGATCGTGGGGAACCATTGTGTTAATTTTCTTTTAGTATGAAGTTCGTTCCCCCTCCAGAGTTTGGGATGCACGAAATGGCGATCTGTGTGATTGTGGGGACCATTGTGTTGATTTTCTTGTTGTGAGGGCGTGAGTGAAGCGCCTCATGAATCGTTGGAACCTTGAAGCTTGTCGTTTGAAGAATGTCATTTGAAGGCTGGAGGTCTTGAAGAAGGAATGGATATCCGTCGAGACAATCTACTCATGAGAGCGTGAGTGAAGCGCCTCATGAATCGTTGGAACCCTGAAGATTGTCGTTTGAAGATTGTCGCTTGAAGAGTGTCGATTGAAGATTATCGTTTGAACCATGGAGAATTGTCGATTGAAGACTGTCAATTGAAGATTGTTGCTTGAAGATTGTCGATTGAAGATTATCGTTTGAACCATGGAGATGTGAAAGTATCAACGAGGAGAACAGCTGTTGACCAGGACTTTTTAAGTATCATTAGTTAAGTTATAGAAAAGAAAGGGGTTCGGGAAAAATCGCCATGTCCTCGATAGGAATTTTTGCGTGCCTTTGTTTTTTTTCTTTGATTGTATATTTTGCCTCTTGTATGAGTGGGTATATTTGGTAGAAGCCACTATGAAACTCATCGTGCAATAAATAACGTGTTTCATTTGAATTTCACTCCATGTGTCCGTTGGTCGTTGGTCTGCTTGCTTGGTTTGATACTTACTTTAAAGGGAGAATGAATTAGGAACAGTTCACGAAAATTCACCACGTGACAGAGGAAATAGTATGTATGGTAGTGGGTTTTCTAAATAATAATGCAACAGTAAAGCGACTCCAGTGGAAGATGCCTTGTGTAGAACAGTAAATTTATCATCCCATAATATCAGAGTAAGAAAAAAGTAAATGTCCGCTGTAAACTACGAGCGAAAATGGTTCGATAAAAAAAACATGCCATTAGTAAGGGGGCTGTCTATTAAATATCTAGCTAAGAGTGAGATCTTTCCTCTTAAATTTTCCTGATTAATTTTCAAACAGAGATAAAAAGAACTATTATTACTGATGAAACATTTTACAAGCCAAATGGAAAGGCTCCACTGCTATGTGCACTGTGATTAATTAAAACAACTGTTATTACTGGTAAAACATTTTACCAGCTAAATCGTAAGGCTTCACTGCTGACTAATTTTAAAACAGATTAAAAAGCCACACACACAAAAACTGTTAGTGTTATTACAGGTA
The DNA here is from genome assembly GCA_963931925.1 of Onchidella celtica. NCBI lineage: Eukaryota > Metazoa > Mollusca > Gastropoda > Systellommatophora > Onchidiidae > Onchidella > Onchidella celtica. Next base: position 41,363,705 of record OZ007571.1, read on the forward strand.
AAACATTTTGCAAGCTAAATGGAAAGGCTTCACTGATATGTGCACCATGCTGATCAACTGTGCTAAACAAATCTTGTTGAAACTCATGTAGAATGTTCACTATTGTAAAAAGATCAAGAAAACAATCTTAGAACATCTTGTGCACACACTGTCACCTTAGGACTGCCTTATTCCATTTCCCCATCAGTGCATTTTGGATTTTTGTACTTAAACTTTACCAAAAGAACAACTTTTTACTGATTTGAAATCTACACCCTGTGATACGATACCTACAGATATGATTTTCGTGTGAATGACAGAACATACTTTGTGGTGCTATACTGTTGGCCTTACTTCGATTTTCAAAAAAAAAATGGAGCTAGAATAAAGTACTAGTGGGGAAACCATTTATACCTGCCCAAAACTTGCAGAGATCCTTAAAGGATTTCAGAGGTATAAACCAGAATGGGAAGACTCACCTATCCCTGGGTTCTCATTCACGATGGTAGGTCTATGAGTATTGCAGAACAACATATAGGCTGTTGGGGCTCGCTTGGGCAGCTTCTTCTCTTTTTCTCCCTGTGAGAATGTAGGTATAAAATGAAAATTTTTAAAATTCATATTTGATTTAAATTCATAAATAGTAGATCATGGATGTGGCTCAGAAAAAAATGCTTCAAAAGGTTAGCCACTGTCACAAAATAATTCAGGAATGCAGATTATGCTTACTTACACCAGGCAAAACAATTCTTAAGTAAACACCACTTGTGCTAACTCTACTAATACAACATTCAAATTCATTGGCTGTCAGAGGTATAAAATGGTGGTGCATATTAAAAAAAAATATTCTTGTCTTCCAATAAATAACAGGTGAAATATTTAAATTTAATTTCTCGCATGTCAACTTTAAATTTACAAAGGTTTTTATAAGCAAATGAGTAAAAAAGTGAAATGTTTACTTTCAAACTGACTGTTGTCGCTATGATCTGCAACTTTACATTCGTTCAATTCACTTTCCAAGTTCTATACTCACAAAACCAGCTCGTTTACTCAAATTGAGTCATTAAATACTAAAAGATACATAAGCTGAACTGACCTTGGGACTACCGGAAGAAACTTTCTCTTTCAATGTAGGTGCTGTAAGGATGAACAAAATTGCACTACATATGACAATGTCAGACCTTTAACAGCAACTGACCAGTGGTAATTATTATTTTATTTGCAATATTTTCCTCAAAGTTTTTATTTTATATCTGCTTAACAAAGGCATAAAATTGCATAATGACTGCAAAACAAGTATGCTCACATTCAACCACGCTATCAGTTGGTCAAACAAGAAAATAATATATCTGTCAATAATCATGTAAACTGTTAATTAAGAGATGGGTTGCAAATTCAAACATGTAATTCTTTGCTCCATTCATACACTGATCCCTTACAATCACAATCTAAATAGCCAAAAATTTGTTTCCACAGCGAGCAAAATAATTACAAACCAAATGATGGGACAAGAACATTTATAGCTAATCATACCATTAATCAGCTATGACTCATACCATCAAATAATCACAGGCAGATTAATATGGAAATTTTAAAACTTAAGATACCAAATTAATTATTCTGCTCCAAAGCATCTGTCACTCATGAACATAATTATTAGCACCATGTTGGAGTTTATATAAAATCTGATGATAATTCCATCTGAAACCTGACATCTCTAAAATGACACACACTGCATTGAGTTCCATCACTGGTTTTCTTTTCATATGAAATTCCATCAAAATGAAACATAAGTAATATTTATCTACCAACTTGGATTTTTCAGAAGCCACATAAAACGATGAAGTGATGCAGCTTTGCATGAAAACAGTCATGCCAGTTCATTTTCTCAGAGATCCTTGATTTAATCCATACCTGTTTACACCACACCCAAACTGAATACTTCATATAATTTATATCAAAAAGGCCTGTTACAGCCAAATCTAAAGGGCAGTTACAGAATTACTTTTTCACACCACCCCTCACCTTTTGGGTGTGGACTGTTCTACAACCCATTGATACACCCTTGCCTGCGAGGTGTGGCCACCCGCACACCCATGCGCAGTACTCTGCACCGCCTGGGATAATATGTAGTTTCATAGCACATACTGTTTATTTTTTTGTATGTGTAAACATACAACTGTCATTATTCTTCTCTGAATAAGCTTTCCAACGATACCAAATATCATACTCTAGGTTTAGCAGAAGAGTTTATATGAACTTTCAAAAACATCCAAAATAGTGCGTACATGTGGAACAGCCACCATACGGAAGCAAATTACATAGTGGGCATGCAAGAGCCATGATCCCTGCAATGTGACAGGTTAAACAATACCTAAAGAGCAAATTCTCATGTCACACACCCTGGACCAATGGAGCCACTCACTTTTCTTCTTGCTGACTGATTTTTTCTTTTTCTTCTCAGTTTCAGCTATTACCAAGTGGGTCTCTTCTCCATCATCCCCAAATGCTAGTTCTGTCTTCATCTGGTGCTCACCTAGATCATCACTGGACATGCAGTTTTGTCAGCGATAATATGTGGCAAACAGGAATGGGGAAAAATACAAACAAATGTTATATTTATTTTTGATGGACTTATGTTTGTGGGATAAAATTAATGATTGCATAACACTGGGTATGTTGTAGGAGGAGACTGATAGTGAAAGGAGTAGTCAAATGGCTGCAGACTAAATGGTCTGGTATGATGAAACGGGTTGATGGACATACACAATTCATCTAGACTGTCAGATGCTGAAAAGGAACATACTATAAAACTTATATGTATCCACTCTCCGGTTAAAACAAAGCAGGCAGGTGTTTTCTCAATGCAATGATTATAAACAAAAAAGAAAATATTCAGGTAAGATCTGAATAATGTACTTCCCCCAGAACATTTCCAAATGTGTCAGCTGCACAAATTCAGTGACTAGTTATTACTTCTACTTTCCTTGGCACACACCATAACTACAAGATATTAAACATCTCAGTCCTTTGCCAAAACAGCCACCAATGCTGTATTTTCAGGTAAATAAGGGAAAAAAAAAGAATTAATACAGCATGCTCACCTGACTGAATGAGACTGTGCGGCTTTTGCCTTTTTCTTTTGAGACTTCTGGGGTTTCTGTGTTGGTGTGGTTGTGATGACCTGGGAACCCAAGTCTTGACTTATGAAGCTAGACTGAGAAGCCACTGGTGACAGAACAGAACATTACAAAATGATTCGAACTCATAAAGTGTTTGGATTCACACGTCAGCTCTAGGTGGAGGACAACTTATCACCAATACTTGCCTGGCATGCTTATGAAGATTACAGTATACTTAAGAACGACAATGATATATGAAACATAGCCACTGAATTCAGATCCACACATCAATTAGATGCATTGTTGCTCAGACAAAAGAATAATATTTTGGCCTAAATAATAAGTGATTTTCCTCATTCTCTGTTCTAAGCTGATTATTTAGGTACTTCTCAGCGTAACAGAAAACTGAATGGTGCATAATTATATTGTCAATACAGTTCTCAAGATGGAATTTTCTCTATGCATGAAAACAAAATAATTACCATTATCATGATAAAATCCAGATATAGAATGATTGATTTAAACTCCTGCCTTTCAGACAAAAATCTTCATTACTTGCTAAGCCAAATCTTGTAAATCAAAACCTACCCAGAGCTGCCAAATTGGGCATCTGTTGTGCAGCTGAAATTGCATCCCTAATCAATTTCTCCTTCTTCTTTGACACCTTCTTGGCTGGTTTTTTAGCTGGCGGACTGTCAACATCATCAGATAGACCAAATATGTCTGATGAGTCCAGTAACATGTCTGTGTCTATGTCCACTTGCTGTTTATTTTTCCTGGGCTTTTTAGGTTTCACTGCAGTTGCCTGGCTTGCCTGTGGATTCAATGTTACTTGAGCTGTTGATGGGTCACTACTGGACATAATTTTCATTTTAAGGCCTGCACCTGTTGAATCCAGGCCCAAGACATCCATTGCTGATGGCGGTGAAACTGGCTCCTCTTTCACTTTTTTTTCTTTTGGTTTTCCTTTCCCAACACTCTTTTCTTGACTTTTTAATTTTTTGGCAGACTTTTTCACAGTTTGGCCAGTTGAGTCAACTTGTGGTGTGGACAGAGTACCAATTTTGGACAAAACATTTGTGTTAACGGATGGTTTAGTGCCTGAACTTGGGGAGCTGAGCAAGTATTTGATGACACTCTTTTGATCTTCTGACTTGATTGGAGAGGACGCTTGCTGAACAATCTGAGGAAGACATTAGAAGACATTCAAGTATGATAGAGCAGGTGTTTTAAAAAACTTTCATTTTCCAGGCACTTTCTCTTCCTTTTCCTTGCAGAGCCATCGCAAAATCCCCATGTCAAGTGAATTCTGAACTTTTCTTGAAACAACCTGAATGCAATTGTGATACAGTAGACAATGGTTAAACCAAAATCCGCAGGACCATGGGTTTGTTTTCGTTTTAGTGCTAGGGAGTTTGAAAAGCATGTTTCAAGAGAGGTAGCCCCAATCACTATCGAAGGGGACAAATTAAGTAAGCGTGTAAGCAAAGAAAGACTCAATACGTCCTCTGTTGCTGTGTGCTTTTGACTGATAATGAGGACAGGCAATTGTTCAGCCTAGGGACACACAGAGAATGGATAAGCAGGTGAATGTGGACTAACACTCAGAGTAGAAAGACATGAGTGGGGATGGACAGTACAGAACCGCCGTCCCGCTGATCTCATTACCGTTACCGTACACGATGCCATGAAACACGCTGTCGCTAGTACACTGTGTTGTCTCTCCAATGTCATATATTTTACACGAAAGGTCACCGGCGATACGTGCAAGGTCTTGTCTGCTGCCATCTGATTTCCGGTCAACGAGATTATAGGCCTCCCTCCCTCTCCCCTACCCCTGTAGTGCTGCCGCTTCCATGTAGGCCTGTACGATCATTCAGAAAAAAGCATGCTCTGATCGGTGGAGGGATGGCACAGTGGGCTAGCCACTGAATACAGCAATTTTCTTTTCGGTTTAACAATAGGGCTATTTTGGTTTAGCGCTAGTTTGTTAACAAAGATAAATAGGAAAAATTTCGGGGACTCCCATTTCTTTCGGTTTACCACTATTTTCGGTTTAGCTATTTTTGGTTTAACTGTTTTCTACTGTATTTTCAACACAACATCAAGCCTGAGATTTATCTGAATCTGAAAGAAATCATTGATTTTCTGTTGTTTTTTAAAACAACTACTTAAATCTGTATTATTATTCAAAGATCAGAATGTGAAAATCATCCCCAACACCTTTATCTTAGACTTCAGTAGTTTTGACTTTGTATGTCAAATGTCATATCCTACCTGGGGCTGCGGAGTCAACTCTGAACTTGAAGGCGTCTCATTCTCGTACTCCTGTTTGATGGTAGCAGCTAACAATTCTGTTGGAGTTAGAGTTACGCCTCCAGTAATCTAGAGAAAAATTATCCCATGCATAATTTGCATTTAAAAAACATGAAGTTAGTCCAGTCAAGATCTATTGGCATTTGGATACCTCCTTTCCAAGTAAAATTCCAAATTTTAGAAAAAAAACACTTAACTTTTACTAAATTTTGTTTGTTGAAATTTGGGAAAAAAAGAGATGTAGCTGAAAATATGAAATCATTTAGCTTTCATCAGTTTTACAGAATGAAAACTTACTGAGTACAAAAGTTAAATAAAACATTAATTATAAAAACAGTTAAGATTAAGGTAAACAAAATGATGAAACTGTATACATCAACCAATGAAATGAGCTTGTTCTTGTTTACGTACAAGTGTTACTGGCACGAAGAATGAAAAGACAATTACCTACATTAAAATAAAATATACAATAACAATGATAATGAAAAATTAATTTATGGGTGGATCTTTTTAAAATCAAGTTGAAATGGAACCTCTTTCAAAACTGATCAATAACCTTTCTGAATTTTTAAAATCCATCAATAAATTAAAAAGTTATGGATATTTTCAGTCGTCAGAAAATGGATACAGCTTTTATAGGCCCATTGCGAATGACGTCACAGAGTGTTTTTGTTTTGTACTTCTGACACCTAAAATGGCGGGTGGATCAGCTGACGAGTGTAACTTCGAGATATGTCCAAGCGGTTAAAATGCCTGCTGATTGCATTACCTTTGACTGTTATGTCAGGGGTGGAAAGGATGGATCCATGCTGGTCAGATTCCCTACCATCCGTGTAAACAAAGGAAAGGATGTGAAAGAATTGACCGAACGTCTCCCATGTGCGTGAACGCACATGTCTTTGTTTACTGTATTGAACTTTTTTTTAGCTCGCCGCCGATTGGTTCGCGATGCCTGAAGTGCTCACTGTGCAAATCAGGTAACGAATCAAAATCAATGCTACCATCGCCATGGTTTAGCGTCGGCCCTGACTACTAAAATCGCCGATATCTGCAATGGGCCTATAGCAAAATACTTCTAAAATATGGACCAATTTTCAATAAATTTCCAGAGAAAATGATCATAACTCTGGAATAAACAGAAGCATATTAATGAACCTTGGCAACTTTATGTAATTTTTTAGTGCAGAATCTATTTCTGCTGTCAGCTTTTTCATAACTCGAATAGTTCTCACGATATAAGGCTTTCATTTGTTTGAAAATTCATGAAAATGAGTTCAGAAAATGAAACGATAAACAGATATTGTCCGTGTGAGTAAAAAATGAATTGATGAACTGATGAAATTTGGTAATGCACTGTGATTTATTTTGCTACATGAATAAATATCAATGTTATTTAGTTACTTGTCTAAAAGAAGTTACCATGTTATTAGAATTTTCTGAATTTCTCCTGGATGCCTTTGCATATTTTTTACATCCATTTTTTTGTCACTTTCAATCAGTTTCTTTCTCTGTATGGTCACTGTCCTTTCTAGTTTGGCATTTTTCACTTTAATTTCTCTAAGTTCTCTTTTCAAATTCTCAAATCTCTTCTCGCTGCTTCCTCATCTTGGCTGCCATCCTTCTTTCAACATTCCTCGTCTCTCTTTTCTTGACATTCTTTACACTGCAGTGACATGTACATTGAGTCTCTTTCAATTCCTGCAGCTTTCTTTTCATATACAAAATCTGCCTGTCTTTCTTTGCTAGCATATGACAGGCTTTGTTTAATTTCTTTTTTGGTGCGTCCAGCTTTTTGGGTCTTGTCGGAGGGGGTGAAGATGAGGTAGAACCTGAAGGCAAAGTAACTGGAGCAGAGTCACTTTGAGGTTCTGGAAGGATAAATTCTTCTTCCTTAAATTTTTCAAAATTTTCGCCTCTAAGCTTAGATGCTTTTTACCTGATCCGTAAAATCTTTGCAAGCAGGACTTTGACTGAAACTGAATTTTTTTCCATCCACTGTAGAAGCCAGGAAGCTGACACTTTTGATGGAAATTCTGCTATAAAAGCATCTTTAAGGAGTTTTATTACAACTCCATTTGTTAATTGAGTCGGGGGAGCTCCATATTTCTTTATTAGTTCTTCTCTATCCATCCTGTTGGAAGCCTGTGAAAGGAGCAGGGCAACGAATTAGAAGACTGGTCATTATCGACTGTTAACTAGCCCTACGTCTTAGAATAAACACAAAATAATGCTGAGTAAATTCAGACCAGTGTTTTTCTTACTAAAACATTCATGGTAAACGTATTCCTAAACTCTCCATAAGTAAAAACAAGCAATACAGGTGTCTTGTTCATTTCAAACTTAAAGAGAAATGGGTGAAAGCAGATGTGCTACTTCAAATACTATAATAATTATAGTAAATTCTAATACACATACTATAATATGCCGCGTGACCCGCTTAGAGGACAAGACTACTTCAGAAAGGGGACAAAGGTTCTCATGGCAGTTTCGAACTCGGCAAATAATGTTGAAACCCATCTGTATAGCTAGACCTCTGCATTAAATCAATGATTTCACTCAAAAACTGTTAAAATCAGAACCATTCACGCAATAAGTATGATTAATGGTACCAGTTTCGCATTATATTCATTTGGAAAAAGAAATTATCAGCCCTAATATGACCAACAAAGGGGAATAGCAGAAAACCAAAATAGACTTGCTCAATGCCATGGCCGGCGAGGCAGCCAATCAACTGGCGGCCTAGCGATCACGCACGCCAAGCATGCCAGTGATGTAGTGACCGATGTTCCCAAGGCTCATGGTGGCTTCCTTGTGCTTACTTCTATTAACTTGTTTTCACTGGTGGTATGGGTCCGTTTTTTATTTCGTTTGCAAAAAGGTCAAAATATACAGTTGTCAAATTTCAGTAAAGAAGAAGGCTTAGTGGCTTACCTTGTTGGCATGCTTGACCGTGCTCCCATAGTAGTTATCGAAAAATCTTCAAAACGGCACAGAACATGTGGTTTCCAACCAGTTTCCAAACATAGAAAGGAATGCCAAGTTCTCACATGGCTAGTTTGACCTTTTTTCTGATTGGTTGCCAAGTTCATTGAATTCCATTCACACATTACGTTGTAACTTCACTTAGAAAACAGTGACCTTGATAAGCGAGCGTTCCACGAACGGGTCAGGTGGCGAGCTAGGATTTTGGCTTTACGTGCAGCGTGCGAATCAGCATTGCTATATATATATATATATACAATCATGACAATAAGCGATTGATTTGAAACATTTGAGTTTAGTGAGATAAAAACCCAACTGTGGAAAAATGGAATATTTCAAAAGAGAGGCTCACCCCAGGTGCCAAAATTCCACTTGTCTGTACCTGGACGAACTGTTGCACAGGTTTTGATAACTGTGCGGTCAGCTCGGATTTGCTGGTCCCAACTTTTCCAACTTTGCTGGAAACAGGTGTTACATCCAGCTGTGTCTGTAAATTTGCCTGTTCTGGAATTTTGGGCGTCTTTAGCTTTTTTGTGGACCCGCCAGGGAATTCTTGTTCTTCTCCAAGTGATTTTCCACCAGGTTTTGGTGTCTTCCCCTTCTTTGTCACATGCTGATTTTTCTCTACTTGCTCAAATTCCTCCATTTCTAGAACCTTGGCTGATTTTTTTCTCACCTGTCAACAAAAGTGCAGAATGCAATAATTAAATAAGAGATCTGAAAAACTGTCATTACAGTTTAGTACAGGTCACAAGTAAAGCAGCTATTTACAGAAAGGCCATATATGAGCCCCATTATCTTGGCATGCATTTTTTCTTTTGCTGCACACCGCACTTTGGCGCAAGGACTTGCCATGTTTCTGGGTTTGTTAGTTTTTAATTCTTTGAATTCGGAAATTGACCAATAATCAGCTTTCACATAGCAAAACTGAAATCTCAGAGTAGTAACTAGAATGCATGATATATGACTCTTTCTGATTTCATACTTTCAGAGAGAATGCGCTTTCCTACGAAGATTGAAATACTTTTCCTTCGTGTGCTTTTCTAGCTTGCCAATTTGAAATTCAAAATATACGGTGGATATCAGGGAAATCACATTCTGTGAACTCTGATGATTACTGTTGTCATCATTAGTCAACCAGAAAGTTGCAGTGTACATTAACAAAGACAGGCTGGCAAATTGCCGTCAATCCCCTATTCTCTAATAGTTGAGGCATGCCTTTCTAATGCAAAGCCAAGGTTTTGTTGCCGTCCTGTCGAGTCTGCACTGATAAACAAATGTAAGCGAGCCCCACAAACCTCAACGGAAGTCGCATTGGACCAAACGGAGAAAATCGCGATGAAACACAAATATGTGATTTTATAACGATTTTTTTGTTTTGGTCGATACTTGAAGTTCAACTATTTTTCTGCATTCTTTGAAAATATTAGGTCTCAAAGCAGCTTCTAAATATTGCTTTTAATGTCTTTAATTTTGCCTTTATCATCGAATATCACTTCAGTAATGGGGTTCATTGAACTCCCAATAACTTTATAATTAATAAACCTTTTGTCACAAACTTTTTACATGTTTGCTTCCGTTTTTGACCGGGGGGGGGGGGTGTCTTTAAAAAGCCATAACTTTGCGATGAAAAGGAGCATTGCAATAATTTTTACACCAAAATTAAAGATGAGATTTCATACTTTACGGTGATATTCATAACTCAAAACTGAAAAATGCGACTTCCATTGAAGTTTGTGAGGCTCGCTCACAAATATTCTTCGCAAAACTTGAAAGAGTTTGCCTGCCTATACTGAGTACATTTACGATCAAAATGCCATTCACGTTGAAATCTACAGCTAAAAATGCATTTCCATTTGCTAAGTTTTAAAAAACAGTTGAAGATCTTGCAAAGGTCTCCAAGTGTGGAAGTATTAGTGACCACCGTGTCTGCCCTTTCACTTTCAAAGATGACAGCCTGATTTTTAATTTTGCGAAATGTCATCAAAATCAAACACAAAAATGACAGTTGACTACTTTTTACATTAATGAAAACAACACATTTCAGAGTTACATTCGTAACTTTGAAACAATAATTTGTTCAATTTATGATAATCTCTAAGCACTACAGTTTTTGCATGAAAGCAATGTAACAAGGACCTGGGGAAAGATACGTCTGATCTCCTTAAATGCACTGACAGGCAATAACTGAATGACTTTTAAAACCTCTTACCCGTCCTGATCTGCCTGATGCACCTCCATCATCCAGGTCCTCCTTTCTCATTTTTGATGGTGGACCTATCTCACACACAAACAAATTTGTTTATTTAGTATTGCTCTTAGAATTTGGCTTTTGGCAGCAATTTATTACTTTTCTATATTACAATTAAGCCCACAGTGCAAAAAATTATTGAAATATGGAAAAACAAGACACCCATGTCCTGCCCTTTCTGTTATTCAGAGGTCCTTTGTTCTTGCAATTAAGAAAGATTTTCTCATGTAGCCTTATAAAATTAAAGGAAAAACTTCTGAATGTGGCTCGTGCCAGTATTGCCAGTCCACAACTTTTAATCTGAAGCAGTTTATCATTGGGCCAAGTGTTAATTACAAAAACATTCGTATTGAGGATGAACTCGCAACCCTCTGTTACACAGCTGCTCCTGAAATCACATCCTTATGGCCATCAGTATGTATAGCCCCGCTGCATGGACCATTTCATTACTGTAAAGTATAAGAAATCTGGCCATGAGATGCATTCGGAAGTCCTGCCAGTGGGTGTAAATGGACTGTGTGCAATTAGAAGGAGTACCGTATGAGGGCATATGAAATACACAGCTTTAGCATACACTAAGCATACACCCCCCCCCCCCCCACATGGATGTTCTATACAGTTGTGTCCTTGAAATTTCCTTGCCAAGTGCCTCAAACAGAAAATTGCCTCTCAAACATAACATGCCAGCCTCAACAGAACGATTCTGAAACCAGAACCAATGAAGGTTTCATGAAAAGTGCCCAGCCCATGGAACAGAAGTTGCTGTCTAAACGGCCTGGGTGTACCCAGTAAAGAGGCCACTTCAGGTAGTCCAAGGGCATGTTTCATGAAATGTACCCATGCCTATACCCAAGGGGTTGTCTAACTGCCATAATACACTTATGTTTAAAAGCTGGCGTCATTCTGTTGGTGTTTATCTGTGGTGGAAATCTTTATCACAGGCGTTAATTAACATTCTTATGACATACTTCCACGGTTAAAACAAATTAAGGTTATCCAATATGAAATTGCGTTGTAAGAAACGATAAATTTTAAACCAAAAGACCCACAAACCGTGCTATGAAATGTGAACTGAAAAGTGAATGAAATTAAAATATTGGAACCCCATATCAAAAAGCAACAACAAAACTTGTAAATTTTTTTGTTGGAATAACCCTGCAAAATGTACTAACAGGATTCACAGGCATGGTTTAGATTTCTCATTCTTTCATTCGCTTGATTACTACATTCAAAGAGTGTCATTATAATGATAAAACAACAATATACGAATTTCACAGCACAACATTTTTGTTTTCAGTACATTAATCCAAACACTCTCACTACACCTTTGCATTGCCCCCATCCTCTTCGGAGTCTTCCCCATCTCCAAAAAAAAAACCAAATAGTTCATTCATTTAGATCTGAGCTGATACAGTGGAGAACGGTTAAACCGAAAATGGCTAAACCAAAACTAGCGCTAAACCGAAAGAAAATAAGAATCCCTGATTTTTTTCCTCTTTATCTTTGTTCACAAACTAGCGCTAAACCAAAACAACCCTATGGTTAAACCGAAAAAAAATTGCTGGATTCAGTGGCCAGTCCACTGTGATTTGCCGTAATCGAGTCAAGTCACTGTTGTCACGGAATTGCCTAAGTCTGCACTCAGCCGAGGTCATTTTTCAAGTACAATGTACAATGTATGCGGGTGGCCGGATACTGTACGAGACCCATCCTTGGAAAGTCCGTACAGTGTCCATTCATACTATACAGTGTCCATTCATACTATAAGATTTATGGACGGCACCTGGCTATTACGCGGATGAGTCCAGCCTTTAAGACTAACGCTCATGAGAAAGTAGAAGCCGAGCTCTCCTGACTTCCATCCCGAGAGGATGAAGTTCGTATGTAATTTAACCAACGTGTAGTTGGTACACTTAAAACCAGTGTGTGGCTGGTAAAGTGTATGTATTTTAAAATAAAACCAACGTGTAGTTGGAAAGTGTTTTTGAGATCAACCTGTAGTTGACTCAATATTTATATTGACTCAGCGTGTAGCTGGTGAAATAACCCATTTGATTGTTCATCATATAAGGTGAGTATGGATTTTTCTTATACAGAATTATTCTATTTGAAAAGTGGTAACTGATTAATGATAACGAGGTGAGAACCCGTACCTGCTGTCTATATGACAGAATTCAATACTTTTCCACAGTTGCATTTCAGACTTATTTGAGTTTTAACTATGAGTGAAAGAATCCTCATAAGGGATATGGCGTCATGTATGAATTGCAGATGCAACGGCAGAATATTGTCAAACCTTGTATAATAATGATTCTTATTGTCATGATGTTTCTGTTTATACCCTTGGGGGTGCGGGCCTTGTGTTTTATAATCATTGTGCTAACTGCATGCTTGTAACTATTACAGTGTTTGATAAAAGTATTTCACGGCCTAACAATAATACATGTATTAACTCTATTCTTGTTATCACTTTAACCTTAATCTCTGAAGAGCTAACACTATGAATTGGTTCCTAACTGGAAATCTAACCACAGTCGATTCTGACTTTCAGATCACTGAGCGGTTACCGTGAGGTTACTGTGTGAGGTTACAGTGAGGTTATCCTGAGATTTTCCCTGGATATTTTACCTGAAGGTTGTACCCGAAGTTTTACCTGGAGTTCACATGGAGTTTGTCCTGTCCAGAACAACAACATAGCCTGGAACTTCAGAAGATTTAATTATACTTCTTGTTGGGAGTCGTAGCCGAGCGGAGGAACAGAACTGTGTGTGAATATATATATCAAGTGATATTTTAAAGTCTGTGACTTACGGAAATTTCTCTTAGTACTACTACTAGGACTGGTAGACAAATGTGAACTTTGTCCTTAATGTGAGGTTCAAAGGACTACAGTCATTATTTAGTTTTTGAGTGTTTTAGAATGTATGATTCAATTCTGTTTAAGTTGATATTTACATTTCAGATCGCAGCTAATACTGCAGTTTAAGGTATTCTTTTTCAGGAGCTTTAAGTAAGACTATTTTGAAGCATTTATTTGCATACTATTCACTGTATCTGTCATTGTCGATCGAGTCTAATCTGTTTATTCGTCTGATCTTATTATCTTTCTTTCTTGCTGTTTGATGTGTTTATGTATAAATCATATATTATCATTCATATTTCGACATTATCCTTAGTAGCATTATTACCAATATTAAACTTAGTAATTGATTTATATTCTATCTTGGGTATTGTCTTGGTGTTTTGGCAGAGCAAGTGTGAGATTCCCTGATATTTTGTAAGGGGTTACAGAGCTCGGCAAGCAATACCTTTGCTTGCTCCCGACTCTGTGACGAGGTTCCGGTCCCTATATTTAAGGTGTCGCAAAACTCGGTGAGCAATACCGTTGCTTGCTCCTGACTTTATGACAACTGTATCACCCCAGTACACTCCCCTCCCCCCTAAAAAAATAAGAGCAAAGCATGCTTCATTCTGCCCAGTAGTTAGGCCTAAATCGAAGCGGCAGCATTACAGGGATAGGGGGAGAGGGAGGGAGGCCCATAAACTCACGGGTACGAAGTCAGACGGCAGCAGACGTTACGTTTGGCGCATCGCGAGTGACCTTTCATGTAAAATGTGTGACATCAGAGAGACAACACTAGTTATCGTGGACAGCGCATTTCACGGCATCGTGTACGGTAACGGTAACGTGGTCGGCAGGACGGCTGTTCTGTACTGTCCGTCCACACGCATGCCTCCCTGTCTTGAGAGTTAGTCCACATTCACCCGCATATCCATGCTTTGAGTGTGCAATCGCTCGTCCTCATTCCCCGTCAAAAACACAGAGCAAGTGAGTGAGGATGTGTGTTTTGAGTCTGTTTAACCTATGCACTTACATTTGTCCTCTATGATAGTGATTTTGCGCTGCCTTTCTTGAAACTGGCATTTTTCAAGCCTCCTATCGCTTAACCGAAACTCTGTCTAAACCGAAAACAAACCCATGGTCCCGCCAATTTCGGTTTAACCGTTGTCTACTGTACAACTGTGTGCACAGGCGGGGCGGGTGTTGGAAATAAAAGAATGAACGAATGACCAAATGAAATGATGAATAGCTATAGTCAGGCACATAATTCATGTTCTGAGGGTTTACTCTCGTCCCTAGTTGAATGAACTCATCCATGAAATGCCCTGTGTGGGGAGAGCCAGTAGCCAGTCAGCCGATAATCTCGGCAGTTGGGTCAATCCTGTCTTTTTGAGCATGTGTAGCCTGTTTACTTTAGGATGCAATAACAACAATAATGAAGGATAAATCGCACTTAATATGCACTAACCACACATGACCTATCATGGCATTGCCTTCTCCCTCTTCCACTATACAAAGCTACGTACTATGTTATACCCTTAGTAAGAGATTCTATTGATTTCCAGTTCATAGAGTACATCTACTGAAAAGCGGCTTAGTCAATATCTCTCTAATTACTACATCAAATACAGACAATGACCAACAACAAAGTCGGTCATTTTCTTCCAGTTTCCCCTTTTGGAAAACCTACCAACAGACGCCTTATGCAGCATGCCCTGGTAATTATATTAATAAATTACATCGGAATTCATTATTACAGACAGAGAATGGTTTCCCAAATTCACAGATGGCCTTTTTCTTCTCATTTCACAGATGACAACCAGCATCAAAGTCAGAAGTTTCCCTGGAAGATTTTCCCCAGATCGAACTTCAGACCATCAGTACTATTGTATGACAAATAGGCCCAGTTAGGAACAGTTGAATCGTAATAAACATAATCAGACGATACCACTTTGTTAGACATAGTAGGGGTGACAGGATAGATTTACAAGCGAAACACGCAAAACTAGTGTGAAAAAAAAAAGCAAAAAAACAAAACGTCGCTGAAACCGAATAAACAAAACACCAGGATGAGCAGCATTGCTAATGCTATATATATACAATAAATTGGCCTCCCACAGGACCCGGTTCACAAAATGTAGGCCACAATATTGCATTATTGGCCTTGCATGCTGCGCGAGAAGGTTAATTGCCAAGCCGCACATTTATTATGAAAACAGCCATCTGGAGACCGGAGGACACACTCGCAAGAGCCTGAAGAGGGGCTTCTGCCCCCCTGCAACCCCTCGCTCACGGGCACTCCTACAGTCAGGTCCTTGTAATATCCCTATGGTGTGACTCAAAAGGAATTCCTCCCAAATAATAATACAGGTCTCAATCTAGTCTAGATCTGTGCCTACAGTTATTAGGCAATGCCACAATAATAATAATTAATATAATAATTGATCCCTCCTTCCCTTTTTTAGTGGTTTACCCCTCATTCAGTGTTCAAATAAAACACTTTTTACCTTCGAAGTCGCTCTCGTTTTCTCTCCTTGACATTATGGCGTCAAAAACTGTATAACAATGTCTATCTGACAAAGTGAAAGGACTAATGTTCATGTAGGTCTAGATCTAATAAGGCGGCATACCCAAGTCGGACATTTAACAATTATTCTTCAAAGCGTTACAATTTGAACTTGCCAGTTACCCCATAATAGGATGATCAAAATCTGCACACTAAAATATTATTTCTTTTTGTATTTATCTACACATCTCATAACCACGCTGCACCAAGAAATATATCTATGCTATCATGCTGTTTACAATAATTGGCTGTATGTAATAATCTATTTCACGTTTATGACAGTAATGAACATTAAAACTACATGATTAATTGGCAAATAAGCACTCCAATTTTTTTGGCGCAGCCTACTGTGGTGAATTGCAAAGCTACTGCTAGTCCTCTTCTTCTTCGTCTTCTTCTTTTATTGTTGGCACGTCTAGAAGACGATTCCCCAACTGCACTATAGTATATGCGACTCAACGTCGCTCCTCTGAGGCTAAAAGCAGGGTAAAACCTTACATAGATGTTAAGACCATTTAAAAATATATTAGTTGTATAAAGTCTTTTGTATATAACTCTGGTATAAAAATCTCTTGGTTTCCAGATTGTGCACAGAAATACAACCCGCACTTTAGTTACAATGGTAGCTGCAACGGATAATAATGTTCTTAAATTCATTGTCGAAAGTCGTTGCAGACGATAGTGTTTGGACTTCTGCCGGGAGGTTGTTCCACATCCTGATGACATTAGGGTAAAAAGAATAAAGATGGCTGTTAACCCGAGAGCTTGGGATGTTATATTTTATATTATTTCTTCTGTTGCCTCTGGTATTAATGGTGAGGTGGTTCAGTGGGATATGGATATTTCCTTCCCTGCCTTTATAAAATATTTTTACTTTGTTTTTTGCTCTCCTCTCTTCTAATGGTGTCCACTCGAGGTCTCTCATCATTTTATTTACACTACTACTTCTAGTATAGTCATTTGTCACAAAGCGGGCAGCTCTCCTCTGGACCCTTTCCAGTTGGTCTGTTTATTCGACAGTGGGGGTCCCAGACACTGCAGCCATACTCTAGGGAGGGCCTCACAAAGGTGTTATAGCATTTTTCTTTTACTTTCCTATCGCAGTTAGAGATGTTCCTTTTTAGAAATGCTAGTAGGGCCTATACCGTTTGCTTTGTTACATGTGTTATTAATGTGTTGGTTCCATGTAAGTTTTCTGCCCAATGTAACTCCCAAATATTTAGCCTCATGTGTTTCGCTCAATTTTTCGTCGTGTATAAAGTAGTCTGAGGTGATGTTGTGTTTTTTATTTGAAATTCTCAGGACTTGGCATTTATTGGGGTGGAATTCCATACGCCAGTCCCTCTCCCATTTTTGTAGACTGTCTAGATCTTTCTGTAAAATTTCCGTATCTTCTTTTGAGTTTATTGTTCTATAGAGGAGGCTATCATCAGCAAACAGTCGTAATTTAGTGCCTGGAGAGATCTTACTTGGCATATCGTTAATATAAACTAGGAATAATAAGGGGCCCATTACAGTACCCTGGGGTACTCCCGAGAGAACAGCTGCAGGATTGGATGACTTTCCATCAACGACGACTATCTGTGTTCTATTTTCTAAGAAAGACTTAATCCACTTCAAAGTACTGTTTCTAACTCCATAATGGTTTAGTTTAGTCAAGAGACTAGCATAGTGCACTTTATCGAAGGCTTTACTGAAATCTAATAAGATGGTATCAGTCTGCCTGTTGTTATTCAAGTTATTAACAAAATCATTGCAAGTTGTGACCAGCTGGGACTCACATGACCTGTGTTTTCTAAAACCATGCTGTACATGTGCTAAAACTGAGTGTTTCTCGAGATGCTTCATGATGCTGGTATGCAAGATATGCTCTAAAAGTTTACAAGATATTGATGTCAGGGAGACTGGTCTATAATTTTCAGGACTAGCTCTATTTCCTTTCTTAAAAATGGGTACTACATTTGCTTTTTTCCAGTCTTCCGGTATTTTTCCTTGTTCAATTGAAGCTCTAAGTAACAAAGTGTAAACAGGGGCAATTTCCTTGGCACAGAGTTTCAGTAATTTGGCGGGAATTCCATCAGGCCCTGTAGCTTTATTTTCGTTAAGGTTTTCCAAAAGTTTCAGTACTCCATTTTCTGTGACAAATATTTCATCCATATCCGGCAGTTTGGCATCACTCAGCTCTCCCGAGAAGACTCTGTACTGCTAGCTACACATCGCAAGCTGTCACAATTAGAGGTTCGCTGCTAGATCCAGATTCTAGGTTATGAACATTCGAAATTAAATTCTGGGTGGGGGGTGGTTTCTCATCATGCAATCTGATGAGACAGGCAGGATTGTAGGTCTTATCGGGAGGAATTCCTTACGAGATCCGCACTTTTTGATAAAAAACCCTATGTATTTTTTCGGTGCTTATTAATTTTGTTAGTTTATCCAATTGTCATTGGAAAAAAAGCAATGTTGGGGGCGTGAGGGTCTAGATCTAGATCTAGTCAGTTTGTATCAATGGGCGGTAGTCAGATTGACTACTCAGGCGAAAAGGGGCTGGGGTAGTTGTGTTAGTTTCTGGTCTTTGGCGCTTTGTCGGCAACAGTGCGGATCTCGTACGGAATTCTTTCCGTCTTATCACACATCCTGGGAACAAATTTTTGAGTTGCCAACAGATCTAACAGATCTAGATATCTAGATCTAGATTTTAGTTGATAATGTTACTGCACCCCGCCCCACCCACTCAGGGTCCCAATTCTAGAGTTGTAGCATGAATAGCCCTCCATGCCAATAATATAATTCGATAAAAAAAAAAAAAAATCACGAACGTTCTGCTAATACTGTATCAAAGTCGATTGAACCCTATAATAAACTCCACATTCAAAATCTTTGTAGCCCAGAATATATAAATATTTGCAAAACAAAGTCCCTGTTGCTTTTACCGCCTAGCCTACCTCAAGAAGCTTTTCCTGTGATCTACACCTAGCCTACACACTACATCTAGATCTACATCTAGATTTAGATCTAATATTTTGAGAAACAAGTATACTATTCAAAGACAAATAATTACAGTGTCTGAATTGGCTTATCAAGAATATTTATTTAATAAATCAGCCTTTTATTATAGCAGCCAAGTTGAACTTCTCCATGTTTTAACATCTCTTTCTGTCTGAGTCTAAAGTTCTTACTGATGGTGCCAAACCCCCACTTTCAATTCATTCTCATCTACATGATACACTTTACACACACATTGTCACAGAAATTAACAGTAACCATGATTATGTTAGAGCGGTCTGGGGGATTGACTTGATAAGGAAACATTATTTTCATTGCATCTATTCATGAAGATCAAAGGGGTTTCTTGGCATCAAGAACTGATTTTTGGAACTTCATGATTTGATCTACCAGTTGTGCAGTCCATCAACTGATGACACTGGATTGAATGCAATTTTTGGGGTCTCATTTTTATATTTTCATTCATTTCCTAGTTTCAAAAGCAGTGAGCGATCTTGCATTGTGTTTCTACCGGCTTTCAAAGTAGTGTGAGCATAGCGGGGCACTACTCCAAGTTGCTACTCTAAACTGCAAGATCACATTCTGATTTTAAAGTTGTTTTATTACAGCATAGCATAAAATTAAACAAAACATAGGTTGAAGTGGGTTTTTTTTTTTATGTTGATTAGAGGGCTATAAACTTTACCTTTTTTTGTTACTGTTGCTTCACACAACACCCCCCCCCCCCCCCCCCATGATTTTTTATTTCATCTGATATCCACTGGTATCTGCAGCAAAAAAGAATGAGTGCCCATTACTACATTGGTGTAGATGTTGGGACGGCTAGTGTCAGGGCTAGCGTTGTGGATTCTGTAGGGCAAATCCTGTCAACAAATGTGGAGCCAATCACCATTTGGAATCCGAGGCCGGACTATTACCAACAGTCATCAGCTAATATCTGGACTGCTGTCACCAAAACTGTCAAGGTTTTAATTGTCATATCTTTTACATTGCTTTATTCACCGTATTTGTCCTATTTCTTAGAATTACAGACTTTTTTTTATTGTTATGCTTTCAAAATTGCACCTTTTCCATGATTGATTGATTGTACAAAGAGATTTTAATGTTCTTAATTTTGTTGTGCAGTCTTCCATTTTAATAACTAACATCTGTGACAGAAATCAAATTCATATTTCAGTTATGTCATTTTTATTTTGTCTGAAGAGAATTTGTGGAAACATTCTTCAATATAGTGCACACTTAAGTTGATACAACTTGAGGTGGCCTAAGAGAAACCTGATTGTTACTGTAATGGCTACATGTTCATTAGGACTGTTATCAAGTGTTTACTTCTAATCATAAAAACAGCCTTCGATAGTAATAGAGGCCAGCTCCGACAAGCAGATTTTTTTGTTTGGTCTTTTGCAGGCTGCCATTTGTGAAGCAGGTGTTGAACCAAGTAACATCAAAGGAATCGGATTTGATGCAACTTGTTCTTTAGTTGTTTTAGATGAGAACTTTCAGCCTGTGACGGTTTCTGTAGATGGTAAGTTGGACACAGATTTCATTTTGCTGAAAGAGGAAACTGAAAGAGAGAGATGTGACAGTGTCGGTGGCCACAGAACGTGTAAAAACTTGAGAAGTATTTACTGACTCTTGCTCGTACATAGCTACACTGGACACGACTGCCTCGAAGCGTTTTTGTTGCATCAGCAGCAGATATTTTGTCCACTGCACGTCTAATACAATGTAATGCAGATACAGTCCAATCCACTTATCTCGGCATGGCTTTTCTCGACATTCTGGGTAACTCGACACAATTTTTAAGTCCCAACCTGTTCCTTCTTTAGTGCTACTAAATATTTCCCCGTAACTCGACATGTTATTCAATTTTTTCCTCTTATATCGACACATTTCTCCCCGACCGCGGTAAAACAAGTGCACTAGATCTACTACTGTGCTACCAAAAATGCCCACGCAACTCCCCGCATATAAGATCTCTTTATTTATTTGTGCTGGCGGGGAGGGGTAGCAGAGGGAGTGTGTGGACACAGGGGATGACCCTTGGCTTCAGTAACGCGATGTATAGTGCCATGCATAAGCGTACGGCAGTAAAGGTACTGTACAGAGTACTACTGACTGAGTAATGTTTTTCCCCACAAAACATTCGTGCGCTGTTGATACTAGGCCTTGACCTAGATCTCTCGGTTAACTGCCGTACTGTGAGTGTATCGGTATCATCACTTCTTCCGAAGAAACAGTCAGGTCAAGGTTAAAAAAAAAAAAGTAAAGCGCTGCGCATTTGATAGCTACAGCATTTCTCCGATATCAGTAAATCTTTGCCACGCAACTGCTCCGCACAACAGTGATATTGAAAGAACGGGTGACGGGATGCCGATAATTAAAAGAAAAAGGGACATAATTGCGTTATTTATTGGGTCCTTCCCATTATGGTGATGTTTGATTCTCTCTCTTCCCCCCCCCCCCCCCCCCCCCCCCCCCCGTCCTTTTGTCCTTTTTTTTTTCTCTTCCACCACCAATCTGCTATTTCGACTTTCTCTTTACTCGACACAAGACAGACGGTCCCACTGATGTCGAGATATTAGGATTGCACTGTATTAATTATTGACTGGAAACTGGAAATCACTGAGTTGTTAGACCATGAAGTATTTGCAGTGGCAGATCTACAATGAAATTAATGAAACTTAAAAGCTTCAGGGTCCCAAAAATGTTGGCCTACCACTGAGAGTGATATGACTGAGGTGCTCTGACAGATATTTTCTTGGTCTTACAAGCAAAAGGTATGGCTTTGTGGAGTGAAAATATCCAGGTTTCCTGTACAGATACCGCCCTTCCTTCACATTTGTTTTTGAAATATACACCTATAGGGGAGGCAGAGCAAAACATCATCTTATGGATGGACCATCGTGCTCAGGCAGAAGCTGATTACATCAACTCTACAAAACATCCAGCTCTCAACTCTGTTGGTGGGACCATGTCAGTAGAAATGCAGCCGCCCAAACTAATGTGGCTGAAAAAGGTTTGCAAGTGTTAGTGTGAAGCTTTCACAATATTTGTGTCTCTTATCCTTCTAAAAGGTATTCTCTTAGTCTACTGCCATTGATGATACAGCTAATGGCTAGTATCCTCGATACAAAAAGACCTATCTGGAAATTTCTGTCTCTGCAATTGTTATCATTGGTGACTGTCATAGCATAAAAGTCACAGAACCATGAAGATAAAATTTGGGTACTCAAAATGACTTGCTTTTGCTGAAATTATTTCAGTCAGTGTGATCTTTTCTTAATGGAAATCATCAGTAAACAAAGTTAAATCAGTACAACTGTGACTCATTGACAGAAATAGAACAAACAAAATTAATTATGGTTTTGAAACATTTAAGGAGGGTAAATAGACTTGAAGAAAAGCTGTTTTTTTTATGAAGTAGGTTCACATTAAGATTGTCATAATTTGACGTTACCATATTTGTGAAAATTTCTTTTACAATTTTTTAGAATCTGCCAGGGGCATGGGAAAAGACTTGTCACATATTTGATTTGCCAGATTTCTTAACATGGAGAGCATCTGGCAGCCTGAGCAGGTAAACTGTAGTTTTACAAGGACAAAATAAACTTAATCCATGGGGTGATCATGGTTTGACTATTCATTATTCACAGCTGTCACTCAGTATAGGCCATCAGCAATCATTTAAAATATCAAAGCGCTTTTACATTTTGATGTCAGCGGGCATATCTCAGAACTATCAGTACATTGTTACTTGACTGCATTTGTCAAAACCTTTGTAACAGTGTTGTGAGATAAAGATCCTGATAGTAGAATGAATGACTAAGCAGTGTGATGGTTATCAGCTTATGTCAGTAATTCCATTTCATCCAAAACTAAAAATGTTACAAAATGCCAAATTTAATGTTAGTGTCAGTCAGCGCTACGATAAAAAATTTTGAATTATGTTATTAATTACTTGTCTACTTTTTTATGGTGAGAATATTTTTGTTTCTAGATGAGCAAATACCTTAGATATTTCAAAGAGAAGGACATCATTTCAGTTGCATTTTACAAAGATCTCAATGATTATTAAAAAGTTAGTAAATCGAGGGGTATTTGCCATATTGTAACATTTTGCCGATTTTGAGGTTTTGTCATGAAAGTGGTTCTCTTACTCCTAATTTCATTTATGCATAACTGTCATTCCAAATGGTTACAAAATGTTCAAGGTATGTGTTTGTGACTTAATGTTTTATACGTGGTAGCCCTTTTGCTGACCAAATTTCAGTCCTCATTTTTTCAGAAAGGCAAAAATGCACATGCAACAATATGGCAAATACCTGATGAAATCTACATATAGTATTTAAGCAGAGTCATAAGTTTTGTTCTTTACATGTATAATGTATGTAATTTGTCATTCTCAGGTCTATGTGTTCTGTGGTTTGTAAGTGTTGTTTTCAGGCAGATGACTCTGGCAAACTGGCATGGGATGATGACTTTCTGTCACAGACTGGGTTAGATGAGCTTAAACTGAATAACTATGCAAAAATTGGTAAGATAATTGTACATAGAGGATAATGAATAAGCTGCACTATTTTCACATTCTCAGGGTAAACTTCTTCAGGCTACCTGTTTGTTATGATTTATAATGTCAGGCTTCCAGTCCAGACATGCAGTTGTGCCCATTTATCTTAGGCAGTGATAGGTATAAAGAGATCAGTGCTGCAATCACAATACCTGATATGTGCTAAGTATATTAAATGTAGTGCACACGAAGGTAGATGTGGATTCATACACGAGTTTTTTGTCACATCATTACTATATAAAAATATGAGGCATTTTCCAAATGAGTAGTGTAATATTTTGACCATTGCTTGGGGATTCCAAGATTAGGCATTTGGCTCAAAAGATTTTAAAGTATTATAATCTGCAGTTTTCATGCTTAGTGTTGAAAATGTATTTGCACATATAAAGTCTTTGGTGAGTACATACAAAGATAGAATCGCCATTGAAAGCAAAATCATAGTTGAAAATGGTCAGCATGTAAGATGGTATCAACTGAAGTGACATTTTGGCTCCTTCACTGAGTGAAAATTCCCACTTGAATCACCCTCCATTTATCTGTCCCCGCGGAATTATGCAAAAAAAAATCTTCAAATTATGCGCACATTTATGCAAGCCAAAACCCCAAATTATGCAGAAATTATGCGACCTATGGGTAAGTCCTATAATTTAACTATCTGACTAAAAAAGGCTTAACATTAACAACACCATTGAATTAAAACCAAAAGAACTGACTACCTGGATATATCATTCGCATTTTAATGGAAAAAAAATTACGCAAAAAAATCACGACCGGCAAAGTTGTTATAAAATAGAAACAACAGTTTTGCAATGGTGTCCTCCCCCAGGCTTCTCCTCCTCTCGCTGTGAATCAAATTGTAGAGGCTGAAACTGCGTTCCGCATCTGCGCTGTTGGTTGTCGCGAACATGGACCGGAGAGCAAGCTGTGCCAATGTAGGGACATCATGATAAACACCTTTCCAGAATAGAGCTGGAGATCAACCCCAGAAGGTGGCACATTCCGTAGTGCTGCAGGCCCCAAATCTTCTTTGTAGGGCTTTAACTCACAAGCCGTTACCTCCATCAGAGCTGGAACCCCTGGTAGTGCGGATGCATGTGAAGGCGTGGATCTATCTCGTATCTGAACATTATTGCAGGAATGCAGATCTAAATAAGTACCGTAATATAAAAAACAGAAAATTTCACAGATAGGTTAGGTGGACCCGGGCTGGGTTCATTGTAGTGAAATGTTTTAGGATAGTAGTTCTTAAAAGTGATGTGTTCCGTAAGAGTGAGTTTGCAAAAAGAAAAATTCTGTTGTAATTCAGCAACAAATTCCAGTCATGAGTAGGCCTACTTATCTGGCGGTACCAGAAACTTGGCATTCAAGTCCACTCACTCAACCGCTGCACCACGGAGGTATGATCTCAGCCAATGTAGGCCGACTTGTGTGTACATCGATCGCCAATGGCTACCCCAGCCCCTTTTTGCCTGAAGATTAGTCAATCTGACTACCGCCCATTGATACAAACTGACTAGACTCTAACCACCCCCCCGGTCCAACAAAACATGTAGATCCAGATAGATCTAGATCTATCGACAT
Source organism: Onchidella celtica (assembly GCA_963931925.1). Taxonomy (NCBI): domain Eukaryota; kingdom Metazoa; phylum Mollusca; class Gastropoda; order Systellommatophora; family Onchidiidae; genus Onchidella; species Onchidella celtica. Next base: position 41,388,917 of record OZ007571.1, read on the forward strand.
CCATGCCGCCATTCAAATGTTTATTTTCTTACCCTAGCCTAACTTGGTGATGAAAGACAGCTTTTCATTGGTCCGGGGTCCACCTATCCTAAAACGCCTATATTTCGCTAGGTTCACCCCGGGGTCCACCTATCCACTTTGGATAGAGATTGTTAAGTTGATCGATATATGGAGGTAACGTAATGAGTCTACACTAGTAAACGAAAATTGATGATGAATGACTGTGTTGACGATAGGAATCATGGATTGCGCTTTGAGTTTGAGATTGAGAACAAAGAAAACTCGATAATCTATGACTAAGCCTAAGGGAAATCACTCCAGGTATAGTCGTTTTTTTGTAGGTTCGGAATATCGCAAAATATTAACTTCTAGGCCTGGACTGCAGTCAAAAACAAAACAAAAAATTTTTTTCCGGAAAAAAGTCGAGATTACATGGCCACGTTGCAGCTGACGGGAAAATACACGGCCGTGGAGGACACGTAATTCCGCGGGGACAGATTTATTGTGTGCAAGAAATGCAAATAAAAATAATCAGCAGAATGAAGTAATGTAGCTCCCGCTTTCAAATCGATTTTGCATATGTATTATCTTTTTTCAGTTGTTTTTTTTTTTATAGGAAATTGTTTCATTCAAAATGGCATGAAGTTGCAACATACTTTACCATAAAGCTTGACTTCAGTGTGCCACATTTGATTTCCTCCAAAGTTAAGTATTCCAATTTCCATCCACAGAAAATACTAACGGAACATGATGAAATTTCCTTAGAATATCAAATGGTTTTTGTTTCAGGAAGTGTGGTCCAGCATGTTGGCTCACCCTGTGGGTCAGGCCTAACTAAACAAGCAGCACAGGAGCTTGGACTAGTCCAGGGGACACCAGTTGGAACATCCCTGATTGATGCACATGCTGGAGCTGTTGGTGAGTGGCAATTTTCCCCCAGTTTATAATAGTCAGTATGTGCAAAATTCCCCCCTTATGTTGTACACATATTTTTCCTTTGACAAAGGCTTTTTGTGTACTGAATGTTTGTGTAAATATATTTGGCACAGCCTGTCTCTCATGGCTAATAAAAAACTTGGCATCAATGGTGGATCTACTAGGAAACTATTGAAGCTTAACCCTCACCCTGCGCGGGGCAGCAATAGTCGGTATTGACTTGCAAGCGCTCACGCCACACGGGCGGCAAAAGTCGCCCAGGTCGAGCTGACCGCGCCACGCCCAAGCCGTATTTTCACGCATCGGGTCACTGACCTTTTTGAGACGTAACCACCGTGTTATTGTTCACTGTATCTCTTCTAAATCAAACACATTGTGACATGGACATGTTAACCAGTGAACCACTGGTCGGAATCACAAAGACTAAGCTTTCAAAGGCTCTCCCCACACTTTCAAAAGATGTAAAATCGACATGCCAAGTGTTGCTCAACAAATTTGCAATATTATCTCATTTTCTCACAAGCTGACCACCATCTGGAGTTGTCTGTATCTAAGAACCAATCAGAACCAAGCTCTGAAATAATCTTTGCCCCAAATGCCCACATTGGGTTATTAGTATGTGTCAATCAGGATGAAACCATTTGTGTAGGGCTTGGGAGGGCGTGGCTTGTTATCACGCTTCGTTCTCACGAAAACTACAGCTGTCAGCTTGGAATCATAAGTCAGATCATTGGTTAGAGACTGACAGACTAAGGTTTTGCTAGTTAATTCATTATCAAGCGTGATAAGGCATAGCAGCGAATGTTTTCATACCGATCAATAAAAACCAAACCACGCGGACAGAGTATGTGGTCATCACAGAGCGGCACGGGTCAGTGACCCCAGATAAGATTCTCCGTGAGTACGGTCACTGACCATGCAGCGGGCTTTACGGGTAGCGCGCGGGGTATGGGTTAAGTTTCAGGGCCCCTAATATTGGAGGGGACCAACTTTTTTTTTCATGAGTGAATTTTGGAAGTTGCCTTATTGTTGATAGTTACAAAGGGGCCTCATAACCGTTCAAGCTTCAGGGTCCCAAAAATGTAGTCTGCAAGTGATAGGCATATTTTTATATAAGTATGACTGCATTCTATGAAGCAGTGCATTTCGTCTCTATGCTGCAAGACTCTGTAAACCAACATTTTGAAAATTTTACAAGAGAGGCAAAAAACTGATTTTCTTTGGCTTATTGGGGCCAGCAAATTCTAAAGACAAGGGACTTGATTATTGCTATATTATTATTGTTATTTTTAGGAATTGAGCCACGAGCTTTTGACACAAGATGCAAGATGCGCCATTGATTTTCAGACCTAAAGAACGAAAAATGTGATTTTGGCCAAAATTATTAGTTACGGGAGTCTTGCAGCATAGCGACGATTTAATTAAGATTTTATTTTCAGTACGACTATCATGTATAGCTACATTATTTTAAGCAACTAACCTGTCGTGCACCACATTCATTTAATTCATGCACTGGTTGTAAAACCCATGGATGGTTGCACATGGGCAAAGCTTAGAAGGAACCCCAGTGAGTGGCCGTATTCAAACTTCCAATTCTAAATTGTGTGAGGAGACAATTCTGTGTAATTTTGTGCATACGCATTGCAAAGAAAGTAGATTCTATTATTCCAGCAAATGAGCTCACCCCAAAGCAGAGCATCATTAATGAAGTTTTTCAGATTTCAAAAGACAAGAAAGTCTAGAACTTTTTTTTGTCAGAATGGTAATTTCTGTAATAAAAAAATTCAGTGGTGACAAAAGAAGTTTGTGGATAAAAGGAAATGATCCTCCATACTTGTTGTGGTAAAGCTCATCTCAATTTTGTTCCCAGCATGCATTGGGTGTTCACCAAAATCATCATCAGATCTCAAGCAGGACACATCAAGTGTGGATAACAAACTTGTGCTGACTGCTGGGACTTCAACATGTCTTTTGATTGTGAGCACAAGCAAATTACCAATATTAAGAATGGAGCAAAAAATGTAAAAAATAATAAATTTATCTACATGAGATATTCCGCCTTACCAGTGATAAGATAAGATAAGATATGACTTTATTATCCTGCTTCCAGGAAATTTGTTGTCACAGCATTCAGTAATAGTGCAACAGCAAATACAATATCTAAGATCTACAAGTCTTTAACACACACCGCACACATGCACATTGCTCACACAACATTACCAACAAGTAAGAACATTGCTCACACACACACACTGTAAGAACAATCCATTAGGAAAAACTAACAACAGCATACTACTACATCAAGAAACACTGCTACCTCGAATTGCGGATGGCAAAAAAGATCATCTATAGCGCTCTCTGTTTGTTTTTAAATATAGCATTCGTCTACTTTTTTGGGATTGGACTATCTGATGGAACAAGGGGAGGGAGCAATCACTTAGAACTGATATCGCCATTCCACCATCTGTCTCTCTCTCCTTTCACTCTCTCTTTCTCTCTCTCTGTCCTTTCATCCCTGTATCTCTCAGTCTCTCCAGCAGGAAAAACAATTGGTGAATACTCAGTGAACAAAAGTCCATGCTCTAAAGTACCTATTTTCCTTATTTTGAACACTTCTTCCACAAAATGGCTAATCGTGGCGATGTTTTTCCTGATTCCTACTGGTGAAATTGTAAAAGTATCAAAACGTAAACCAGGAAGATAACTTACATCTGTCTGCCAATTTTTAGATTTAAAGTGATCCATGAAAACCACTGTCTTCTTTTGGCAACTTTGATAATCCAACATAAGTTCACATAGGTTAATTGCTTCAATAGGTGGTGCACAAAATCCCATCTTATGTTGTTTTTGTAGTTAGAGTTTCTAACATGACTTGCCAAATATGTATTTATGGGCATGAGACAGTTATTATAGAGAGTATTTATATGTGTACATTCTGATTACTTTAAGTTGCTGTCCATTTAATTGTTTTTTGTCCCTTGAGTAGAACGGTACTTAATTTATTAAAATTGTGGATCTCTGAGAGAATGACGCTTTTTCAAAAACAGTGTGGTCCAAAGTGTGTATCAGTACCTGGTGTCTGGGGGCCCTACTATTCAGTCATGATACCTGGTAAATGGAGCAATGAAGGTGGGCAAAGTGCTACTGGAAGTTTGGTAAGTGACAATCTTTGCTTCATTTCAAATGTTGCTGCAGGAATTTTTAAAGGGGTTTTTATCTAAACAACTTAGCTAATACAGAAGCTGGCAACAGCAGTGTCTGAGTTTTGGATGCAGATATAGCTTTACTAGCAATTATATAATTTTTTCTATATATTCCATGTATGATCATTATTATAAACAAGGTTTTCGTGTGTGTTTTCTGGTAAACAGGATTAATTGTATTGTGAAAGAGATTGTAGTTGAATGTGCTTATCACCATAAAGTTTTTATACTTTGTATCATTTAATTTATCGTGTAACTTATGCATACAGACTAAGTAAGTTTATCTCTCTGTGAGGAATGAAAATGTTATTACTTTGTGTCTGTTATCCTCTAGTTGCCTCCCACAGATAAATGCCTCTTGAGATTTTCAACTGGGAGTAAAATAAGTCTCAGAAGATATAATTCAAATTGTAGTTAGAGTATTTTGCAGTTGTCATATTTGTAGATAACTGCTTTTGAGGAAAACGTGTGAGTGAACTTTAAGTCATTGTATACCACAGAAAGAAAAACAGTTTTTTCTTACTTCTGTTTAGATTGAATGTTAAAATTTAGCATGAATAACAAAGATGAAGGAAAGGCATGGTAGTTTTTCAACATACATGTAAATTTGTAATGTCTCATTGCATTTACAGATTGACTTTGTGACATTTAATCACAGTGCCTTTGGTGATGTAAAGAGAAAGGCAGCTGACAAGTAAGTGATGGAATTCTGGCATAGAGAAATTGTTCTGCTACAATCATTTTGTTTTGTTATGGTCTTTTGATTACTTTATAAATAGTAGTTCCTCATGACTGGTTCTTTACCAGTTCATTCTAAATGATTGTGTGCTCTTATTGATAACAGTGTCTGAGTTCACCATCCATCAGGTTAACTTTGGGTACTTTCAAATTACATGTACATCAGGTCAGAAAACAAATTCCATGACAGCATATTGTGTGCCTTTTCATGAAATGGAAGGGAGATGAACGAAGGTGAAGAAGAGGGCATAAGAATTTTATACTATGAAATACTTTATAAATCAACCATGAAACTTAGATTATCCTTGCCAAGGATCACATTTACTGTTGCTTGATATCTTATATGGCCTGATCACCAATGACACTCAAGTCTTTAGAAGTTAAACAAAAACAGATTTGGCTGTTTACAGTCGAGAATCAAAACTGTAACATACAAATAGAATGCAGTGTGGTAAACTCTCATAACTCAGAATTTACAAATTTTTCAGAAGAAGTAGAAAAGGTGAAAAACTTCCTTTATCAGACCTAACAGTTACGATATTTCATAAAACAACTTGCAGGCTTCAAGGGCTACAAACTTGCCAGATATCTCAATTGTTTGGGGGTAAAAATCAAGTTCTGATGGGTTGCCATGTGGCCCTCAAAATATGTCAGTTAAGTGCTGTGTTTTAGATCTTTTCTTGGGAGGTTCTCTGCCCTTGGTATTTACCCTTCACTTTTTCTTGTTCTTATTTTTCTCATTCTTGTTTCCGTGTGTTTTTGTGGTGGGGATTCGTTGTTTTTTTTAGAATTTTGCCCAGGCAGTGGCCTTGTTTGGCCTGCTCTTCTCAGCTTTCAACTGCCAAACTATCTTTAACATGTGCAACATGCACATAGGCCCTTCGAGTTTTTTGTCCTTACTTGAGAAGACAAGGCCCTCGATCTTACCTACCATAGGATCAGGGACAGGAATTTTTCCCCCAAAAAAATTCCAACATGCCTGCACCAACTTGGGATCGAACGTGGTACCTTTAACATGAGAGGCAAGCACCTTGTCTCTTAGATCAGCGTGTCCCCCTGCCAGTTAAGTGCTGATGAAGTAAGCATTCTTTGAATGACTGTAAATGAGGCATGCTCTTTTTATCGAGGTGAGCAGATTGCTTGAAGTGGAGGGAAATTGTGTTTTTTTTTGGTGTATTTTCAGGGGAAAGCATCCTTATGAATATTTGAATGATCAGCTGGAGCAAATGGCAGTCAGAACTAAGAGTTCAACTGTAGCCCATCTTACTAAAGATTTCCATGTCTGGCCAGATTACCATGGCAACCGTTCACCAGTAGCAGATTCCAGTCTCAAAGGAATGGTAAGTCTCTAGCTATAATATATTAGGATTTTCTTTTCATTTCTGTCTCATAATCTTATTTGGAGACAATATATTCTTACTGAAAATGACTTGAGGTAAAGAGCTATAAACCTGAATAATTTAATGTGACAGGCTATTGTACACAGTATTGTTTACCTGTTTGATCGCAAAGCTGTAAATTAATGTAGAATATATTTTTAGCTATTTTTCAGTAAACTTTTTATGTAATGTGTGTGTCATGCAACTCTACAATGACGGTGCGTTTTCTTGTATGCTTGCAGAGCTTAATAAAGATGTAATGGCTAATTGAATCAGAATTTCTGCATTCTTTTCAGGTATGTGGGTTAAGTTTGTCAGCAACTGAAGATGACTTGGCTCTCGTGTACTTAGCAACTGTACAAGCATTAGCTGTAAGTCAAATTATAGTGCAGGGAAAAAATTGACACGTCTCATGTTGTAGCAAACAAATACAGTGGACCATCCTGTTTAACGACACTGCTAATAACGAGAACTTTGCCTATAGCAAGAACATTTTAAATCCCCGTTTTTTCTACTATATAAGCTACATATTAAAATACTTGAATAACGGCAATCGATAATCACAACCTTTGCTATAGCAAGAGAATTAATTCTGAGTGCATACGTCAGATTGTGGGAGCGGCCGCAGTACATCGTGTTGCGAGTCAGACATATATTGTTCTTTGTCTGTTACTGCATGCCCATCCGTCTAGTCACCTCTCACTCAGGCTGACAATGCTTTGTTTCTTTACTGACCACGTGTCATGACAGCACATGACACTACCACCCACGCAATCAATAAATTTACATTTGCCTGCCTGCCCACCTGTCCAATTATGTCTTGCGTTGGCCTAGCAAGCCGTTGTCTACTTGCTGACCATGTGCCGTGACAGCACTGTACACCACCACCCACCCAATCAATAAATTTATGCCCGCCCATCCGTCCAATCATGTCTTGCGTAGGCCTAGCAAGCATTGTCTACTTCCACCACCCACGTACACAATAAATTTACGCACGCCCACCCGTCTAATCATCTCTTAAGATCTTGCTTATAACAAAAGAAGCTTTGTTTTCTTACTGAACATCCACGCAACCAACAAATTTACCGGTAGTGATTTACAGGGATCAAAGACCGTGCTGCGAATAATAATTATCGCACATCACAGGTAGTGACCAGAGAGTGCATACTTATTACTAGGCCTAAGCAAGAGATGGCCAGGTGGGGCGACAACTCGCATGGCAATGATTACTCGCAGCACGGTCTTTGATCGTAATTGATCACCGGGTGGCGTATGCTCTTGGCCTACACCGGGCTTCATGACCACATGCCTACACTCGTCACAAACACGCAGCCAATCTGTTACTTGTCTGCCTCTAACTTTTGAATCTGTCTCTCGCATAATTTGATCGAAACATGGCTACCGTCAGCACATAAAGACAAAACAAAAAAAAACAAAAAAATACCCGAGATCTGCCATCTGTTTAATATTACAGTACCATTTTTTTCATGGTTACCTACCTTGTTAGCATGTCCTGCACATAGTGGGGTATTTTAACCCCTTGCCCTGCCCTTTTGACGCTTTCCTGGAATAGTGAGACCTTTGGTATAAAGAGACATTTTTGGTGGAACATAACCTCTCGTTATAACCAAGTTCCACTGTACTTGCAGCTGTCATCACCATTTCTGTCCAGCTGTTTTCAACACTTTTCATGATAACAAGAGCATCATTAGGCCAGATATGACATTGATGAACAACCAAATTCCCGGTTAAAGGAGCAAATACATGTAACAGACTGATGTCTGGTAACCTGCTAAAAGTTCTTGTATTTCGGCAATGAAATTGTAAAAATTCATTGTCATTTGAATGTGGGATTATATTTGCCATCGTTTTTAAACCATATAATATTCAGTTGAACATTATTATCAAATGCTCTGGTCTATAGTATACCAGAGGAGGTAGATAAATCAAAGGGTATTTTTATAGCTTAAAAACATTGAAATTTTTAAAGCAAGATCAGCTGTAGAAGAGGTGATTGACAGGGTGAGAGGTTACAAAGTTTTGAGAATTTTTTATTATTTTTTTTTGTCTGGTAGTTTTTTTATTTATACACTGGTGTAGTTATGTTCTGTAGGAAACTGTTGATTTTCATTCAGCTCAAGTCACTTGTGTTTGTCTCTTTTCAGTATGGTACAAAACACATTGTATCAGAAATGGAGAAATGTGGTCATTCAGTATCTGGGGTCTACCTGTGTGGGGGTCTGCGCAAAAATAGACTGTATGTTCAGACACATACAGATGTTTTAGGTAGGTTTAATGGAAGTGAATGTTTTGTTTGATGAATATCATCTGATAGTCATACAGTGGACCATCATGTTTAACGACACCGCTAATAAAGAGACCTTGCCGACAGCGAGAACATTTTAAATCTGTTTTTTCTGCTATATGAGCTATATAATAAACTACTCGAATGATGGCAATCGATAATCAAAGCACCTGCTATAGCGAGAGAATTAATTTTCCGTGCATGTGGCATATGGTGGAGGCGGCCGCAGAACAGTGTGTTGGGAGCCAGACAATAACAACATGTATTATTCTTTGGTTTGTTACTATGGGCCCACCACACCGCCTTGCCAGTTGTGGCCCTACTTGGCCATCTCTCGCCTAGGCCTAGTATGCTTTCTCTCCTGCTGACCATGTGCACATTACATGCAGTCAGTTCAAAGTGATGGCTCATCACTCACTGAGGCAAACTGTGGGGCAGGCCATGAAGGCTACAACTGTGTAGCTTTGTCAGACGTGCCATATCTGGTCACTACCTTTGATATGTGATAATTATTACATGTAGCACGGTCATTGATGGTCACTAATTGCCACGCGTATGCCGTTTGTCTACCGCGGGCTTCATGACCACATGCCTACCCTGTGTCACAAACACGTGGCCAATCTGTTCCCATTCTTTGAATGATACAGCATGAGAAACCACTGGAAAAGAATGTACTCGTCTGTTTTTAACCCCTTCACTGTACGTCCCAGAAGTAAACAACTTATTGTGCTGGGCTGTACAACGTACGTCTCGGAAGAAACCGAAACCCCTGTTCCCAGACATCTATAGGATGTACACCGTACAGCCTTTCTTTAGCAGTTATAACTCTTCTGTTTACAAAATTTATGAGTTCCGGCTACAAAAATTAGCGAAACCCCTACGTAGCACAAGGGTTAACGTGTGCGTTTGACTCTCCTGTAAGTTGACCGAAGCATGGCTACTGTCAGTGTCAGCACGAAAAGAAGAAAAAAAAAAAGGACCATTATGGAGGCCCAGATCTGCCGTCAGTTTGATATTACATGTATATGTACATTGATGTACAAGACATGCTAACAAGGGAGGTAACCATAAAAAATAGTGGTGTATTTTAATCCTTTGCCTTGCTTTTTGTACTCTTTCCTGGAATAGCGAGACCTCGGGTATAATGAGACATTTTTGGTGGAACATGACCTCTCATTATAACCAAGTTCCACTGTATTTGTCTTTATGCTTGAGAAAATCTTGACTGGAAAAGCTCAGATCGAAACAAGAACCGATGTGAAATAAAGTGTTCCTGTGAGAATGTGCTCTCCGGATATAAGTCTTCTCTGCCAATATTGCTACATTTTCATTGTCTGCAATTGACTTTAAATGCTGTTTTGATTGACATTGCTGTGGAATAGGCATAAAATATATTTTTCCATGAAATATTACTTCAGACAATCAGAACCCTGCAGAGTACTGTTTGCTTTTCATATTGTTGCTTATAAAATGTTTACTCCTTTCAGGTCAGTGTATTGTTTTACCAGAAGCAAAGGAATCAGTGCTACTGGGTGCTGCAATGCTAGGAGCTTGTGCTTCAGGAAACTTTGATAATCTTCAGGTAAATAATGGCAGAAGAAGAAATATTGCTTGGGGCAGCGAATGAATGTGGAGGAACAGTGGAAGAACAAAAACCGTAACAAAAAGAAAGAAAATTTTTTGTATACATGTGGTACAAATTGGGGTTAGGGATAGGTCTTATGGGTGATAACAAGAAGTGTTGAGGGCTGTCTAGGCTACAGGTCTCAGTCATCCCATAGTAAATTATTCTTGAGCCTCCCGAGTTTACACTCAAAATCTATGCATGATCAGGATGTTTCCTTGGTTTAGTCACAGCTGTAGGAAGTCATGAATACTTACACATCAATCCCTGCAGTGAATGCCATGTAGGGTGATTTTCATAAAATTATTTTTCTCTTTTTCTTTAGACTGTCATTACAACAATGGGTGGCAAAGGCAATGTTGTGGAGCCCGACATCAAAACCCAGAGGTGAGGACATTATTTTTTAAATTTTGTTTTCCTTTCCAACTCCTGATGCACCAGGAAGGAGCACTATTTGACCTTAAATATATTTTGTTTTTAGTTACTTGCCAAATTGTTAATTTGACTGTCACCCAATTACCGAAATAAATTGCGGGGCGGCCAGTGTCCTTTCTCACATGATTTTACTCCATAATTTTTAACCAGATTTAATGAGGGTCATTACCATAATTTTTCGAGGGAATGAAAATTTCTTTAAGTAGTTCACAGATTTGAATAAAGAAGTGGCTCTTGATTTATTTAATTGGTTACATAATTCTTTCATTATAAGATACAAAAAAAGAAGTACATGTACCAGTAACATTTGCCATTTAAAAGTGAATTTTCAAAATATCTCTCGAGCACGAGATACAAATGCTATATGTTATTGCTATAACCCTCATTCCTTTCACACTTGCAGTGCCTTCCCATGATTGGCTTATACATAGACAGTACAAGCTACTCTCTCAGATCAAATTTTATTTCTATTCTTTGCAGCTTGCATAACAAGAAATACCAAGTGTTCTTGGAGATGCTGAAAGATCAGAAGAAGTACAAAAATATGATGAGAAGCAGCGATGCTGAATGAGGACTGCAGAGCAGGAAATGTTGGACAGATAAAGTACTTACACTCTACAGACATATGATAACAGTATATTAATTAATTCAACCAAATTAAATGTGGTTGTGAGACAGGACTCAGACTGACTGATTTTTTAAAAGTTTAATCTACTTCATCAAATAGAATGTGGTGAGCATTCTTTTTTTTTTTTTTTTTAACAGCCATGTTCCTATTGTTTCACAAAGGTTTTTCTTGCAACTACATGTATGGTATATAATATTATTAAATGCATGCATTCCCTTTTTCATGAAATGGAATTTTATTATATTATATTATTATATGCATCTTAGCATAGTCATATACTGTAGCTTGCACATGACACGCCAATTTGTACTTGAGAAAATGCAGGTGCCATTTTTAAAAATCTGTGAGTCTGTATTTTATCTTCTGTGATCGCATAACAAAATAAAAGGAAACTACAGGAGATGCAGTTAACAGAATATTTATGCTTAAGTTATACAGGGTATTTATTTTATGACCACTAAACAGAATTTTGGCAATGGTGTTTACTTTCTTCATCTTTTACTTTTAGTTCCTTTGTATGATCTGAGAGATTTTACAAGGAAAGATAGTCCAAAATTACTACATTATTACTCAGTGCTGTGTGAGAGATTTTTAAATTTTTTTTTGAAGGAAAGTTGTGTGTTATATTTCTCTTTTCTATGTGCCATGATCAGTTTTAAGTCTGAAAGTCACTAAAATCTGGCTGGTATAAGCTTTTCCAAGTGTCAGCACCAATCACAAAACATTTGTTTGACAGTCACAATACTCTGACAATCACGATGATGTCCTATAGTAGATATTGTGCCAAGGCATATTTCCTCGTAAAATGAGAAACTGGAGACTTTCTGGAGGAATGTTAGTGTAACTAACTAGTTACATGTACGTGATATCCCGAACTTCAGTGATTCTGGTAGTATTATCAGAGTGAAGGTGACTGAGTGCGAGAATGGGAATCTTTTTGCAAGATTATCCGCAATATTGCTGTTTTCAAATTGCATGTGATTTTAAGTATTTCCACTTGAATTTTCTCTGCACCAAAGCATTTGTCTTTGGAAAACATACAAAATGCTGGTTTTGCTTACAAAGGATCTCTACAGCCCGTCACACTAGAAAGTAGTTTCAAGCACTCCTTGCTCTGGTCTTTAGATTTTCTTTTATATGTGACCACCTATAAATACTGTAATGGTACTGATTAGTGCAATTTATTTATGATCTAAAGTTTTGTCTTCATGTGCACGGAAACGGAACGGCAAAAAGCCTTCAAGTAGTGAAATAGAACGAATATTTTCTTATGTATGGGAACTCTTTTCTTTTTACTACTTGATGGATTTTTTATGTTTCCATCGCCAACTCCGTACACATGACAATACTTTAAAAATGCCACTATTGCCATTAATTGAATAAACTTGGATAGATTTCTAGTCCCTCATTGTTTTACAGTGATACTGTAGTCTCAAGTGAGGTACCGGTAGTTTTGGCAATAACACCTTTACTGTAGAGATATTCGTCCCTGTATACTGGGAATAGGTTGTGTATCAGAAAGCTGGTGATGACTGCTTCCATTCTCTTTTTATTTCATGAAGTGTAAAAATTAGAATCAGGATGTTGCAAATATTTGTGTTGAAATTCTCCACAAATTAAAATGATTTACAGTGAACATTTACTGAAAAAAATGAAAAGCAATTTATGCAGCTCAGATTCTTGGTTTACAAAGCTTATCACCTCAACAGGTATTTCAATACATAATTTTTGGGGGTGGAGGATATTGGATAATTATCAGGAATAAACATTTTTTTAATTCCTTTTTCATATTTATTTGTTTATGTTCCTATTTTCAAATATTAAAATAAAAATGTTGATAATCAGTGCTATCAAAAGTTTTTCTTCTTCTTTTTTTTATGTTAATTCTAGGTTAAAATATCAACATGGAAAAGTTTCATTTCAGCTTGAAATGGCATACGTTAAATATAACATTCATGACATAAAAATTTTTTTTGTCAAGTTTAGTTCTTGTAACGAGTTACATTGAACTTTAAAAGTAGTTTCCACAGAATCAAGTTGTAGATTAAAGCACACTTCATTTGTACACTTGTGAGCAACAAGAAATAAAGAACTATCATGGAAATAGAAAGACAGGTATTAATGGAAAAGTCCTTTGGAAATAGGTTTTATTAAATATGTTACAAGTAATACAGTGAGCCATCATGTTTTAACATCGCTAATACAAGACCTCGTCAACAGCAAGAACATCTTAAATCCCCGTTTTTTTCTGCCGGGATTTGATGACCAAAAACCTTTGAAAACCTTCCTCTTTTTGATACTCCTCATTGGACACAATGTACCAGTCTAGAAAACCAAATGTGAAACTGAATGAGGGTATTGAAAACAAAGAGATAATCTTAAATTCATTGGTCAACATTTTTGTTTTTGTTAACTTTTTACTATCAAGACCATAACAAAAGAAAAAGACGGCACTATTGATGATGTGATACCAGTGCTGGTAATCGAGGCAGATAACGTCAACCTGCCACTCTGTTAATCTCCAAAACGATGACAATGGAGGGGAACAGAAATCAACATGACAAAATAACAAAAAAGCAAAACATATACATGAACAATGAAATGTTTATTAATGGCCGAAACTGTACATATCAAGCTACAATATGAGCAACACAAGTAAGAGAGAAACAAAATTCAATGTGACTAACATTTTCATGTCACATGCATGGACATCTCGAAAGATCTGTCAATAGCACCGCTCTCACACTTGACTTGAAATGCTCCCAGCATCATTGCAAACAAAACAAAAAAATTGCTGTTATTCAGATTCATGCCTGCATTTTTCCTTCTTGCCCAGTTCAACAAAACAGTTCATTCATCCATTAGATACTTCAAAAAAATTTGTTTATTTGTATTTCAGGGGAGGCTGGTTCTAGAAATCCTGACATGTCACACAGTTATAACTGGCAACTTTTTTGAGATGTAAAAACAATTCTTTGTACAATGTCTTCCCTGGAAGATGGTTTTTTTTTCTTATCCAGTGGATTTATCAAAAGAATGACATGTAAACTGAGCATTACTACCTCTACCCCTTCATGCCCCAGACCGTGGAATAAGATCTATATCTAATAGGCATAAATCGAAGGGCTCACAACTAGCTGTAATTCACGACTTATAGAAGAGAGATCACGCAGTAAATATCTCCAATTATATTTGAGTACCATTCCTTGATCTTCAAATAACAATTTAGCATCAGCCCGAGTCCATTGTTGTTTACAGTGAATGTTTTTTCCCAGAGATATGATTTGAACTCAGAATTTTTGCCATGGCTGAAACACAACCAATCTATCGATCCAAGCTATTGGCAGTCAAGGTATTTGAAGAAATGATTTTGACATCTCGATTCTGAAGAAATATTTCCCTTCCGCTAAAGTGTGTTTGTGATGCAAGGGTATTACATCTACTGTCAAAATTCTATGACACTATTCCCATAAATAACTGAGTTATGGGTGATTATATGACCTTAGTACGGACCCATTGAAACTCCCTGGTATATCTGTGTACTGCACCTGTGGCAGTGAAGGGGTTAAAATGCAATTAAATTGTGCCACTGTGCTGTACTGATGCCTATGGATTGAAGCAATCTCCTACTATATTGACCCCTTTCATTAATACTTTACATTCACTGCTTTACAGGCTACCCAAAAGGCACCGGGTAATTACAAACATGACTGAGTTATTGTCCATTACATCCACAAAAACGGATGAGTTCAGCTCAATGCATTCAGTGCTTCATCCAGTTCCAAAAATTGTCTTTTTCGTGTTTCAGACAAATGTAAAACCTATCCACTGCTGCAGATGTAATTCAACACAATTGTCAACTTATAACAATTTAAAACGACTGTTCCAATTCTGGTCATCTTAAGGAAAAACAAAAGGCAAAAATGAAAATGTGCTTGTGACAGAGTGAGTAATCCATTCAACCAGTCCGGCACTGCAATATTGCTGAGGTAGAAATGAGCAACACCGATGATGCGGCATGCACCATCTGCATTTGTTGTTTGGGCATTTACACACCACTTGACATTGTCGCAAGGCATGTGTTATTGTTGGGAGTTGGGAGTTCTCACAACCCCATCTCCCCTCCCACATTGACTATTCAGGCCATATTGAACATTCATTACACCGTACTTAAGCATTTCACCAAGGATGCACCCCATTTATTACAATATCTGACTTCAGACTATACATAAAGATTTGCTGTACACCAACATTCAAATGTATAACTGCTTGCTTGCATGACTTCACAGAGCTGAATGAAATCTTAATTGATTAAGAAAAGACTTCCAAATTTTCATATTTGTGACTAATACTAATACTGCCACCAGCTTTTGAGACAGCATAAAATTAAAGAATGAAAAATAAAGTTCATAAAATGCGTGTTCCATTTGCTCTAGTTGGACATTGCTATATCAAAGGTGCCTGGAAAGAATTGATAGAAATAGAGATTAAAATTCTCTGCCACAACCTAACATATTATTATCTGTTTCTAGGAATCAGACATCCAGGGAAGACAAGTCTTGACAATGTCCATGAACAACTCTTGCCAATGTTCATGAAGGTGAAAAGCATAAATATATACAGTATGTCTCGCATCTCAAATAGAGACAGATCTTATAATGTCCACTACTGAGAACTGTCACTTTCACTGTGTGCATCTGGAAATGATCACCAAACTTTTTCAAAACCTACACTTATATGAACTGATTATGCCACATCCATGTTATTTCATAATTATACTGCTGTTGTTTTTTTGGGGTGAAAACTAAAAGTGATATTAAAATACTGCAATACTGCAAAATGCTATCAATTAGATAGAAGGATAATAGTTGTCACTGATGTTAAAGATGGCTTACTGACTCTAGAGCACAGGTGTTCGTTGCTGCTCCAATGTTCTAGTTTTTATATTTGAATGATCACAACAATAAAGAACAGCGTACAAATAACCACTCATCTTTAGATGAATACCTTTCAGTAACCAGACACCTTTTCCATAATAATTAGCAACATTTGCATTCTCGGTAAATCAATAGGTAGGAGTATCAACTTCTGATCAGTAACTGCACCTACAGACTGGTGCAAAAAAGAACTTTTCACTCAAGACTACACTTTAAAATCATGAACAAATACCTAATATGAAGAACCGACACGAATCACGAATCACTTGATTTTTTAAAAAGTCCAAACTAATGACTTGCAAATCAGTTCCAAATTTTCTGTCTTACAGTCAAATATGTTTAACTTAATACTGAAATCTTTGATTCTAAAACAAAAAAGAACTAATGAACGCAAATAAAGATCAAAGTGACAAATGCTCATGTGCTCATGTCTACGCTACATGTCAATTCTAAAATACAAAATAACCCAACAGAAAGTTTTTCAACCCTTTCGTGTTTAACCCGACCTTTAATTATGGCCCGCGATTTGTTCAACCCGGCTTTGTCTATGACGCCGCCATGTGTTCAACCCGGCCGGTCAGTGTCCCCCAGTTTTGTATACAATTTTGAGAGGGAGAACTGTGCATGAATAGCTATAAATAGTAAATGATATCACCAGATAATCTTCAGATGCCCACTGACCCAGTTTGAATGGTAAAGCATGGTTTAGGCCTACAAGTAATCACATGGTCATCCAACAGGCCTGTTGCTCCCTCTAAACCTACGTGTATTGACCGGCACACGCTTGTAGTACATAGTACATGCATACATGTATGCTTGGATAACAAACAGGATGGGATGCGATAATGTGTAATACGCATATTGTCCGTCTGTCTCAGTGGTAGTGTCACACTCCCCATTCAGCATTTCACTTTCACAAAACCAACAAGCAGATTTCGGCATTCCAATGTAAATAGGTTCTTCTTTTAGTTCATTCATTTCTCAATAAGTATGTCAAAATTCATTATCATAGATGCGACATGGGGGCTACAATTTCCAATTTAGTGAAGGCATGCAGCAGCGGTGGCCATAGGGCTGAAAAATGTAAAATCAGGTCAGCCGCGTAACCAGGAAATCGGCCATTAGAGCGCTTCACAAGTAGCCAGAATAGAAACACGAAAGGGTTAAGGGGTGGGTTTTTGGTGGCTCCGTCAATTTCTGAAATGACTTAACAACTTTTTTAAGTAAATGGCACATTAACATGCCACATATTTGATGTAGGATTTAACAAATTATGTCAAAAGTGTGATCAACTGTTGTAGTACGTTGCCCTGAAGTGAACTGATACAAGATATGAAACTGCTCTATCTGTGCACTTTTTCATTCCCGTTTTCATTAAGTCTATCGCTTTCTGTTGTGTTTACAGTTACTGGGGAAACGGAATGTGAGTGAAAAGTCAGCATGGAATTTTACTACTACTGATTATCTTTGCAAACCCAGATCAAATTTCAGATCAGTCAATGCAAAATTTCAACTTTTACAAGAACGACAAAGTACGTTACGATTTCGACAAAGACTACAAGTACCAGTCAACCTCACCGGACAATCTCGCCCCTCTATGATAAAAATATCTTTTCATTCAGGGCCATAGTGTTCTCAATCTGAGATGGCAACATGCCTTGGATGTCATTAGCCATCTGACATTCCAGCATACACTGAAAATACTAAATATTTTCCCATTCATATCATATATTCCCACTGTCCAAACTCTAGCAAACACTTGCAAATTTTTTTTCACCACTTGTTCCCCACATTTAAACCAAATATATCCGTTGGACAAATGGAAACAGACGCATATATATGTCAACACTACTCATCAGTTGCAACTTGTGAAATTCTAAGAATGTTAACATTTTACTGCATGCTTGATATATATATGGGCTGCTGAATGACGCCTTTGGGGCTCACTGCTCTAAAGCTTATTGTTTACAGTGTGGAAGTTTGGGTTCTGCCAAATTTTGATTTATTTACATCTTCCCCAATGAGGAGGGTGCAGAGATTCACTGTGAACTCGAGCTTGTCAAACAGCAATGGCCCATGGTATTAACTATCTGTGGGAAATGCAAGCAGTCATTATTTGGTTGGTGCACACTTACAGGTGAGCAGTCAAGGGCTTTCCAATTCATAAATCATGTCCTCCACACTAAATCATAGAGTCAGCAGGTAAACCTCTATTCTCCACCCAACTTCAGGAAAGTCAAGATATGACATAAAGAAAAAGGTGTGCCTGTTGCAAATGCCTGGCATAAGAAATATTTCAGAAATAATATAACAAAATGTAAAGAACAGAAAAAACAAATTAAGCTTTTGGTCAACAGACCTTCATCACAAAAATAAAATGTAAGTTCCTGGATTATGCACAAGGCTTTGCAAAATACACACTTTTTTTTCTTTTTTGCCATATGTTGACTTTGCTTCAAGCCATGCTTTTTTTAAATTTTATTTTGTCCGTCTCCAGGAAAGATATTAAATCTAGTGAATGCTCAAATGCACTGAAAATACACCCTATCTTGATCTCTTTGGTCTTCAATTTTTAACACTGTCATACATACGACACAGCTGCTCACATTCTCCATAAAGAGTCACCTCAATTAATGCAAGCACATGTGAAATATGATGCAAGCACTTGTTTCAAGAGGGTCACTTCACAAGGAAAAGAGCCCCTTGATTCGAAAGACATCTGTTCATATACATCAGAGAGAAGACATGAATTTTTCATGATGGAGCAATAAGAGTTGTTGACTGTCACAGCAGTAACTGATCAAGCAACATGCTCATGATGAAGACGATGCAGTGTACATGAAGACAACAAAGATGCTAATCTGACTCGGACTTGATTGTAAGGGACGATGAGTGGCTTTCACATGAGGCTGAAATTTAAAAAAAAAAAAAAAAAAATTGAACTATATTACTCTTCAAGTTCATAACCAACTCTTAAAATGCAGTAATATTTCACAATATATGACAAACTCCCAGCTGGAATTGAAACATTTAACAAAAAAAAAAAAAAAAAACAATTTGTCAGAATGATATAGTAAGTGTGGCAAAAGATCTTTTTTGTGTGTATGAATAGGTAGTCCAAACTGATTTTTACTTTTTATCACAACTCACCAGTTATTGTCTAATCTGATTGAGCTTGCTTTTCTAAGAATTTTGATACCAAATTTGTCACTCTGGCTTAAAGGGTTTGAAAGTTATGGCATTTTCAAAAGTGAAAAAACACCTCGAATTTGCTACCTTTTGCAGATTGCACAATAGTCCAACTTTGACCACCCATAAAATGACTGTTTATTGAGTCACGGCATTCAAAATTATCAGTTTCCAAATCAAGGGGGTGTACATTACACTCAATTTTTTTCGAGGGGTACAAATATAGTACAAGCATCTCATTTTACTTTTTTTAATCATCAAATGTCATCCGACGTCAATTTTGTGTGAACTCTTACAAGGGAGACAAAAATAATGTTTTTATTTTGTTTAAATTGAAAATTAGGTCAACCGCGTTGCCATTGACTTAGCACTGAGTGTCTGAAAAGGGTGACGAAATTAAGCATTGGGTGGGTCTATAAAAACAGTCGGCGCTTTGTGCCGAAATATGCCCTAAGTCTAATTTTGGCACACCCTGAAAATACAAAGGCAGAGGTTCATTTGCGTATAATTTTGATCCTGATCTATTAAAGTTTCCGCCAGTTTCTCGATCAACAAACTTTTCAACAAGCGATTTTTAAAGGAATTTCAACTTAAAACAGGGTGAAAAATACAATGAATTAAACCTCATTTACCTGGCTTATTGTGTGAATAATTTTCAAACACGTGCTACATTGGCGTGCTGCGCCGCGGTCCTTTGTTATGAGGGGGTCAAATTGGTCTGTGCGGCTCATGGCAAAAACGGCAAGACTGTGTCTTGTTCAAGCAATAAAAACACATGGCTACACACATAAAACAATACAAAAAATAATATACTTTGACAGAAGAAGACACGAACTTTATTTTGATGTAGGATACACGCCGTTTTACATAAACTTACAGCAGTAATATCCTTGTAATGTTAAAAATTATACCAAAACGGGATTTCACCCCTTCAGCGGGGCAGTTTGAACTACCTAGTTTGAAGCAAACTTGCACTATTCTTCGTATCTGTTACTTTTTTCTCGTGTCTTTCCTGGCCTTTGCCACTTGATGGAGTTTAATTATATAATACTCCTGCTGCTGGTCTTCCTTATCACATCGGTTATTATGACACATTCAATAGGTCCACCTTTAGGCCAACTGAACCAATTTTGCCCTGCTAAGGCAGAGTGACATAATGACAGCATGGCCTTTTTCTACTTTACTGTCTCTATGAACGTCAAAGGCAGATAGACGTATCTGCTACTGAAATAGTAGTTTGTAGTGCTGCATTTATATTAGACTGGTTATGCCATATTAGGTTTTTGTGTTTTTCTCAAAACAATGAAATGAGCATACACCTCGCTCTGCCTTAGCACGGCAGAATTGCTCCTGACAGTGGCCTATGCTTAAATGGATCACAGCTACGGTAATCTAGTCTTGTTAAGGTACACACAACAACACATTGCAACATACACCTGACACCACACTGCAAGTTGTACTGAGGAGCGGCGATCATAATTATTGGTTCCCACAACTCCTAAGAATGGCCCTCACATTCAGGATGGGTTATCATTCTAACAAAGTAAAACTGCGTGTGATCCAATATACACATACACACCTTACAAAACACGAAGTACACATGACATACCTTCTGTCTCAGGATCCTGAACACTGCTGTCTGATTCATCCTTTTTCATTAATGACAACCCCGAGTCACAAGGACTACTTAGCTTTCTGTGGAGTGGGAGAGGAATGAAGTTTTATATACCAAACAGTGAGAGGAAAGGAAATACTTTTTATATTCAGCAACACTGACTGGAAGAGAATTATGATTTATATGTGTATCAACAGATCTAAATTACTTTTGACTTTCTCACAGCCAGTATCGAACAGTTTTACGTGTCTCCAAAATGCTGCTTGTTCCCACTACCAAGTAAAAGAGGGGGAAAAAAGCAACTGAGACAAGCAGCGATTACAAGTTTCATATTGAAGTTTTGTTTTGAAATATTCTGGCCATATTTCTGAAAGTCACATACATAAAAAAAACCGGAAATAATGATACAGAAGTCTCCGTCTAAGAACCCGGACAACGGGAGACAGAAAAAGCGGGTTCTTAGGCGGACAAGGCACTTAGGCGGATACCAATGGATGCCACCCATATTGACCACCTGTGTCCTTGGCTTATCCCCCTTGATTGCTCGGACTTGGGTCGTGACCTCATAATGAAAATTAAGCGTTGAACATTTCTTTCTTACAATTATTTTAATTTTTTTTTTACGTAAAAGTGCGCTTGTCTCTCGGTCAAATGCCGGGTTCTTAGGCGGATTTTTTGTTTCAGAGCATGTTCTTACACATGTAAATTACAGTGAAAAAATTCAGTTTCGTGGCAACAGCGGGTTCTAAGGCGGCGAGTTCTTAAACGGGGACTACTGTATATGAATTTCTTCTTCTTCATATATTTGTGTCACTGTCTTTCTTCACGCAGTTACGTATCAAGTTTCTGTGACAAAAGGGAAAGTCGCAATTATATTTAACAATTTACACACAGTCCACCAATACTAAGAAGACCAGGAATGACATGTACAACTGGAAGTATAAAGACACAGGCCGCTGTTTGAATGGTCATTAAATTTATACAGTACTTAGTGAAAGCAGCAGCACGGTATCTATGCAGAACAAGAACAAGAGGCATATCAAATTGCAACAAATACTGCACACCACTATGAAATGGTGAGGCACAAATTTATTGCATTACAACTTACTTGCTTTTGTTGGGAAATTCAAAATCAGAATCAGCTTTCCTCTTATCCCCTGTACGTGCTTCTGAATGTGACCTTACAGGCTCCTCTTGTATTTTCAGTTGCTGAATTCTCCAGTCAATAGCTCTGAGTAGATTCTCTGAATCTTTTGTGTTTGTCTGGGAAATCAGAACATTTAACTATAACGTTAACCTGAAGATATTAATGTAAATATCATTATCATAAGCACCACTTTGCTTCCTGCATCATGATAATCATATTTCACTGTCCCACAAGTTGACTGATTGGCAAAAGGAAGGTGCCAAAGGATGAGCAGGCTTATTTCTTTACCTGCAAAAAAGATATTTCAAAATGTAATTCTATGTTCTGTGCACGAGATTTTGGAACATTTCTTGGCAACAATGGTCATGGCAAAATACCATCAACTTTTAGTAACCATTCAGCATAAAAAAAAAAATCCTACAAAATGTGAGTGTGCATGAGAAAACCCACAATAAGTCGGCAACATGACATTTTGAGTTCTGTACATATAATAAAAGAGACATTTCTGATAAATTGAAGTCAGTGACCTCCCTAAAACAAGATTTTGAGAAAATGGCATTTAATCCTATAAGTGGCAATAGCTAACTGACCAAGTAATATTGGAGTCATTGCTGTTAGGAGACCATAGTCTAATAACTAAGCCGTTATAAGGATCATAGTGAGTAGTATTCACTGCTCATCTACAGTTTACCCTGTAACATGCCACGGTCCCCTAACAACAGCCAAGTCAGAAGTTTTTGGATCTTGTTAGGAGACAAACGATTTTTAAAGGAATTTCAACTTAAAACAGGGTGAAAAATACAATGAATTAAACCTCATTTACCTGCCTTTCTGTGTGAATAATTTTCAAACACGTGCTACATCGGCGTGCTGCGCCGCGGTCCTTTGTTATGAGGGGGTCAAATCGGTATGTGCGGCTCATGGCAAAAACGGCAAGACATAGTCTAATTACAAAGCCGTTACAGAGATCATAGTGAGTAGTGTTCACTGCTCGTCTACAGTTTACCTTGTAACATGCCACAGTCCCCTAAACAACAGCCAAGTTGGAAGTTTGTGTCGGACCCATATTTTCACTTCAAAGCCATTTTTCTCAAAATCAGCTCTGCCGACTTATTGTGGGTTTTCTCATGCACACTCATAAATGGTCAACATCTCATACCTACAGTGCACTTATTTTATCATTACCACTTGGTACAATTCTTCACAATTTAACCCCATCCCCACCCCACTGCTCTGTGCTGTCCCTATTACATATGTCTACTCCACTCCATTCATTCTGTGCAAAATGTTGGAAGTATTTTACAAATTGTTGATCACCTCAGAAAAAAAAAAAAAAAAAAATGTTCATGTATATTTTGAAAATGCAGAGAGGTGGTGTTTTGCACACAGAAATGCAAAATAATAATAATAGTAACAACAGTGATAAATAGAATTCTTGAAAAAGGTATTCTGTATCTGATTACTTTTTCTGATGTTCTGTGGAGATTGGAGGCATAAAAACACTCAAAAAAAGTGTACTGACCATAATGAGGAAGACCTTGATGTTTTCATCTGTATCCATTGCTGTTATTCGGACTGACTTAACCGATGCTCGCTCTATTGTCATTCCTGGCCAGATCTTTGTATTCAGTACCACCCGCAAGTTTCCTTGTGTGCGCATCACTGAAACACAAATTATTCAGCTCATCAAAGTGAGTTCACTTGCAAACATGCAGTACAGTGTGGTAAGCATAAGTATTGTGATTCAATATTTGCATAAAGGTCTTCATAACATTTTCTGTCTAGCTACATTTCCCACAGTTTAAAAAAAAGGCCTCTCTAAAATTAAAGCACAACCACAAGTATTAACATTCTATTCTTTAGATAGAAGCTGCACAAACACCACAATTAGGTTTCTTTATAGCTCAAAACTCCTATGATGCTGATAATGTGACATGCTCCTTGTTCTCCTACTGAAATGTCACCTGTCACCTCAGGTGACTGAAATGTACCCAGTTATATTTGCCAGTTTCATAAGAAAATATCGAAAAGCATCTTGTGCATGTATGACTTCAGGAACATACTGAAACACAACTGATGCCACACAACTGTCGAATAAAGCACTGACTGGTCAATGGTGCGGGAAACTCATCATAAACAAAAGTGACCCTTGATGAAAAATTTTTTGCAAAATTCAGTTTTGTGCCCTAACATTACCCGTAAGTGGCCGTGTTCCTATTATAATTTCATTTCATTAAAAAAATTTTGGGGTGCACATGACAAGAAAATAAAACAATAACAACTGAAAACAGACTTACCCAGACGAGACTGAAATGCTCTTGTGTCATCTGATGACATATCATTAAGCCTGATGACACCTCTCCCTCTTTCCACCCATGACTGAGTAGTGGCATCAAACAGGAACAGTTTGGCATTAGCCTGGACATTTTAAAAAGAAAAAGGCAGCAGACAAACATAAGTAGATGCTTAAAAGAATTGCAGATGTCATTTTAAATATTATATCATATATATAACACAAAGTAATGTAATACCTTGTCTGGTCTCGTATATCTTAAGCCATTATTGCTAAACAGGATCATTGGGGAAATGTGATCATGCCAAACCATGCAAATGTCATCCCTGATGAAATCAGTTAAAAATTAAAATACCTTGCCTCCTTACCTGTAAAACATTTGATTCCTCTTCTTCACCTGTAACTCTCTTGACCTCTTTTAATTCTGTTTTATTTTCATGCTTTGCTTGATACTCGCGGGCTGACTCTTCCAAAGTCTGATTTAATTTTCCTGCAAAAACAAACAATAACACAAATTTATATTTCCATGTGCAAAGAAGATTAATGTGCAAGTTAAGAAGTAACACAGATGCATCTGAGGATTTTCAAGGTGTCTTGTATGCAATATATTTTTCAAACATGGAATCTCTGCGCTGCTTAATCCACATCCACTCTCTGTGATTTCTAGAAAAAAGCATATTTCATTCTCAATTACAGCTTGGGAGAGTTTTGAGTGTCACATTAAAGAGTGTCAGGAATACATGAATACTGCTTGACAAACATTTTAGTGTCATCTCAATTTTAAGATGCAAAGAAATTTATGTGGGTATGCCACCAGTTCATATTCACAGCATCATAACCTTGCGAAAAAAGAAAAAAAAAATTGCTGAATTCTGTGGGCTTTGAAATCATAATAAAATGCACAAGCACCATTTTTTTTTTTAAACATTCAATTCAAAATAGATTTTTTTAAAAAATCCTAAAAATGCTGCTCTGTATACTTTTTCACATCTTACTCTGAAATCCTGAAACTGCTTGTTTTACAGCCAAAAGTTCATCATGATTAGATGAAATACAAAAAACCAAATGCCGAAATAAGAGTACTAGTAATAACTCACCCCATTTACATGAAAATTTCAGCAGAAGGATCTCCTTCCACAATATTAATATAATTCCCACCTGGTTTCAAAGTCAGCATTGATTTCAAATATATGGAATATTTTCAGTATGATCATTGAGGCCCATGAAGTGAAATTATTTTTTTCAACATCTCCGCCAGTTAATTACAATTTGCCAAATTAGGAAATATCTCATTATTTAACCCCTTTGCTGCGTTGTGGACATACATCTTACATCTTAAAATCAATAGTGAGAATAAACTGTCCAGCATGCCTTAGGGAATAGCATGTAGCAGTGACGGGGTTAAGATGATATATTAATGATATTCCTGCCCCGGAACTTCCATCTCTGCCAAATCTACACTTTATAGAGCAAAAAAACAGCTGTAATCAATGCTAAAAAAAAAAAAAAAAACACAAAAAAAAAAAAAAACAACACCTGAATCAGAGTCCGAATCATCTTTGTGCGGAGACTCATTTGATCCATTTGCCTCTGTGGCCACTCTAGAAGCCAGTGACTCACCGAACACAAAGCCAGATGATGCTGAGGGTTCACCAGAATTTTCATTGGGTTGCTTCACACCCTGCAAACAGTATAACAAATTATTACCCATTTTTATTACTTCTATTTCCTACATGCCACGCATAAAAAACTATGGCAGGTAATTGTGCAAGCCAGTCAAAATGACTGCATCATCAGAGTTACTTACACCACTGTTAGTTCTATTCCTCATTTTCATATGCCTCTCTAATATAAGACAGACAGTCAATTTCTTATGTAAACAAACTGTCTTCCATCTCACATACTGGCTTATCAATGTTTTTGAGTATTATTACCTTATCATTGCTTCTGGTGAAATCTATATTCACACAAAGCAAAATTAAACAGCAGACCTGCCAACTTTTCAAACACGAACATAGGGAAAATGCGTGGTGTGCGGCATTGTGGCGTCAAGCACAACAAATGTAACAAATTATAAGTTATAACTGTCACATCTAAAACAAAAGGAATCAAGTTGAAAAACTGAACTGAAATAGCCACAAGAAAGTGCATCCAAAAACCTTTCAAACCACATATGCTTATAATTTTTAGCCAGTTTTTTTGTAATGTATACAACATGTATGCTTAATACTTTAAGTATACCCCTCATCTCCCCGACCCGCGTCTTTTCATACGCATAATGGATTTAACATTGAAACAACATTAAACATAAAGAGCAGAATATGAAGAAGAAAACACCAAAAAACTACTAAACTACAACCTGAAGTTCTTAACTGAACAGAAGAGGGGATAGCTCTCATGGTTTGTCCTAGTTTGCAACTTCATTCCACGCACTGTCCCGGTTTCATCTCTTTGACATAATTATAATATATATTACCACTACTAGATCTAGTACTACTGCATGAGGAATAAGTCCAAAATCATTATTCCATCCTCATTCTCTGGATTTTGAAGTAAAGTAAGTCTTTGTCTATTCATTCCCCATGGGCCCAGTTGAGGCAAAGCCATATTTTCTAAGTTTTCACGGCCGATGCTTTGCAATTTCCATGCAATGTTATTATTAATACCCGTGAAACATAAACAAACAGCCATATTTTGACAGGAAACGGAAGATGTCTATTTTCGTCACAGAAGACTACCAAGACTTGCAGCCGATTAAGTTCGATCGGCCCGCATGCATATTTCCAACTCAGGCAGACTGAGATCAGCCGTAGACTTCCGCTAGTGAAAAACATCCGGTTTGTGCTTCATCAAAATCAGGGTTCGCATTATTTTCTTTGTATTTTCCATTGTTACCGTTCATTTTCAAGCTTTTTTCGCACTTTTGTTCTACAGATCCCGATTTCAGGAGAGAAGTTCAAAATCAGGAGTTTCCTGAAACATTTGGGAAGGCTGGAAGGTCTGAAACAAAAACATTCTGCAACATCCAGGAATATCAAAAATAACCAAAACTTTGAAACCTATCCACTGTAAAACAAGAAATTTGTTGATACAACCGAATGTGAGATGAATGAAAAAATAAACATTATCTGCATTTGACTACAGCAAGGAAATATTGTTTGGGTATGTAAACTAATACTCACAGTGACACGCTGTGACAGATTTTTGCCAAAGACAAAATCTGACTGGGAGCTGCTGGAGACTCCTGGTGAATCTTTAAATCTGTTAAAAATATAAAACATGAACTGTAAAATCAACTTCCGCATGCTTACTTACATTTAACCACATGATTAAGCTCATGATCCTATCCATTTCCATCTCATCCGACATTGCTTCCTACACATTTTGACACCAAATGCATGTTTTCACATAATGAAAATATCTACATAAGCAAAGCGAAAAAAATAACCGCCTGCACTTATACCCGTATTTCAATCTCCTTATAACAACAGTATTAAAATGACACAAACTGAAAATTACTGCCAGAAAGAACAAAAATTTTCATTTCAAGATAACAAATAACAATACCAGAGAACTTGCAACTGACCTTCATGGAAAGAGCCTATCTGGGGGTTTGGTCTGGGTATTTGGGAATGAACGAAGGTGAAGAAGAAGAAGCAATAACAATATCACCACTCACTTATTATTTTTACTAATATCAGCAACAATTTCATGGTTATATGAGGATGCATCGGCTGCTGTGGCCCCCTCTGCTTCTCCTGAAGCTGTGTGAGGCGAGGACGTAGATGACGTAGAGGATGATGAAGACACTTCCTGACCTCCAGTTCCACCCTCAGCACCTCCAAGCCTCTCATTGACTGCTGATGCTTCACTTCCCTTTTCCTGGGCTGTTGATGCATCAATGTCTCCAGCAGAGTCAACTAAAAAAATAATAATTCAAGTAAATAGGTTTTATTAATTCAAATAAACATAAAACTACAAGTGAATTGATGGAAATTAAACAATTTTCAAACTGCATTACCCATTTTCAAGTTATGTAATTACTTTACACTGTCTGAGCTGGAAACACTGTTACTTTCTGTACTGGGGAAAGTTCCTGATCAGAGGATGACAAAGTTTATCAAAACTGAATATAGATCTTTTTAAGTGTGCCACATCATCCAATACCTACAATCATTATCAATCATTGAGTACTGACATTCCAGTAGGCCATGTGTACGAGTCTGAATACAATGTCAGCAGTTGCAAAAATATCCTAGCAATTCGTCGAAAATCGCCATTGCCTCTACCCATAATGTTTAGATCTCCACTCCATAACATGAATAAACTGTTCCCAATACCTCTCATATCAATATTACAAACACATAATCTTCTGTTCCTTTATAAATTCCACTGTTTCTGTGACATACCTTTTGAATCTGTTGCCTTTGTGGGATCTGGCAATTTGGCAGGCTTTAGTAATGGTGCTGAAAAACAAAAGATAAAAAAATTTAGACATAAATGCAGAAGAAATAGTTTTATGTCCATGACTGTTGTGAGATATCTATACCAAAAAAAGTGAAACCTTACGACAATTGCAGCGCGCCTTTCGCTACTCCTCTCTTAATGCTGATTCGGTGGCCCTCAGATTTTATACAGCGCTTAGTATAGACTGTCGTCGTGTCCCCGGCACAGAAAATAAAAAAATAATTAATAACTCGCAGAACGTTTGCATTAGTTGCTAGGTTGCGACACATTGGCGTTCGGTCCATGTTTTCGGCAAATTAATGTAATTGAGATTGGTCCCGGTATCTGTATCACATTTACAAAACAACTTCCAGTTAGGACTGGTTTGAATGATGAAATTGAGTTCTAGACTTTCAAGTACGAAACTTTGTGTGTTCTCAATGTGCCTAGACTAGAAAAAAGAAAGGGTCTGGAATTGGGATATTGATGCTAGAGGGCCAAAAGTACAGGTTTGTGTTTTCAATATGCCTAAGAAAATAATATATTTCTTTTCCATTAACACATGACGTTATCACTTTCTGCGATGTGCAAACAAACTAACCCGTGCGCAAATCATAGCCATTTGACAGATGCTGACGGGACGCGCAAGACGTCAACATGCAAAGGGAGAGCAGTAAAACGTATCTAAAAACAAACAAACAAAAATAAAATAACGCTAAAGGAACGGGCAAAATGAAGCAGGTCTATAATAATCATCTAGAAGTGAATCTAATAAATTGATTCATCCCGGGCAGGGCCGGGAACTCAGCTAG
Organism: Onchidella celtica; assembly: GCA_963931925.1. Classification (NCBI taxonomy): domain Eukaryota; kingdom Metazoa; phylum Mollusca; class Gastropoda; order Systellommatophora; family Onchidiidae; genus Onchidella; species Onchidella celtica. Next base: position 41,418,604 of record OZ007571.1, read on the forward strand.
TATACAATAAAACACTGATATTACACACACCTTCGAATTGAGAAAGAGTGTAATTATTGTCCATTGTATAGTTATCCAAATGCCAGCTTTTCTTCAGCATACCCGACCAACAGATTACAAAGATTAACACACAAAGAGTTCAGACATGCCAACACAGGAAAACTGAATCCTGGAATGCATAACTACACCAACTAAGGAGACTTTAATATATGTATAATTTTTTGTCACTCATATCTATATAAAAAAACAGCAAGGAAAAAAAATTCACTGCTGCGAGGAAGAAATGCCCAGACCTGAAAAAATTACATGTGAAAGATAGTTCTTTTTGCTACTATGTCTATTCCTTTGACATGAAAGTGAAGTATCATAATTTTGTAATAAATGAAAATAGGCCTAAAAACATCGAATAATGATTTCTCCTCAACAATGATGGCCTCCCTCCTGCCTTTGTTTTGTTTCGACTTTAGTACCGTGCATGTCATAAAAAATAACCATGTCAAGCTTGGTGCGCAGTGTCCTGGCGCGCATGAGTTCTGAAGCAGGACTGCAGATTACTACTTTTATTGTAAGAGAGAGAGAGAGAGTACGTCATCAAATAATGCTTTCTCCTCAAAAATGGTTGCCTCCCTCCTGCCTTTGTTTTGTTTCGACTTCCGGTTGCGTTTCAAAGTTTGAAGGCATGAGTTTCTGTGCCGTCTGCTTTATGCACGGTTCGGGCCATGCAGGTGTTGCTGTGCCAGTTATGAGTTGTTTTCTTCCTAGATCTACATAATCTGTGTGTTGTTTGCAACCCGTTTTTTGAACGGGCCCTTACACTAGTGGGTTTAAATGGAACCACTGGTGTTTGTTTTAGAACCTTTCTGGGAGATACAACAAATTTCAAAGTTTTCAATGTCCCCCATGTTTTCATTTGAAAAATCATTTCTCCTTCCTGATGAAGCCATCATAAGTTGAAAGAGGAACTTTGATTTGTAGACTGTACACTGTGCGCTGTTTGGTGGAATGAAATGTGTTGAACAAATCAAATATAATACTGCATAATTATTACACGAAGTCTACCCTATACCCAGCCAATCGTGACGCACACATCACAAGTGCACCATTGCATTGTCTCCCCTTATGATCTCTGCTAGACCAAATGGCCTAGTCCCAGAGCGGATGCCTTAGCAGCAAGCAGGGCTGCTCTCCACTCTATCCGACCACTTTAAATTTTGATGTCTTGCACAATTAGTTTTTGTTTCAGTCCCCATATCCCAACATATATTAGCAGAGATTGAATAACAAAGGAAAAGATACAGAAGTATCCACATTATCATTTTACCTTTAGCAGCACTGGAGTCTGACTGCCCGGAAAACACAGTAGGGCGTATGTGAAATGAACTCACTGGGCTGAATGTTGAGCTAGGATGGTCTTGTCTTAGAGATCCTATACTTCCAAAGCTTCCACCTAATATTAAAAGAGATAGGAGTTATGGACTAATCCACAGTATTACCAGTCTCGGTCAAATGTGTGTTCACCCTTCAAGTGCAAAAAAAAAAAAAAAAAAAATCCACTGCTCCAATAGAATCCCTATTTCCAGTTACAATTTGGTGGCTATCTAGTGAGTGACTGATTCTTGCATTACATAAACAGAAAGGGGACTAAAATATTCCTTCTGAGCAAGTAATCTTGTAATCTACAGCTGCCCTACAAAAATTTTTTTTTTCAATCTTTAAGTCAAAATATTACGGTGCCAGCCATGTTTAACATGTAAGTTGGATGGTAGGCTGAAAGTTGCTGGATCATAATCAAATTTTCCCCACAATACTCATAATTTCCAACTTACACTACTTGTCTTCACTTACAAGCCCCAATAGACATTCCTCCTTTTTCCAGAGTGTTAACTCAAAAAACTGCAAATGCAATACAGTCAAAATTAACTGCTTATTGTGAAAACATTGGCATGTTTCTTTTCTCTCACTTTCCCCAACATATATAAATTTTAGATATTCTATTACTCACATTACATATTAGTTAATGAATGACAGGGTGGAAATAAAATAAAAAGGGCAAACCTCCTAATCTTGGTGCTGTAAGTAAGGAGGGCTTCAAATACTGTCGCTGTCTGTCTTCTGCAAACAAGAAAAGAAATATTCTAAAAACTATTGGAACAATAGCTAACAAGCTAAATTTGACATACAAGAAGACCAACAAAAAACACTGTCAGTTTCCAACAATTTGTAGCTGTGAAGATGCCCTCTGAATTTAAATGTTTCACTCAAGGGATCTGAAAGTTCAAATAATGCTCTTGTAACTGGAAAGAATCTGCTGGCAATGGATGAATATCACAGCTACCATGAACAAACTGATGAACAGCTGTCACCACCCAGTCCCTAGGCTATTTTGCATCATTATGACCTGTTTGTCTTCCGTGCATGCACAGCCACTGCATGGATAAAATCTTTCACCCACTGGGCTGTTTCACCCAATTTCTTTACAATGCATGAAATAATGCAAAACACTAGTTACCAATAACCTGATGAATTTCTACTGCTGGCACTGACCATAAAGGTTGCTCAAATGTTTTTACTGAAGTCTGTAAATTACACACAGGAGGTATAATTGCTCTTCAACTGACAAATAGTTAGATGCAGATAATAATGAGTAACACATTGAAAAAGAAAAGAAAATTGGCCCTCTGCACATTAACTTCATCACAAGTGATTTAAAGGCTGCATTTCCTGAATGAACAGGCGTGTAAATGACATTTGAAAAAATTCTCTGAAAATGAAATGTCAGGGGCCACCTAGGCCCCTTATAGGGTGTCCAGGGGGGCATTGCCCCCCAGCCGAAATTGATTTTCACACATTTACAGCTTAAAAATTGGCCTCTCCTGAGCAGAATTTGGTTAAATTAATAGGGATAAAGAGACTTTAAAAAGGAAGAAATAAACTAGAAAAGACTACACTGGACAATTAATGTGTGGTACAAGAATAACTTTCAGAAGAAAAAAAAGACAATGTGGTAATGGCCATAAGGTACATACCTTACTTTGCTTGGTAAATGTGATGTTTCATTCCTCTACAAGTTATGGTTGATTATAGTTCTTATTTCATTGTCAAGAGTCACATAAAAAATTCACTTCTAACTTTAGTGTGATGAGTGACCCTATCCTTGAGAGAGACTGGCTTGGGCACTGAAGCTACAGGTCTAAATCTGCCCTAGATCTATTGTGTTCTTGCTCAATGTTGGGAGCATCACCATAAGGCATAGAGGGAGGTACAGCTGAACTAGATCTAGATCTAGAACTAAATCGAGGCAGAGATTGACTACTGATATCTGCAGTACCAGAAATCTTACTGCATGCTGCCTGCATTGCAGTAGAAAACTCTGGTTAGATCGAAAAATTATGACAGTTTCGTTCGTGAGCTTTAGATCGGTTGGCATGGTCCTTTAAACAACGCACACCACCACTGCCGTACTTATCTCACACTTGCAATAACAGCACCAAGCAAACCCATCTTTGTCTATCTTATGGAAGTAATCTGAAAAATAATCGCCAATGTCATCTTTCAACAACAACCAATCCCATCTAAACTTGTTCCTACACTCTAGATCAATGGCATCAACTGCTGTATCTCGTTCAACAAACTTGGGAAATCTTCATGAACACGCCATGATGTTGTTTACAACTAAAAAACAATAAGAGTAACTTCCCTTGCCTTGCATCTATTTTCCCACTTGGCTAGGCTATTTTCGTGGGTCAGAGAATTTTCCTCTGAAACCTCGGAGATTGTCGGACTAACGATAGTGAAGGAAACTCGTCCGTCTGAGAATTTTCCTCTGAAAATTCGTCGTACAAATAGCAAACCAATGTCATGACAATAGTATTAATGTAGTTGTGAAATTAACTGTTTTTATTCGTAGTTTTTAGGTTTCGATTTGTTACTCTTTGAAAAAATATATTATCAGTGAATAAAGAAAACAAAAACAACCTGAAATAACTAAAAATAAGGATAGATTTAGTTCTAAATCTAGGAATTTACCCTCAAAATTCAACAACATGAAAAAATCTGAAATCAGAGAAAATCTGAAAGATTTACATCCCTGAATGAATCTGAACCACATCTTTGTCCATGAATCTAGTCCAGTAATATTTGCTAGCTGTCAAATTAAACACAACAATCATGTCCTGGTTTAATGTGATTGTTCAGTTTTGAAATTTGATTAATAATTTCTAGTATGATAATACAACTGCACAGCACAACTGATAAAATGTGGGAATGAGGTATTTCCTACCACTCACAATGCATTTAAATAAAGCCAAGATTCAGCTCCAAGCTTTAGAATAACAGTATGATATTTTCATTTCACTAATGACAAAATTTGGGTAATAAAGTTAAAGGTTTATGTTTTCCCATGACTAATTTTGAACAAATGCCACTGAAATCTTTCTGATCAACTGAGAGTGTACACACTGTGTTGAGGAGTAATACCCATATCCATAAACCTGATGAAACAGAAATGTGAAACACAATGATGTTTCATATTTACCATTTGAATCTTTGTTTACATTAGCGTTCAGACGGCCAGGGGCAATAATGTCTGCAAAATATATGTACAATCATGTTTGAAACACATCCAACTGTCTAAACTTTCAAAGGTAAACTGTCAAAACATTCCAATAAGTAATAATTATGGCTAAAGTGCCCTATATTATCCTGTTCACTTCGCCCCCAGAATCTCCAAAAATATAGCCTGAGATACAGCACAATGGCTTTTTTACTCACATGATCCACAGTTTAGCCAAACAATGAGTTCTAGATATTACTAATGCTAATGAATGATATCCTTCCATTAATTGAGACCATAAAAGAAAAGAAAATAATACAGCCCTTTGTTAACGAACACAAAAATTATGAGAGCAGCAATAACACACAACAAATACTTTTGTTATCTTTTTTTTTTTTCTTACCACAAAGTCTAAGTGCAGAGGGGAAAATAATCTGCATGACTGCGGATTATTGCTGCTCTGCAAATTCTATACTCTGACAGTTAAAAAGTTGATGATGGCAAAGTTAATGGAATCTATTCGGTGCCAGCACATATATCAAATTTTCCCTGAAGTATATAATCCACAGATGGATACACCAATACAATAAGACATGTCATTCAAGTCAGATCAAATCAATTAACCATGTGTAATTATACTTTCTTAGGCAACCATAGCTGAGACTGTGACAGAAGGTGCATGCTCCAAAATTTTGTCCTCTGTCGCATTCATTACATTTAAAGGATGCGATTCAAAGTGGGAATTTTTCTGAGATAATATCACAAAGTTATCTTCCCATCATAATTTCTAAATATACTTTAAACCACTGGTTTCCTGTATTTTTTCACAAGTAAGAGTGGGAAATGCTTCATGCAAAACCACATTCACGACAGCAACCTTCTGTCACAGTCTCAACTCTAACTTCAATTGGGTTGGCTGTTTATTGCCCTTTGTAGTTTGGCAGAAGAATATTGTGTATTTTCACTTACTATCTCTTTCATCTCCCATTGATGAGGCAGCAGTTGACACAACATCAGTTTTCAAGGGTGCCCTTGGAACAAATGGGTTTGAATACACTCCTGAAAATGTAGCATTGATGACTCATAGGATCAATGATTTAAAAAATTCTATGTTTTACGAGTTTACATAAAATAATTATCATAATGTGCATCTCCATCTCATGCACATTATCACCATAACTGCTTAAAATTCTCATCATAGATATTTTTGCAAACAAAAGTAGTTGTTCACTGTTTCCAAAATTGCAGAAAACACAGACTGACTTCAATTCTGAATTTGGCATTTAAAATACAGTTTACAGCTCACCAGGATATCTGGAGTCACTTACCTGGGTTGTGTGCCGAACCAAATGCTGAAAAGAAAAGGAAAAGATTAAATTTAGCAATGCCCATGACAAATTTTTTTTCCAGATTAGCCGTCTTTGAATGTGTGCAATGTAAAGAACTTGCTATTTTGAGCATCATGGTTTTTGAATTTTCAAAATCCATCCATAAATTAAAAAGTTAGGAATTTTTAAAGATGAAGAATTTTTGGATATACCTTGTATAGGAAAATATTCCCAGAAAATGGACCCATCGGCGACTGTTTTTCTCAGAAAATTGATATCTCAGTCATAAATGGAGATACGCAATTGAAACTTGGGAGTCTGTTGTATTTTTAGCTGCAGAAACTAAATCCACAGTCAGAATGATGATATCGTCTATAGTTTTGGGGGAAATCATAAAAATATGGTCATAAATTAGACTCCCACGATATATTTTTTTCCATATCTTGGTACTCAATGGACAGCTTAGAATAAAACTTGGCAACCTGTTGTATTTTTGCAATAATAATAATAATTATGGACCATTATTATTATTTTTGCAAGCAGAATCTTATGCTGCAGAGAAATTATGATAGCTCAAAGCTATGATTAAAAATACGGTTTTGGAATTACGAACGAACATGAACAAACTGAGAGGAATTCAAAGTCTTTGCTCTTACAACAGCCACAGACAGAGAGGGGTTATCGGTCCATGTGACCAGCACATTTGGTATTTATACTGGTAATTTATTGTTCTCTTTGAAAAGATCAATGACAAACCGTTGGTTGTAGTGTGGGTCTGGCTGACCGTACATCGTAACATTGTCAATAAACTAGATCTATCTCTCACCGAGCGGCTGTAACTGGAGATAAAATTAAAAAACAAGAAATGTTGTTTATAAGATAAGGTATTAAGACTGCTTACTTCATAACCGTGTTGTTCATTTTCAAATACCCGATTTTAATGTTAAAATGTATGGAAGTTAAAAGGAAATCGTATACCAAAGACAGAAACCGAGGAACGCCTCGACAGAAACGAATAGCCCCTGTAAACAATATCGTCGAGTTCATTTGCCGACGGGAGGAGAAAGTTACAAACTCGAATACGGTCTCGATAAATTTCTTTGTTCCACCTTTGTTGGCTTGATTTTTTTTAGAAATGTTTCAATTCAATGTAAATCAAACAAATCACATGCGAGGGGCATTGCTATTAAATTTGATTTTCCTTCTATGCAATAGGTTACAATGAAGTGATTTCAAGAATAATAATGATCCTAAAGGAGAAACCAAAAATTTTATATAATTTTCTAAAAAACTAGATGATGTTCCCGGCATTAACCGGGATAAACCTGTGAACCCACCGTTCCATCTCTCTCTCTCTACAAAGCTTGCCATATTCTACAGTCTTACTACAGATTTCAAGCGCACCAGAGCACTACGCACTCATTTCTGGCAGATAAATTGAGCGCACGGAATTGAACACGTATTAACCCTCGTCCTGCGTTAGGTGAACTCGTCCACGTAACGCCCCGTGCGGGGATAGCCAGCGGCCAGTTAGCCGATCGTTCGCGTGTTGCCGATAACCTCGGCGGTCGGGTCAATCGGGTCCGTGTGAACACCTGTATCGCGTATACTCCAGGACGCAATAACAACAATTATAGTGGTGGATAAATCGTAAGGGATCCCTATGATATTTGGATAAAGTACTTGTGATGATATGCAGTAGGTTTTATTGTGAAATGGAAGGCCCCAAATCAAGAATTTTCTGCATTTACATGCCGTTTAAATAGCATATGTTTTATCATGTTCCCAAGACCTCTGCGCTTTTTCTGTCCCTATGTCAGGCCATTAGCATTATCAGACCAGAGGGTGGCACAAAGGAGGACATCCAAAGTAGGCTGGGAAATGCAAGGGCTGTCTTTCAAAGTATGAGCAACATCTGGAAATCGACACAATACGGCATCAACACCAAGATCAGACTGTGCCACACTCCTGTATGGATCAGAGTGTTGGCGAATGACAGAAGGTGACCTCGCCAAGTTGTCTTCCTTCCACACCACATGTCTTCGTAGGATTCTCCGCATCTTTTGGCCAAACAAGATTTCTAATCAGGAACTACTAAGGCGATGCAAGCAAGAAGAAATAGCCAACATCATCACGAAGAAACGATGGAGATGGCTTGGACACGTGCTGCGAAAGGAAGCAAATTCTATAACCAAAACAGCACTTCAGTGGACACCGGAGGGACGGTGCAAGCGAGGCAGACCCAAGGCAACCTGGCGGAGAACAATCGAGGCAGAGATGAAATCCTTCAATCACTCATGGGGAACTCTCGCAAAGATGGCCCAGGACAGACAGGGCTGGAGATCCTTTGTTGCTGCCCTAAGCACCAGTGGGTGCAACAGGAAATAGTAATGTCAGGCCATTCAGGTGAACAAATTATTTTTTAAGCCATTCGCTTAATTTACTAACCACATGTATCGTGACATTGCCTTCTCCCTCCTCTACTATGTAAAGCGTTCGCTTACTATAATGTTAGTTTTAGCGAGAGATTTGATTTCCAGTTCCAGGTCGTAGAGCACATACATGTACTGAAAAGCGGTTTAATCAAAGGAACACAGTATCTCTCTAATTACCACATCAGATAAAGACAACGACCAACAACAAAGTCTGTCATTTTCTCCCAGTTTTCCCTGATGAAAAACCTACTGACAGACGCGCCCTTATGCAGCATGCCCTAATATTACATTGGAATTCATAATTACAGACGTAGAACGGCGTCTCAAATACGCACATGGCCCCTTTCTTCTCATTTCACATGTAGACGACAACCAGCATCAAAGTAAAAGTTTCCCCAAGACTTTCCCCAGTTCAAACTTCAGACCGTCAGTACTATTATACGAGTATGACGAATAGTTGCGAATAGTTGCATCGTAATAAACGTAATCGGACGATACCATTTTGTTAGATATAGTAGGGGTGACAGGATAGATAAACACGCGAAAATAGTGTGGAAAAAAAACGTGAAAAAAACAACAACGACAGCCTTGGCAACCGAATAACCAAAGCGCGAGGCGCACCTATACAAAAATGTGGCCTCCCGCAGGACCCACGGTTAAGCGTGTCGGACAAAATAACAGCCTCCCGTGTCTCGCGTGTTGCGCGGGGAGGCCAATATAGTGGCCTCCCGCAGGACTAGGGTTAATACATCGTTTCCGATGTGATGGGCTTACTACAGGGAGCCAAAATAAAGATCATTGTATTTTACATTTTTCCAACTTTTTGTTTAAAAATACCCGAAACTTGAATCAACACAATCGATCGATACAAAAGCGATTGGGTTGGATTAGTTGACACTTTGGAAAATTAATTTTATAATTTTTGAATTGTCATTTCGGCTGTAGCGTCGAGCAAAAATAGGCTCCAAATTACACCACAATGAATTACTCCCGCCACTATTTTTTTTTATAATAAGATTGGACCAAAAAATTCTGTGGTTACAGAATGAGCATGCCTCTAGAAAGTAGATCTATTGAAATTATACGATTCTGTTGATGAGGTGTGATACACATAAACAGGAACTGGCTTTAATGCTCTGGAGTTCCTGCGCAAGTCAAACAAGATCAAGAACAAATATTAAATCAAGCTCCATTTCATTTCTGAATGAGGTAACAAATTTTCAGTGTTGACCAGAAACATATTAAATGAGCAAGTCTTACCCCAAAATCCTTGGGGAGCTCCTGTAAATTTGGATGGCTGAATCAGAGGCTGATGTGCTTCTCTGCCATCTGAACTACTAACATGGCCATTATCGTGGGATGATGGGTCTTGTCCTGAAAAAGTCAACCAAGCAATAAGTAACAATTCAACCCGAAATTTCAATAATATCAGTCTATTTTTGAATTTCAAAGTTTTACCTTGCTTCCAAATTTCTAATTTTTTCTCCCTTAATTTAGTTGGCAAGTATTTTCAGAATTCCACTAGAGATAGTAGAATGTAAATTTTCTTAATTATAAAAACCGATAAAGTCAAAACAAAAAATCCAAGTTCAAATCACAAACTGTTTAAAAATTGGCACTGGAAAACATAAAGATAAACACTATTATTATTATTATTAATATTATTATTATGTGTCTTTAATTAATTTGTGAATGTATAAATTCAGATTCTTGAAAATGTAGCTGTAATGATATGAAAGTTTTGAACATACAATATTACAATTTAAGTCCTTCAAATTAACATATTCAAAAGCAACAATGACATTAATAATATCCATTAACACAATGTATTTGCTACCTCTGCTTTTCAGATTGCTTGACCTAAATATTGACAAAGCAGAAAACCCTATCCATCCTCACAACGTACCTGAGCTGTGTGATGTGTGTGAATTGCCAAAAGATGATGAAACCTGTGAAAAACAACACTGCAATTTAAAACTAAGCCTGCTTAAATAAGGATTTAAAAAAACAAAAGACCTTTCTTTATTACATACAAAGTAAATTAATCTTATTTTCAATTAATTTTATAAACAAGGCATATTTGTAACCTCCTCCATTTTCGTAAAATGAAAGCAAATTACAACTGAAACAAACGGTGCAAGTTCAGGAAGTTCTTAAAGCAACAATGAACATAAACATCTCATCTCATTGGAGCAACTGTGCCAGAGGAATACTCAGACTGAGTTCACTGGGTGAGAACAAATGAGCAAAAAATATTTTTTTATAATAAAAATTATAAAACCAATCTGTCCAAAAAATCATCATGTTGAGGGAAGAAGGATGCAGCAAAAACTCAACTAGAGTCAACTACAAATATACTGTTTCAATGATAAAACTACAGGTCAGATGAAGCTTCTGTTTGTGATCTATATTATATGCTTGCGCATTTCCCTACTTTTGCATTTAGGATACATAGCGAATTTTTTTTCTTGTTATATGTGAAAAAGTATTTCATAAAGCACATATGATCTAGACAGGTCTTATTGATTTTTATAAATGACTGACCAGAAGAATAAATCAACACTGAATTTGATTGAATGCCATATCTGCAAAACTGAAGTGTTGAATTTCCCATCAATACACTAAAAGTGATGATCTGAACAGAATATACAACATCACAACAGACATAGTGTAAGTTTAACATTTCATTGAAATTAATTCAAGTTGAATTTCAACATCAGAACATAATGGTATATTTTCCTACTTCCAACAACTTAGAAGAGATTCTTGTCTAGGAGACTCTCTCTATTGGATAAAATTTTCAAGAAAAATCTTCCACAACTAATCTAGGTTAATTTTGCTCTAAAGAAACTAATAATTAACAATTCTCCTCTCTTCCATTCCAAGATTTTACACTTTGATGTGTAAATAAACTACCTTTGAATCTGTAGCATCAGAGCTGTCGTCTCCGCTCTTTGTCGAGTCTGAAAAATTTACAGTTCAAATTCATTGTCAGAAATTGGAGAATAGGGCTAAACTTAAAGATCAGGGTGGGATTTCAGGCCACCTTAAATCCAACAGACCTTTTAAAGTAGACATTTTCCACAGAACATTTAACCACACACAATCTTTGTAAGTTAGTTTGTCTGTGCAAATAAACCAACGGATAATGAACAATACTGACACATCACATGGTTTACACATAGGCCTATATTCTTATGACTGTAAGCAACTCATGAAATTACAGGATTCTCATTCTCTAGAATTGTGACATAACTTTTGGGGCGTAGTTCCATTTCAGCCATACAACAAGGCAGAAACAGTGAAAGCGTTCTTGAGTAGGGGATGACAGAGCCCTCCTGACGAGCTGGTCTTCTGAATGGATGTTTTTACTTTACACAGTAAATGTGGGACTCCGTGATTAACACTCAGAACACGAAATATGTGCTGACTACAGTTATGTAACACACAGGACACTCCTCCCAACTTAGGCTGTAGACCTAGATCTAGATAGACTTGAGCCTAAGCTGCTGCTGATGTCCCTAAAATGGGGGGGGTGGGGGGTCAAACATTCATTTACACTCTTGAATTTGGCTTGTCAAGTCAGCCAGCCATAGAATCACAGCATTGGTTTGGCACTGCTAAGACAATGTGTGAGAAAGGTTGTAAAATACAAATAACATCACACATCATGCATGGCATGTGTGGCATCATTCTAGGTCCTTACTCCAGAGATGTAATAGAATCAACAAGATCTAGATCTAGATTCTAGATCTAAATACAGTACACATTCAGGCCCATAAGATAAGATCTAGCCTCGTCTTAGATGTGGAATCCCGGTTTTCGTTCTAAATCCAAGTGTATGTTGGAGGGAGGGTCAACTTTGCCAATTAAACTGCATTTATCACCTGGAATGCCCGGCGGCACGCAGCCATGGAGGAATGGGTGAAAATACAGCTGTTCCGAAATGATCGATGACGATGCACGTCAAAAATAAAACACCCGAGTCCTAAAAAACAATGGACAGACGGACTTGCCAGGTCAATTATCGATAAACTAGGTCACTTGGAGGGGGGAAGGGGGTGTTGAAATGTTTCAAACCCAGTATCAGGGCTAATATTGTTAATGATTATCTTATAATTAAATATGCCTCAGATGGCATTAGGCTTGGCTGGCAGAACTGGACTTGATAAAGACAAAAGTCTCTTTCTTCCTTAGTGCCCCAGACCAAACCTGTTTTCATTCACCTGCAGCGGAGTCCGCCATCTTTCTTGTTGTTCAATTGTCACGTGACCTAGGTGGCGCACCGGCAAAAATGAGCTGAAATTTTCCCCCTGGCCAATTTCCTTCCATGCCGGTTTGACCTTAAAGAAAGTTTTCGAAGTTATGAAGACAGTACCTTAACATACATCATGTAAAAATCGCTCTCTCTATATATCAATATATATATATAGGTATATAGGTTAATTAACATAGTTTCTAAACTTACTAATCTTGATCCAGAGAATGATCTCGATTCTCCTTCGGAGCGGTACAAGATTTCATGGTCACCCCAGAAATAATTTATTATACAATGAGTGTGTTAGTGAGAGACATAATTATGATTCTGTGGTCATCCCTGCCTGGCGGAGGCCTCTTTAATCGCTTGGAACGTTCCGGTGCTGAAGTAATATTTCAATCGACTTTCTAAGAAAAACTCAGTGCGGATAAAGAAAATAAGAAACTTAAAAACAGTAAGAATTCTGCCTATTCCCAATTTTGGCACAGCCATGATGACTCATGCCATTAAATTTGACTATAATAGCTCCATTTCCAAATATTCCGCGCGAGCATTGTTCTTAAATTTAAATATGTCTTAAATGAGTCCACCTAATGAATGTATAAAAGAAGCTGCACCGGCTCAGAAGATGAGTTGCGGAAAAAGAAATAGATGTTTACTTCTAACTGTAAGCAAGCAACATTATGAGCTGCTGTTCTAATCAATGATAGATACATGTAGGCCTGTTTGCACAAAGCTCAGAGGTAAAAAAAATAATCATACAGTTCAAAATAATGTCCAAAAATATTATTCTGTTAAGACAAAATGGTTATATACAAAAATACAGTTATATCAGTGGAATTGTTTGAGAGATATTTAAGAAAAAATCGCATGGATTACTTTAAAAGTGTTCGTAACCGAAATTATCTCAGCAAAAAAAAAAAAAAGCCATGTTAATCACTGACAAAATGTTGAATTTTGATTCAGGCAGGGCCGGATTTAGACCAGGGGGACCAGTGACGCTTCGGGCTCGGTGGGCCTCTTATAAGAAGCAATTAAATTACACAGCAAATCACCAAATTCACACTTTGAATTCTATTTATTGCATGTAATTGGAATTGTCAAATTGTACGTACATAGAACGGTTAAATGAGTTATACATCTGAAGGACATATGTGTATAATGTGCAAATACATGCCAGTAAAATTCCAAGAAGACAAATTGCAAGGAATATAGATATTATGTGATTCTTTACTCTTTAGTTTCCATGGACAAAAATGGCTGACTTAATAATTTACGCACAAAGTTGAGCATCATTATATTTCTTATAGGCGAGAGGGGAGCCTGGCTGGGGGGGGGGCCTTTTGTCCTCCCCCCCCCCCCCCCATACACACACACCCATCAGTCCGGCCATGGATTCAGGCCCGAAAGCTTCGGAATGTGACAACAAGGCTAGTAGCGCACTGAGTGATCTGATCCGACTCAGACTTGAACTTCTTTGAATCAACAAATAAGGTGCCAGAGGTCCCGTTTAACTCCGTAGTCCACAAAACCAAAGCAAAGCAGACTTTTTCCAGGCGCTATGGGCCTGAACTCTTTGTGTGCCATGAATTTTTCCAGGTTTGCCGATACTGGAGAAAATAGTGGGGGAGATGAATGAAGCCTAACTACAGCAACATCTATTAATAGAAAGCCAACTTTCTTTCTCCTCGAAACAAAACAGCCTAGCATTCTGTACGCCGATACATCCGTGATTGGCACAAACGTGCCCAGCGGAAGAACCGATATATCAGTGATTGGCGCTCAAAGAATTAAATCGAGCAATATCTTACGTGTGCAATCTGTCTCCCACCCCCCCACCCCCCCCCTCCCAATCCACCACCCTCAGGAAATGAATTACAGGTGGTGGCGAAGACCCCGTTAGGTGACGTCATTTGATCAATCACGTATCCCTTCTCGCTATATCATCTATTGCAGTCAAGACTGTGTCCAGCATACACACCTCCAGCCCTTTCCCATGCAGTAGGCCAGTGTCAACCTAGGGGAGGGGGGATAGGGAGAGAAGGCGGACAATAATTCAGTCATCATCATGTTATAATTTAGTTAGAGGGTGAGCATGTAAGCACCTGAAACTTAGTGATCACGTGGACTATTGAGTTAAAAGCGGCCTTGCGCACTGGCGAGACTGAACGTGAAACTAGTGTGGTAAGTTCGGGCGCGTCAAAACTGCTCTGAGTCAGCGGGCGGAAAATGAGACCTCGTGCACCGAGACAAACCGATACCAAGACAGTGACTCTGTGAGCCACGGGTCTCGGTTTCTTCCTTTTGCTAAAACTGTAATGTGACAGTTTTTACTGTCGGTAACGGGCCTTTACATCTTTATGTAGTAAAGAACAACAACAGAACATTGTTTATGAATAGTTTCTCCTTGAAGACATTACCACAGTAGGACAGATTTTGTTCACGCAGTGGACCAGCAGTTTTTCACATGATACTTCACAGTGAAGCGAATTCAACTGGCCACTGAAATGGATCCCAAAAATTCCCAACTGCGAACCTGCCATGGTCAACTCCTTTTCCTGTAAAACCCATGCGAACTAAATGTCTGGCCAACGAGTGCATAAAAAACATTAAAATATTTAATATTCTCACAATGCTTAGATGGCAGCTCAGCTCACAGCATGTGGGGAAGAATTGGGAAGGGGCATAAAAAGCACACTCCCATGAATATACAGATCCTCTCCTCCCTCGATAAATTTTAATGTACAAATAAAGACAAAGAGAAAGAGAACACAGGATGTGTAAAGGTCTAATTATACTGGTAGGTTTTTGGAAAAGGAGGAAGGAATGGAACGATAGGGGGGAAAAAACCTCTAGCTCTCGGAATTTCACTTTCGGAGTTCGCCCCCGCGGACGCTCTTTGTTCCAAGAAGAGCAGATGAAAACGCAAAGAGTGAAGACGGAAGAATACTGCATCCACAGCAGCTTTAATACGAAGAACGGAGATAAAAATCGACAATGTGTCATTATGTTGGTGAAGATGATCAGAATGACGACGACGATGATGAAGTGATGAAGAGGAGGAGGAGGAGGAGAAAGATGGGAGTAACGATGATGATGCAGCTGCTCCAATGGTCCTTGCCTCATGTCGTTTTCATTATTTTATGTTAAACAATCCAGTTTTGGCAGTCTTAACATCATTATGGAACTCCGAGCAAAGCAATGTAGGATTTTCTTTCACATTTCAAAAACCCAAGTAAATTTGCATGCATGAGCCCCCCTAAACTCGTGCCGCCCCCCCCCCCGAGCAGCTGCCTTGTGTGCCTATGCCTTAAGACGGCTCTGTTTAGGATATTTGTATTGCCACAGACACAGATATTTTTCTTCTTCATATTGAGCTCTTCAATTTGAGATGACGTGTCTACAAAAGAGTGGTTATGAAAACCAAATAGCAAAAAGAACACAGAATTAGCTTTATCATAATATTATGCAGTGCTTGTGAACTTAATGTGATTATTATTAATAACACGAAGGTGTGTACGGGACCGTTGTCAATCTGGGCCGAGAGGCGAAAAACAGTAAATTCAAATTGTAAGAATGAATGGGCAAGGATATTTCGAATGTTATATTTTCATCTCCTGTGTAAAGGGTCACCCATAAATTACGTAGGCCTACTCTCTGAAAACAGGTTGGGGGGGGGGGGTACGAAGGGAGGAAGGATTGTGGAGAGCGTATGCTTTTCAGTTATGGTAATAAATTTAAACAATTTATGTTTTATTTAGAGTGTATATTTTTTCCAGCAACTGAAGTTGTTAGATCATAGAGCCCCCCTAAACTCGTGCCGCCCCCCCCCCCCCCCGAGCAGCTGCCTTGTGTGCCTATGCCTTAAGACGGCTCTGTTTAGGATATTTGTATTGCCACAGACACAGATATTTTTCTTCTTCATATTGAGCTCTTCAATTTGAGATGACGTGTCTACAAAAGAGTGGTTATGAAAACCAAATAGCAAAAAGAACACAGAATTAGCTTTATCATAATATTATGCAGTGCTTGTGAACTTAATGTGATTATTATTAATAACACGAAGGTGTGTACGGGACCGTTGTCAATCTGGGCCGAGAGGCGAAAAACAGTAAATTCAAATTGTAAGAATGAATGGGCAAGGATATTTCGAATGTTATATTTTCATCTCCTGTGTAAAGGGTCACCCATAAATTACGTAGGCCTACTCTCTGAAAACAGGTTGGGGGGGGGGGGGTACGAAGGGAGGAAGGATTGTGGAGAGCGTATGCTTTTCAGTTATGGTAATAAATTTAAACAATTTATGTTTTATTTAGAGTGTATATTTTTTCCAGCAACTGAAGTTGTTAGATCATACAAATAATTATGTCTCTAATGAAACAGTTTAATAGTTCATGCAAAATACCATTTAAAGTTTTCAAACATCAAGGCATTATAATGGACATTCGGCATACTAATGATCGTACACTTGCAGGCCTACAGGGGAGGGGGAGGGAGGGGGGTTAAGGCCAAGTGTAAGAAAAGTGTACATGGGAGTGGGAAAGGGAGAGGGTGGGGGGTAAACAAAAATCGCCAAAATCCAGTGTACGGTCTTTATTGACGGCTCCTCGATTTGACATCATCTATAGAGATGTAATGTCAGTTGACAGCCGGTCAAGTCTTCATTCTTGATGGGTACGTCATATCTGTCAGCCACTGCTAGGTAAATGTCTCATTCAGTTTTATTGATAGATTGACTGCAGGGGGTTGAATTTGTCATCATGTCCAACGCACGGGACAAGGATCAGGGGCGAAATATAACTATTCAAACAGGGATATGGAGTGAAAAACTGTTAGATGTTGTACGTGCACAGCTGCGGATGGTCTTGCTGGTAGAGGGACATTAGTTAGCGGTAACATCGTCTACTGAACTGCTGCGGAGGTGGGGCCAAAAACCACTAACGTCTACGCCTGTGCATTGACTGATCCTATACTGGAGTAGGGAATGAGGGAAGGGGTGAGGGAACGACATGAAGGTGTAGGGTGGGGGGAGAAGAGAACTTAATGAATCAGCAGGGAGGGTAGCATTTCGTCCAGTTGTAAAGATTTCATGTGACACGTAAAAATTAGATTTCCGATACATCTTTGCATGGCTAGTATATTTATTTTTGAAGCTTGCGATATTCTGGACAGATAATATGGTGACTTTAAATGTACAGTTTGTGAATGCAATCTACTCAAAATTTTAGGTAAAAGTCTTTAAAATAAGGGTGAAAATGTTTAATTTATTTATTCTTAATTCGTTTTCAATTACTTTGTTTTTGTATTTGAATACCTTACTTATCCATCATATTTTCATGGCGCAATTTCCCTGCTTTTATCACAGAATAAAACCAGTTTATTCACCAACTGACGGCAGTTTAAACATGACTGATTCCCTTGTAACTACATGAGGGAAACACGCGTCCATGTCTTAGATTTATTTTATTGTGCAAAACAGCTTTACATGATATTAAGATGAAGAAGACGAGACACGATGACCAGCAGGAAGAACTCAAATCTCAGTGTCACTGTATGTTACACGATATGATTTTTTGGTTGGAAGCCATTAAAATAGTTGTTATTTTGGTATTCCTAAAAATAACAGCAGCAAACATGGTGGGACTGAGTGCTACGTTTGGTGAGTAAATTATTTTATGTTTATATTCCATGTTTGTTTTAGCTGCCGATGTCACTGATGGAATGCTGTCGGAGAATTATCTATCTTGTATCCACACTATTTATTCTATCTGAAATGTTTAACTCACAGATTCTTTCATTGAAAAGCGGAATAGCAGGATCCCGGAAGAACGGCATGGATATCGCAGATGGGGCTTAGGGGCAGATGAGAATTAAGACAAACGATCCCAGAACGAAAACATACATATGACAACTGTTTGGTGCCGAGGATCCTGAGTGTGGCCTTACGTAATCAGTAATGTTTCGCCAATATGCCCAGTTTGATCTACAGATACCAGACTGCGGAAATATTTTCAGAAAGTGGCTAATATTGCAAAGGATTGCGCTGCTCGAACGTACGAGTGAAGACATTTTCTTTCGATTCTTTTTTTTGTAAGGAAAAGAACACCGAACATTTTCGGTTCTCGAAAAGCTGTGTTTATTTCACCCTCCAAGCGAGCCCTACTCATATTGATGATTTTTAGCAGCAACCGCTTTGACGTGACGCTATTTGGGAACTCACCTATCGTAACACAGTTTTGTCACACTTTACAGGGTACAGACGCTAAATGCCTAACAGAAACATAAAACTTTCTTAATGTTAATATATAAACCTGAAGTGATGTGCTTTTTTATGTAAGTTCATTCTTGCTACAACAGAAAAGCACAAAACACAAAAGCAAACGGTATTCCCCAAGTTCTGCCCGTTTGTCATGAGACCGGCTCGGTTTCTCAGTTTCGGCCAAATCACTAATGTTTAATTAAGATGTTACTCCAGTGTATATGAAGCCGACATTCACAGTTGACATTTACGCTATATTTTCAGATTTCTGGGGCAAAGTGATAATCTCATGACGGTGTCATGGAAAGCGTGCTCACTGCGTGGCGTAATCTACTGACTGAATTTGGACATACAAGCTGAATGGCAAAGTTCGCCATCTCAGGCTGTTTGAGAAGAAACCTGGCACGAGGAAAGCACATCCTCCAAACCACCCTTTTAGTTTTGAACGACACCTTTCTGTAGCCTTTACCTGGGGTCTCCAACATGTTCAGTACCATTCAGTGAACCCATGCAAAGTATCCTGAATCTATTTTCACAGCAAGCAATCCATTGTCATTAATAATTCTTCATAGTCTAACCCTTGACCCAAAGATTACTGAATTATTCCAATGTCAAATTGATTGTCTTGGTCATACGAGACGCCAGCATATAACTGAACTTATAACGCCCTAGCAAATAGAATCTCAAGGCCAAAAACAATCATGCCATGTTTGATACACTCAGCCTTGACCTTTTTGATGCCTTCATCTGGAGCTCAATAGAAGAAATATACCTTTTTTTCATGACTAATTTGCCAATACACTATCGACTCACCACTACTCTAGGTGATACTTTATGAACTGCAGCCGTGTAATATGTTGACATTAAAATCCAAACACTTTCTTCGAATGTACTTGTTACTGACAGCAGTGCTTATATTAGGAATTATGCTCACTCGTTTCATCATTGGCTCACATGTGGCAGTAGAACAGAGACAATCCCTGGATGTGAAAATTAACCTAACCTGCAAGAATGTTCTGAAATCCATGTTAACGGGCACGTGGATCAAGAACAGGTACAACGACGATGAGATGGAAAAACTTCAACATTTTTTGCATGTTTCCCGGATGCAACATTTTCTGCCTTACAACTTGCAGCGTTATGACAATCTGTGCGGTAAGTGTAGGCCCAGGTCCAAATATGAACGAGAAAAGTCCACACTTGTGGTGAATTTCGGTATATAATGTATGTAATCCACGTCATATGGGATAAGAGAAATGGGGACTTCTATTGGTGTCCACTGGAACTTCAGAGCAGTTTCCAGTTTCTTTAAATAATTATCTTGAGTCAATGTTAAGTTCTACATTCAGAATTCTTACTTTTGTTGTTTTTGTTGTTGCTTTTGTTGTTAATTGTAGGTCTGCCCTCACCCCATTTTTTAAACAATGGACATATAACTTATGGCAATAATATTCATAACTGATGAATCAGCTTGTTTTGCTTGGACATGAAATTCTTCATCCATCCACCTATCCATCCATCCGTTCGTCCGTCCCTCCAGCCACCCATCCATCCACACGTCCACCCATCCATCTAGCTATCTATCTACTTTCACAGGTAATGTAACTTTTGACGAACTTGGCAATCGAATGAATGATCTACTTTGGTTTCGTGCTTTGTGTGACCCGGAAGGAGATTATCCCTGTTGCTATAACAACCAGTGCATGTCAAGATCTGAGAAAGAGTGTATGTGCAAGGAATGCTATGACCAGAGACAATCAATCCATGCTGAGTTTGCCACATGGATCCCATCAGACCCCGGATGTCAGGTATACAAACTAAAATCCAGGAACATTTCTTCAGTTATCAGGCTTAAAATCGGCATACAGCTTGTTTTTATTTCTTATCAGTATAAGCCTTCAAAAATATAGGCTACATACGGTTTTTCCGCATCTCTTCAAAGGTTTTCAAAGAAGTTGGGTGTAAAACAATTACAAAGTAATAATAACAACATCTTCACGAAGTCACCGACTTCAGTGACAGGAAAAGCATCCGATCACCTAGTAACAAACAACGGAAAAACCATCGTTCTTATCAACGCCACGATCGTTCACTAAGTAATGAAACAATAAATGATTCCTATAATGGAAAAAAAAATAAGAACACTACAGAATTGGAGAAAACAGCTGCGGGAGTTTTTTTTTAAAAAGGGGGGGGGGGGTGGACAACATATTCGTTCATAGGGCTTAACTTTGGCTGCTTTACTGTCAATAAAAAAACATCATTATCATAATCAGTATACAAAATAATCCTGCAAAAGAATTACCCCAGTCGCTAGTGTAACATTAATGTATTTTGTAATGCATCTGATTTTAAGTGACCATCAATAGGCCTACAAATAAAAAATACAAAACACACAGACACACACATGCGTGCACGCACACACACACAATGTACAAAAAAAAAATGGCGTATATTTCGAAACAGTTCAAACTTTCATCAAATCAAAGTGAAATAAGGAAATACTGGGCACAGTTATGTGTAAAATTCAATAGTATGCAAATAGTCCCCCCCCCCCCCCCCCCCCCAAATTTCCCCCGGAAAAAGTTTTGAATTATTGTCACGAAGTTGTGATCAGACATATTCAGGAATAAAGTGTTGTCGTCGTTGTTGTTGTTTCTATAAGGATTCTGGTGCACATTGAAATATGGGAAGATTAAAAATGACGACTGTGTATTTAGTAACCAATACTCAATTTCCATAGTCAGTATTGATGTCAGCAGATTTGCGCTTCGTCATTTTAATATCCTCCTTCTTGCAGATGTCATATTTCAAGGACGAAAAAGACACATGTCAACTCCTTCACAACATGACAATCTACATTGTCGGGGACTCATTCATGCGCCACGTATATGTATCGTTGTTGGCTCTGCTCCGTACAGGGAAGTATTATGGCCCTCTAAAGCACTATACACCTCCAGGTATATCATACTTTCTTAAACTGTAAGGGCAATACTTATCACCTAAAAAGAAAAAAAACGTTTCGTCAAATTAATGTTTCTTTGCACTTACGTACTACAAAAAAAAACAACAACAACATAAATTGGCCAGGTTTAGTACAATGGGGTCTTTCCGTTCTACCATAAACGCAAAGTATAATTTGACGATTCCGTTTTTACGGGTATGTAATGGAACGGGTTTGCCGGGCGCAAATGGGTATAAGCTCACCATTATTAGTGTATTCTTAATAATGGATGATGGCTTGCAAAGAACTACTGATGTTTGGAACGAAATGCTTTATTAAAAAGACTTGTAAGTGTTTTCCGTTGATATCTTTCAAAGCAAAACACAATTGAGGCAATAATTAATCATTGTGATTGATGAAATGCGGCAATTTAGACCAGCCGTGCTGACTTTCGTCTTTTTTCATCCAACTACAGGCCTTATTGAGGGGTGTGATAGGAACTTTGTACACCTGAGGATGTGCATGAGTTCTTTAGACTTAGATACCCACGAATGCAACCGTAATGTAAGTACATGTATTGACATTCACTGAGTTGAACTAGTTGTCTAGGGTAAGTCACAACCTTAGCTCTTGTTTGCTCAATCTCCATTTTCGGAAAAAACAGGAGGTCCTTTAGTATGCAGAAGATGTTTAACAAGTGCACACCTGGACACTTGTTTAAAATGCATTGTGGCACTTATCAAGGTGTTGCACAGTTCCGATTTATTGTAATTCCTTATCATGATACTAACGGCGCAAACGTTTAACAACGAATTTCTCAGTTGTGCATAAAGTGGCGTTGGAACAAACAAGAAGTGAGGTCGCGAAGTAGTTGATCTGTGGCAAATTTCATGACAGGGTGAACAAACACCGCTCCCGGTGACCCGGTCAATCCAATGTAAATTCCGCCAAATTTTGCTATACTGAAGAAAAAAACAACAACAGAAAAACAACACAAAAATCTATATAAAGATAAAAAAAAAAAGAAAAGAAAAGAAAACGTTCCAACGGTGGTCGCTTCGCTCGTCATTTATCTCCAACTCCCGCCTTTAAAAAAGAAAAAAAAAGTGATTCCCTGGGGCCACCGGTCTATTTGGGGATCATCGCTGAAGCCTCTCAAGGTTAATCTGGTCAAGGGCTAGTTACTGCCATTTTGTAAGACAGTAGGACACGCTGTTGTCTTGATGCCCTGGCAGTTGGGGGTGAGGCAATAAAAGCAATAAATTATCGAGAGCAAGAAAACAGAGGCGGCGCCAGGGCATCTGCTTAAATGTTATAAGGTGGGGGTGGGGGTGGGGGCGGGGAGTTGTTTGCGGGAGAAGAAGGGGACTGTGCACGAGTGTGTTTACGTGTGCATCACGTGCATATATGTGTATATGCCCTGGCACACGTCAGTGTTATCAAAGTAGATTGACATAGAAATATAACATAATGGGAGTTTGGGGATAGAAGATTGAGCGTCATTTAGAATTGACAGTCTTTAACAGTTTTGTCTTATAAACTTAACTCTCTAGGCCCCCGCCCCAATTTCTGCTTGTGGGAACATTTTGAATTGGTGAGAAAATGTTCTTATGAGCATAAGTAAGGGTTTTTCGTGATGATTTGATTGACTTAGTGTATATTGTAGAAATTACTAAAAATAACTGTTCTCACCTTGAGTTCTTGTGGGAACTGCAGCCGACTGATAATTATTTGTGGTAGATGGGGCCTAGAAGATCAAATGACATGGCGGCAATCCTCGTTCTTCTGTATTATGTAAACTATGAAACGGTTTTAGCTAGAGTTTAAATACGATTTATCAGCTCATGTAATGAACAAGTTTAGCTCAGTAGTATGGACATGCCTCGAAGAAAAAGGAAGTTGAGGGGTGGGTGGGGGGGGGGGGGGTGAGGACTACGTTTCTCTCATATTTCTTTTTGTAAGTTTATGTTTCCGCATTACTTAGTCTTCGTATTTCGCCATGTTGTCTGTAGTTGTAATAATAATAATAATAATCAAGCATCTTTTTTTTTCCTTTGCACTTATTATTTCCCCTCTCACTAGTCTCAGTAAGAAGGTCAAGTACAAAGCTAAGGACCGCCCATCTCTCCTCGATTCAATCTCCGCACTCGATTCGATCGGTTTGTTTTGTTTTAACGTTTTTTTTTTTTAAGACACTAATACGTGTTGGAGAAAATGGATTGGGGCGCAATTCTCTAACACATGTATTACAGAATGTCTGTGGTAGGCATTCTACGACCTGGGGCATTTTGTGATGTCACATATCAATGACATATCAATGAGAGTGTTAGAATTGTGTACAGCTGGACAGATTTTGCTTGCCAGATTTTTACCAAAGACACCAGATACGATCATAAAAAAACATGTGGCATTGTTAGTTTAACCAACTTGAAAACCTATGAAGAATCTGATAAGACATTTCAGTTTGTTTAATATTATCAAGACTGCCATCAAACTGATATAAGACGCTTGTGAGAGGCCAACAAATGCATTCATTAAAACAGATTCAGTTACTGGAAGTTATCCCTCCCCTCCCCCACCTTTCAATCGATCGGCCAAGCAAGCATGCAAGCAAGCAAACAAGCAAGCAAGCAACCAACCAACCAGCCAACCAACCAAACAGCCAACCAACCAACCAACCAACCAACCAACCAACCAACCAACCAACCAACCAACCAACCAACCAACCAACTAACCAACCAACCAACCAACCAACCAATCAACCAACCAACCAACCAAACAGTTCGCTGGATAATAAGAAGTACCTATCTTAGTAACTACCGAATTCACATTTCCTCGCAAAAGTCAATGGACAGGTTCGTTTCTCGTCTATCATCAGGTGAAGTTAAAGTTTTTAGAACATCCTAGACTGGAACATACAAACTGGACCCTGAAGGCCGTCTCTGAACTATCCGGCAAGCCAAACTCATTGCTTTTCATTGGAGTTGGTATCCATGATGATTTCAACTCTACCAGAGTAATCACAGAGGTAGGATGTGTGTGTGTGGGCGCGCGTGCGCATGTGTGCTTGTGTTTTGGGGGTTGATGTATATGTGTTGAATTTAAACTAGAGGTTAGAATATGAGTGTGTCCTTGCTTGCGTTGTAAAAGTAAAAAAGAACAACCAGGAGATGGAGAGCTGACAGTGTTTTGTGTACCGTGTACGTGTGTGTGTGTTTTTATATATTTACTTATTTACACTCGTATATGTACTCATAATTTACCCATGTGAAAGTTTACAACTGTGTTTTGTACCTGTATGGGGGGAGGGGAGGGGGAGGAGGAGGAGGGAGGAGGGATTGTAGAAAAAGCAACGTCCAATGGGCAATTTCATATGTATTTTTTTCCCCACTAGATTCATACGGACTGTCCATTAAAAAATATTCAAATAATCGGACGTTTTTTTAAAAACCACTCTGTAGATGATAATTACTATCTATCTCAAATTATATCACATTTTCTTCACCACTCTCGTCCATTTCTGTTCCCACTCACAGCTCCTAAACCCACTGTTGACCCATTTGTCCAAATCTCCGTGGCCTAGGGTACTCTGGTCGGCCGCTCACGCCCCTGGACTCCTGAAGACTCCACGAGTACCCAGCCAGAGCAGAGAAAGCATACTCAGGTACAATGCTCGTCTTCGGTCCTATCTGGAGACATGGCAAATACCTATACTCGACTCCTTCAAGCTCACGGACGGAACAGTTAGTTTTGATGGTGCTCATTACGGACGGGGGATAAATGATGTCAAAGCTCAGATACTGCTGAATTACTTACTGGAGCTCAGAATGAACCACAAAATCCCATGGACGTTCCTTGATAATAAGGTCTGAAATAGCAACGTCCCAATAAAGGACAGTGGCGTGCAGAAAGGATGGCAGAGGAGAGCGAGGGTCCCAGGCATCCATTTGAGGGGGTATCCAGTCAAAGAGTGTCCAGGCCCTATACTTGAGTACTGGAGTATACAATTAAAGAGTGCCCACATCCCCCGAACCTCTGCGCGCCACAGAGCGAGGATGAATTCGGGTTAATCCAGGATTCGCATTGTTGTAGGAGGTTCAAAGACACAATTCCATCATATTTAACTGAAATACTAATCCCTTCTACGCCATCCAGAAATCTGCGGTCCACACATTCCAACCTAAATTGGCAACCATGATGTTCCTTAAAGAAATGTGGAGATCGTTCCTTTTCTGATTCTGGCCCAAATGTATGGAATACACTCCACGAAAAACAGAAATATTTCTTCATTTGAGAAATTCAAACTTGAGCTAAAATCAGTCCTGTATAGGAAATGTCTATTTACAGGCTGATAATGTCTCTCTTAAGTCTTGTATGATTTGTACAGCATGAAAGTATATTTGTAAGTACCCTACAGGATCACCATAGGGACTGGCTCCCTACATCCAAATAAGGTCGGCACAATGTCGTAACCAGCAGAGCTACTTGGGAGTGAATGTGAGGTCTATGTGCAAACTTGACGTCAATCTTACGCATCCGGCTTCTCCAGACTTCCTGGCCGGGTTCAAGCATGTAATGGAAGAGCATACCGACATTGCATTGGTTACTGTTTCTCTCTTTTCTTTAGCTCTTTCTTACATGATTGTAATTTTCTACCTTCTTCTTCGCTCTCTCTTTCGAGTTCACCCCCCCCCCCCCCACTTCTATTTCTTTCTTTCAGGTTTTCATTCTCTATTTTGTGTGATTTCTTTCTTTCTTTCAATCTTTTATTCTCTATTGTTTCCGATTTCTTTCGTTCAATCGCTCATTCTCTCTTTGTTCCTGCTTTCTTTCTTTCGATCAATCTATTGATGATTTTTTGTTCGGAGTGACTATTTTGGCATATTTTTACATCATTAAATTTACAGTGGCATTTGTACTGGGTCCATATCAGGCTTACTTTTCCACAGATTACATGACGTTCTAACTTCATGCTGACATCAGAAAAGTTGTCTCGAACACTTATAAGGGCAAAAATTGGTCAAATCATTTTTGGAAACTTGACCTGTTTTTATCTCTTCGGACTCTGCAAGTTTACGACTTATTCCAGCATTACGCTTTCATTGTCTCCCTTCATATTTGTACCTTTGCCACATGTGACGAAAGCGTGCCATTGAATAACAGAAACTCATTTATAAGTTAAGATAGAGTGATTTCACTGCTAAATACGATGCAGATAGAACAACACTGCTCGGAATTCGCGGCAACCTCGTGTGACTGGTGCATGACCCGACCAGGCTCTATGTTTACAACATTCCACAAACACATCAGCAAGAAATCACACAATTACCGATACTATTCCTTTCTTTGCAACTTCCACGTTCCTGACTTAAGCAGAATCTCAATCGGATATACAAGTAATCTTGTTCAGGAATCGCCACCTACAGTAAAGCAAACCTTAGTCTTAATCAGCAAATGTTTAATGTTGGCAGTACATCCAATTATTTACGAAAATATGATTCACATAAGACTTTCATGTACAAGACTATTCAATACTGTTCTCATCAGGGTGAGGTTAACAGACTCTGGAATTCCACATTAGGCCTATAGGGCGTCTTTGTGAAGTGGGAGGGAATGGGCTTCATTTCCAGCAAATCTAGTGGCAGAGCATTCTCATTTCTCAAAGTTCCTCCTGTCGTATCATTCTGTTACATTCTGTCTTTCGTCTTGTCTTTTACTTGCACAATGTGACCGTAACAGGGTCGACGTACTTTCTCCAAACTCAAGTTCAAACTTAGATTCGGGCCAGCTGACAATTACGTAATAACCTACGTCAGGACGCCGTTTTTCCGTAAATCTAAAATATAATTAAAAATAATCTGTGCTTTCAAGTCATTGACACCTTGGCCGTAATGAGAGCCGTCGTAACTGGTGACTCCCGATGTCATATTGTAGGTGTCCAACACTGGAATACCTCCATGGGCCAGAACAGGCGCGGCTGCAGCGTTATATTGCTTCTCTGTCAATACATTTCTAGAGATGCCAGGGGATGTCCTTAGTATACCTGGAGCGTGAATGGTTGACCACAGAACATGTGGATGTTTCCGCTTTGCCATGAATTGTATCAGAGGTTTCAAGAGCTGAAAGGAAGAAGTAAAGACAGGAACATAATACTGGCAGTTTTTACTAACAAAATCTCTTGTATTTCATTCGTGTAAGCTTTAGTTCTAAGGCACAGAACGAGATGGTCTATTGTAAGAAAGCAATGCTTTGTTTCATTTGATATCACAGAACTTGCGCTCCCAAAAACATTTTTAATTTTATTTCTCCTTTTGTTGGAAGTTCCAAGGCCATAATTATGTCTCATTCTCTCAAACGTTTTAAGACTTCTTTTTGAATTACAAGCAAAGCTTTGCCGCCGTGCCAAAAACGAATCTTTGACAGTGCGCTTGCTCAGCTGCTGTGCATGGGGTGGAGGGGATTAACATCACAACTTTTGATGACTCAAGTGAAACAAATACAATACTCTCAGGCAGCGGATTTTGCGGTTAAAAACGAACATGACTGTCGCCGTTATTTATAATTATGATCGTCAGAGCTAATGTTACCTCTGTACCAACACCACTGTCGGTAAGAAGTTTAATATTGCATCGACTACTACTACCACATTACAATACTGTGATAGCTGGTGTAGTACCAGAATGCATAGATCTATACATTTTATTTCTGCCTTCGCCATTGTGAACCTGCCATGATCAGACTTCCTAATTTTGCCATCGCTTGCATGTGTCACAACATTTACTATTTCATGACGGTCAGATTCTTTCCGTACACCAGTACTGCCGTGGTAAAAACTGCCTATGCTTTTGGTGTATTCATGGCTACCGAAATTACCACAGCCATTCTCGTTATCATGACTTTCTTAACACTTTCGCTTACATCATCTATGACTTTCTGGGCGTTGTAAAACTCATGTCCTCCCAGTCCTAGGACAACCAGCGAGTTGGACGCATTTTCCAGTCTCTTTATATTCTTAAGAATGGCATTTCTGTGACTTGACAGATACAGTGTGGAATGTTTCAATATAACCTGCAAAGAGATCACAGATTCAGATCAATCGCCAAAGGAGTAAACATTATTATCTTCAATAAGCGCTCGCAATACGTCATACTGACAGGCTGTGGCGTATGATCTTTGATGGGGGCGATATTCTAATCATTATTTGCATACATCGTCCGTTTCTGTAAACCAGTTCAACTGAACCCCTCAACCGTTAGAGACATTGCACTTCAGGGAATAACACTCAGATGCACCAGTAAAGGAAAAAAAAATCTGCAATTTGGTCCACTTCCTGCTGTTAAGTTGTTACTAAAGACGGCCAAGCTGTCACAAATCCCAGACTGGGAGATGTAATAAGTTATGACAGGACAACAATCACGAACGAACAAGTTTAACACTTAACAGAACAACCCATCAGACTCACACATTTATTAAACATAATTATATAGCGCAATTACATACATTATATTATTGAATTTAACTGCCGTACAACGGCCTTATTCCCACATGCACTCTTCCCTCAGATCCACAACCCGGTAGTTACTTCCTAAAGACACTTCGGCCTCAGCCTCTCCCCTCAGGGTCTTAATAGCACATTAATAATTCACTGGCACCGCAGTCTCTCAATATCACCTTCCTATTGCCATAACACCTTAGCATTCCACTAGCACCTCAGCAGGGCAATAGCACATTATCATTTCAATAGCCCATCAACATGGCAATAGTACATTATCATTTCAATAGCCCATCAACGTGGCAATAGTACATTATCATTTCAATTAGCACATTCACGCTCATATCTACGTCCCTGTCCGTGGCCAGACTGCCACGACTTTATGTGCCTCTACTGTCCTGCACCGACAGCCTCACTCTTGGCCTATGTGTGGCCCCCGGCCCTATGCTGGCCTATCCCCTGTGCTCACCGAGGTGGCTCTTCGGCCCGTCCCCGACACCTACAAGAATAACATTACATTGGTATAATACCATACCATTTCTATTTACTCCACCTCTCCTTACAACCCATGAAGCGTACACACAATAGTTCACATTTCACTCACCAAACATCTTACGGTAACACACCTCCATCGTAGTACACAATACTCACTCGTGCTACAAATCCATGAACTCAACTTTCATCTATCGCTCATGGCGCACATTGCTATATCCAATATCAAGGACTTCCACATTCCTCACATATACTTATTTACATCATGGTAATAGACGAATATAATACATCAATCATAATTATCAATCATCGTTTCACCTACCAGTCATCACTGGAAAAAACTATCTCACTAGTCTTCCGACTGCTCCCCTTATGTTCGCCCACTGGGCTTTCTCTTGCGTCCGCTCTTTAGGACGTTCTAACTTGCAGTGATAGTAATACAGCGCTCTCGCCTCATTCAGACCCCCACCACTCATAACATGCACGCTTTCCCTTACTTGTCTACTTGCGTTAATTTTACTCTCCTCCTTTCCCCCCGTAATTATTAACTATCGCTCACTCCACTCGTGACACAAGCCACATCACGAAAACGTCGATAATCTTTTATTTTAAGAATATTTATTCTATTGTTTTTTTAAGGCACCAGAAGACCTTATTAACAACACACAAAAAAGTTGACCTTTCACTCATTGGGTAGATATGCATGATCTTCAAACCGTTTGAGCCATTGGATCTGGGAGTTCAGAACTACTGGACAGTATTACTTAGTACTCATTGTTTTGTTGCACTCTTCAACGTTAAAATCGACCACAAATCTGCAGACACTGGTGTATATTTTATGCTTATTGCCACAGTTACGAGTACACTTGGCTGAAAATATGAAGAACACAACATACATAAATATTAACTCCTTAAACTTTCGTTCGTGAATTTAGTTTGGGCAACAATTTCAGTATTTTATCTTCTATCTATTATATATTTCAGTAACTTGAAACGTTGGTCACCTAAGGCTCAGTAACCGCATCACAATCAGGCTTCAAACTTTGCACAACAGCATGTTATCAGTGCGAAATTAACATGGGCTATATTAGAAATTATGAAATGTTCAGGCTTCTTCGTTTCGTTTTTCATTGTTTCGCCACCATTTAGATCTATTTCGAGTCATGGTTTGCCATTTCAAGGTTTCATTGAAGCTGCGCATGCGCAGTATGGGCCCATGACATCATCACTTCCTGAAAATTTTCGGTGCGCACCACTGCGCACTGTGTACTGTCCTATCGCTGAGTTTTGGGGAAGACCCTACGCATCTCGGCTTTTGTTCTTATTCCTTTCGGTCTGAAGTGGTGTCCTTTGTTGTTGCATCTCTTCTTATAAGCTATCTATGCAGCATTAATGCCTTTCTTAGTTCACAGGCGTCTTAAATTTTATCCCCCCCCCCCCCCAAAGGAAAAAAACTACACAAACCTGTTCATCGAACGGGTACTCGGCTAGTCCCCATATAATTTACAAAGCACATTAAGAGCCAGCAAATCTTTTCTCAATTTCAGCTATAGATTTTAACTTGATAAGCGCATGGTGCTGATGGGTTGAAGTTCGCAAATGAGCATTTGAAGGAACATTTCACCGTAATAATCCCGGGGCGGTAATTATTATGCTCTACCAAGGGATTCTGAGCTGCAGGTGTTGAAAATGAGACAATTTGATAGGTTTGGTTATAAATATTATCAGCACCATCACCTAGCCGTTACATATGGATATAAAGGTAGGATCTATCATGACCTACTTGAAAACGACAGTCAGAGAATAATGAAAGCATTCACTGCTGCACAGTAGGAGCATTGCCCCTGTCTCAACATCCTTATATGGGCGGCGCTGACCCTATTGGAACTTCGTTACCAGGAGAGCAAGGACATGATGTCATGCGTGGAAATTTAGCAAAAACCGAGATAAGTAAAATTCGATCGAAAATATTTCACAAAGTAGTCTATGCCACTGGAGTGATCAGGAAGTGCCAATAAATAGCTGTCTGTTTATAGAGTGCAGCGTTGATTTCAATGGACCGAGATGAAAGATCTCTTGTACACTGATTCATTCATTTAATATTATGGATTATCGCACAGATATGATGAAAGAAACAGAAAGAGGAAGGGGAGACGAGGGCGAAATGGGGTGGAAGAGGGAAGAAACATGGAAAGGAAAAGGACAGTGAAGAAGAAGGTAATGATAAAAGTGAAAAATAAGCAGAAAAACAGGGACTAGCCTTGTGGCTCGTCCTTCTTCAGTAAGCTACGTTGGCTTGGACGTCGCAAAAATGCCAGCATAGATAGCCTACGTATATTTGTCGTAAGAATGAATCTCCTATGAGGTGGATTGTCATATTGCTGAGTAGACTGCATAAATCTTTTTCAGTTTGAAACCACTGGATCTGCGAAAAAAAGCGATGCATGCAAATAAGGACAAGGCCTGAACTGGCCAAGTTTATAGATCCTGCCATTTTATGCGAGTTTACTTTCATATCTGTAAACTTGATTTTCAAGGGAATAAAAAAAATATCAGTGATTAGATGTGGTGTGACCGGGTCGAAGATTTGTTCTGAAAATTATGTTTCTCGTAAATAATACATCATTTCTTTCCCCAAAGTAGCAGTTGTACCCACCCGAATGTTTTCAAATACCGTACTTTATTTTAGGGTTTGGATTAGATTTTCTGGATGCAACTTCCATAATTATGAACATTAATTTCGATACGAAGCGTGTTGTTACTTTCTAACTTGTGTGCATAGTTAGAGTAGCTCTTTGAGGTTAGATTGGCCGACAGATTAGAAAAACAAAAATAAATAAACCCAGTGATTTGTAGAGGTAGTTTTAATCTCCCTTGGTGAATGTAGCGAACATAGACATAGATGGTAAAAGCTCTTGGACATACGGTACACTGAGTTCTGAAAAATATGCCACCTCTTAAATATTTCTGTTGCCATAATGACCAGCCCCTTAAAATACAAAACACACTGGGAATTTCATAAAATTTGAATAAGAGACTTTCACCATCAACCGACATAGGGTCTACTTGAACCAACATGTCATAAAAATCTACCCAGTTCATAACAGAAATAGTAAAAAGAGGTCCCCTCCAAAATTTACCTTACATGTGGGCTCTTCTGGTACCCAAGTGGACAACTCGGCCTTAATTTGTTGACGCAAGTCAAAACAGTCCTCGCACCTACATTCCGACACTGTCTTGTCCTCACAGGCATTCTCGTAACAACAGGGTGTAGGCCCATCGGGATTGCACAGAGCACGGAACCACGGCACTCCTGGTCGCAAACTTTCATTCTCTGGGCGGTAAAGAGAGTCAGAAATACAACCATGGTGATAAATTTAATAACTTCAGACTGTTAAAAAGCAGCGGCTGATCTACTGTGGAACTAATGAAGCTTAAGGGTCCCTAACCCCGGAAGAGCCCTGAAGAAACTTTACTTAATAAGTATTTTGGATGTTGCCCTGTTGTTTCTGGTCCCAAAAATGTAGGTCCGCCACTGACAAAAAGTGTTGATAAGCCTACTCTGCTGCTAACACTGCCAACCTAATGCCGGTGTAACAGGCCAAACTATACCCCCGCCCAGACTATACCCGGGGTTAAACTGGCCTAGCCCAGTTTATACCCCGGGGTTACTTTGGGCTAGGCCAGACTATACCCCGCCCCCTCCCCCCAGTCCAGATTATACCCCCTACTTTTTTTAAAAAAACAAGTCAAGGTCACAGTTTATTTCAGCTTGTTCTTTATCACTGTCATCAGATATCATATTAATCCATACATGAACACATTCTTGACACCCATAAATCATAATACAATTTAGAGGAAATAATAATAACAATTTATTTCAGCCTTAGTTTAAATTGGTGCACATACATACATTCATGACTCCTGTTAATCATGATACATTTTAGAGGAAACAAACATGCATTAAAATGCATTGATATATACAGAAGGGCTGAGTATCCATTCAAACTGATATGATTAGACTTCAGCATTAATTTCACTCGCGTCTGTTGATATCATTATTATTATTATTATTTTGATAATTGGTTGGCCATGAGTAAAACATGCATTATATTTTTTGTTACAACCATGCAGAAAGAAAAGGCCCGAAAACAACACACATAGAAACAAATAATAAACACATAATTAGTAACCACTGACACTGACGGATGGTGCAAGTCCATCATCCACTTCACATAAAACTAAATAGGCACTAAATTTTTTCGCCTGATGAACTCCATCTGTCCAGATCCACTTGAAACGTTACAGAATGCTAGCCAGTAATATACAATAATAACAATAAGAACACGAAATCGTCTTATTTACTCTTGAAAATAAAGAGAAATATCAATATCAGAATCATCATCATTATCTTGGAATAATACAAAGAAATAAGAGGGAGCGTAAAAACGGCAGTGTAGGCCTAAATATCATTCTAGAATCTATAAGCAGCAATATGTGTATTAACTACATATAAAAAATGTGTTAAATCTTTTCAACTATTCAAGTAGAACTGGACAGAAAGCTTTAGTGAAATAACCTTGACAGTTGTGTAGACTGACAGAGTAAGTCCACCGAGACAAAAGTAGTGCATTGTAAAGTAATTAGATCTATAGCATGTTAAGACAAAATTCGATGGATCATGCTGCATTAACAGTATTTCTTGTCAGTGAATATTATTCTTTGATAGCTTATTTGTAGATAGATATACATTTCATGTGCCTTATGGTTTAAGACACTGGATTAGTTTGCAAGGCACTGGAAAGATTGAACTTATGTGTTATAGTGAAAAAGGGTTTGTCACTCACGAGTGAAATAAAATTTAAAAGAAAAAAAAAATACCTTGTCCGTCTTTACCTTCCTAAGCTTGACACTTCCCTTGCCAGAGGATTTAATAACTGTGTATTCGCACACAAAAATACTCCAAAATGACTTCATTTTCATGAGTGTGTTAATTATTTCATCCATTGCGACTAAGTGTATGTCACTGCCAAACAAAGAATACAGTGCAAATTTTACTCATGGGCAACCAACTACAAAAACTACAACATGACAACGAACGCGAGTGAAATGAGGGTTAAAGTTGAATCATATCAGTTTGAATGGGTATTCACCCCATAGCATATCAATACATAATAATGCATGTTTTTTCCTTTGAATTGTATTATGATTTACGGAAGTCAAGAATGTATGTATGTATGTATTACTATGGTGCCCGTTGACAGTGATAAAAAAAAATTGAATTAAACTATGATTGAAATAAACTGTGGTGTTTAGGCCAAACTATATTCCACCAGTCCAGATTATACTCCCATATTCAGACAAAATATTCCAGGATACAACATTAAGTTTTAAAATTTTATTTCACCCGCAAGCGACATGCCTTTATTCACTATAACACATGGTTGCAATCCTTCAAATGCCCTGCAAACTAATCCAGTGCCTTAAACCATCAGCTACATGAAATGTATACCATTCTACAAATAAGCTATCAAAGTATTTACTAGCAAGAAATATTAACGCAACATGATCCATTGAATTTTTGCCGTAACATACTGTAATTACTTTCTACAAAGCACTGTTGTCTCAGTGGATTTAATCTGTCAGTTTTCACGACTATCAAAGCTACTTTACGAAAGCTTTCTGTCCAGTTCTACTTGAATAGTTGAAAAGATTGAACACATTTTTTACACATACATGTAATTGGTACACACACTTTGCTGCTTATAGATTCTAGAATGATGTGTAGGTCATTTTTACATTCCCTCTTATCTTTATAATATTCCAAGATGATGATGATGATGATGATTCTGATATTGATTATATTCTCTTTATTTTCAAGAGTAAATAAGATGATTTCGTGTTCTTATTTTTATTACTGTATGTTATTGGTTAGCATCCTGTGACGTCTCAAGTGGATTAGGACAGGTTAAGTTCATGATGTGAAAATTTTTTAGTATATAGCACTTGACAGACACAACAGGCAGATACACAACCAACTCAAAACCGTCCAGCTCAGTGTAAAACTCGAGAGTCGTTTTTTTCTGTTTATTACCCGAAGTCCTTCTTGGGTTGACTCCGTTCAACACCTCTGCGCACCACACACCTCCCCCTAGCACAGACATCTCACAGAGTTATTGGTAGCGCCTAGGTGATCGCACTGGTCGTCCTGAACGGGAAGTGAGCTGTCTGTGGTCAAATACAGTTGTGGGTGGATCATTATTGTTTCTAGTTCTTTTGTTAAGTTGTGGCTCTTGTGAGACAGGAGGACGGCCTCTGCGCACCGGCTGCTGAAGTTGTACCGGTTCTGATGAGTCCACTCGTGCAGGCTTAAGGCGGTCTACTGAGATGCGTTCGGCACGACCACCTCTGTCTATGAGAAATGTTTTATCTCCAGGAGTTAGCACCTTATAAGGACCGGTGTAAGGCCTTTGTAATTGACTTTTCACTGTATCTGTGCGTGTGTAGACATATTTGGATGATAACAAGAGCGGTGGTAAGTGCGCAGATGGGTTACTATGGTGGATGGCTGGCCTAGGTACACGTAGACCGTTTTTGTCTCGGAGAGCTGTTAAAAAATCTGATACAGACCAAGACTGAGTCTGCGACGGAATTAACTCACCGGGGATAGTCAACGGTTCCCCATAGACAAGTTCTGCCGAAGAAGTTCCCAGGTCCTCCTTTGGAGTTGTTCTGAGTCCGAGGAGTACCCAAGGTATCTCTTCTGCCCAATTGTTCCCTGTTAGTCGTGCCTTCAAAGCTGATTTGAGTGTGCGATGAAACCTTTCCACCATCCCATTGGCTTGGGGGTGAAATGATGTTGTCCGATGGAGTCTGACTCCTAGGCGTCTCGCAATTTCAGCCCACAAGGAAGATGTGAATTGTGAACCACGATCCGACGATATGTCCGCGGGAACCCCGAAGCGAGAGATCCAGCCTCCAAGGAGAGCCCGAACACATTCTGGTGCTGTAATGTTTGTCATAGGAATTGCCTCTGGCCATCGTGTATTACGGTCAATGATGGTTAGGAGGTAACGGTAACCACATGACTGGGGTAATGGACCAACAATATCGATGTTGATATGGGAAAATCTTTTGTCAGGTACAGTATATGTCTGAAGGGGCGCCTTGGTATGTTTCTGAATTTTTGATGCCTGGCAATTGTGACACTCCTTTACCCAATCGCTAATTTGGCGGCTGAGGCCATGCCACACGTATTTCTCTGCAATGATTTTAACAGTAGCCTTAACTCCTGGGTGAGCAAGGTTATGGACAGCCTCAAACACCGGGCGTCGATAATCTGGAGGAACGATAGGGCGGGCTCTACCAGTTGAAATGTCGCAGAGAAGCTCTGGTCCTTCATCAGTCAGCTTTGTCGTAGCAATTTTCATGTTTGTGATGGCAGTTTTGTACGCTTGTATGTCTGGACTCAAAATTTGCGCCTTGGCCATAGCTGTAAAGTCAATGCCTAACGAGACCGCGTTTGTGGAAGTGGAAGCGCGAGAAAGGCCATCGGCAACTACATTCTTCTTTCCCGAGATGTGCTTAATACCGGTGGTAAATTCTGAGATAGCAGACAGTTGCCTTTGCTGACGAGCTGACCATAGTTCAGATGTTTTCGACATTGCGTGGACTAGAGGTTTGTGGTCTGTGTAGATTGTGAACTGCCTCCCTTCAAGCATATAACGAAAATGGCGTATTGCCAAATGGGCGCCCAGAAGCTCTCTGTCAAAAGTACTGTACTTGATCTCCGGACTACGTAGCTGGCGACTAAAAAAGGCAAGTGGCTCCCAGCGACCATGGTTGTACTGCTCAAGGACTGCGCCGACGGCCACATCAGATGCGTCACATGTCAAAGCTAATGGACAATCTGTACATGGATGTACCAGCATGGTTGTATCTGCCAATGCTTGTTTACCGGCAAGGAAGGATTGTTTCATTTCCTGGGACCAAATGAGATCTTGGCGTGGTTTCGATATTTTCAGAGCTTGATAAAGGGGACGCAACATCAAAGCTATGTTTGGAATGAAACGGTGATAAAAGTTTATTATCCCAAGGTACTCTTGGAGTGCCTTTACAGTTCTTGGTTGTGGTAACTTCTTTACTGCCTCAATACGAGACGACATTGGTGCTGAGCCTGACGCAGACACTCGATGTCCCAAAAAATCAAGCGATGCCACTCCAAAGAGACATTTTTCAAGCTTGATTACCAGTCCGTGGTGTTTTAGTCGCCGGAAAACTGCATTGAGGTCCTCTACGTGAGACTTGGCTGAGGAGCTAGCCACTAAAATATCATCAAGGTAGACAAATGCGCTGTCTAAATCTTGGAACACAGAGTCCATGAGCCGTTGAAACGTCTGCGCTGCATTTTTAAGGCCAAATGGCATACGTAAAAGTTCCCATAAACCAAAAGGCGTGATAACAGCTGTTTTAGGTATATCTTCGGGAGTTACAGGAATCTGATGATATCCCCTCACAAGGTCAATCTTGGAGAAATATTTTTTTCCAGGCAGGCGAGCCGAAAAGTCTTGAATATGGGGTATCGGATAGCGATCAGGAACTGTGGCATCATTCAGTCTGCGGTAGTCGCCGCAAGGACGTGAGTCTCCGTTACTTTTAGGTACCATGTGTAGTGGGGATGCCCAGGGGCTGTTGGATTTCTGTACAATACCCATCTTTTCCATTTCCAAAAATTCCTTCTTTGCAGAGGCTAGCTTGTCTGGTGCTAGACGACGTGCACGAGCGAAGACTGGCCTGTCTTTAGTTGGGATAAAATGTTTCACCCCGTGCTTGACTTCAGCAGTGGAGAAGGTTGGCTGTAACAGTTCCGGATAGTCACTGAGAATTTTACGGAACTTATTGCTCGTGGGTTCTATGAGAGCAAGATCCGAGTTATCTAAAACTGAACTGACAGTGCAGTGAATGTGAGCAAAAGATTCTGCTTCTATCAAGCGGCGTCCTCGAATGTCGACCAACAGGTTGTGCTGACGGAGAAAATCAGCCCCTAAGAGAGGTCGTTTGACATTAGCTGATATAAGACGTGCTTTGAAAATCCGGTTGCCAAAATGCAAAGGTAAGATTCGTGAACCATAGGTCGCTATGGAGGTTCCGTTGGCGGCTTGCAAATGTGTTCTTGTAGCACCTGACGCTCTTTCAGCCCACGTTGCCGGTATTACAGAGACTTGTGCGCCTGTATTCACCAAGAAGCGTCTTTTACACTGTGCGTCGGTCACAAATAGTTGGGTTACCTTTGTCTCTAGGTTTTGTTTAGTACATGGTGTAGTGGGCAAACATGGCGGACCAGCAAGTAAAGTTTCTACCGCTGGCCCGCTCTCCCGTTTCCCTGGTTCTTTTTAGTCTTGAGGTTGCTGAAATATTTACATGGGCTGGAACATCGCCTGGCATTTGAACCAAACTTTCGATGAAACCAACAAATCGTGTCAATCTCAGACAAACCTGCATCATGTGCTACGGTTGGTGTTGGTTTAGGTGGTTGAACCCCAATGCAGATTGTCGCGTTTGTTGTCAGAGAGTTAAATAGGTTATCAGCCTCTTTCGCCAGTGCTCGGTAGTCAGTGATATTGGGGGAATTAGCAAGTGGAGCACGAATAGATTCAGGTAACAGTCTGAGAAACAGGTGGCGGAAAAGGAAGCATGGCTTGTGGTCTCCCAAAAGAGCTAGCATTCTGTCCATTATTTCTGACGGTTTGGCCTTAAAAATGCAGCGCAGACGTTTCAACGGCTCATGGACTCTGTGCTCCAAGATTTAGACAGCGCATTTGTCTACCTTGATGATATTTTGCTGGCTAGCTCCTCAGCCAAGTCTCACGTAGAGGACCTCAATGCAGTTTTCCGGCGACTAAAACACCACGGACTGGTAATCAAGCTTGAAAAATGTCTCTTTGGAGTGGCATCGCTTGATTTTTTGGGACATCGAGTGTCTGCGTCAGGCTCAGCACCAATGTCGTCTCGTATTGAGGCAGTAAAGAAGTTACCACAACCAAGAACTGTAAAGGCACTCCAAGAGTACCTTGGGATAATAAACTTTTATCACCGTTTCATTCCAAACATAGCTTTGATGTTGCGTCCCCTTTATCAAGCTCTGAAAATATCGAAACCACGCCAAGATCTCATTTGGTCCCAGGAAATGAAACAATCCTTCCTTGCCGGTAAACAAGCATTGGCAGATAGATCTTGAAGCTGTGTTAGCGTCGAGTGCTGCTACTACATAGTAGTACTTAGTTTTGTGTGAAGTATTTAATGTCTGCTGGATGATGGAATTGCACCATATGTCACTTGGGTTATTAAAATGTTGTTGTTGTTGCTTTCTCTGTGTGTTCTTTCTCGGCCTTTTCTCTCTGCATTATTGTAACTTTATATGTAGATCTAATTGTTCTGACATATCAAGCACAATTCTGTTTTTCAAAAATTAGAAATAAAATTCAGATGACTTTACACTTATGAGTCTTATAATTATTTCACACCTTGCCACTAAGTATATGTTAGTGATGCCAAACAAAAAAATACGATATAATTATGTTTAACTCACGGACAACTAATTATTAAAAAAAACAAAAAAAAAACAATAATAATACCAAATACCAACGGATACAAGTAAAATTAGTGTTAAAGTCTAATCATATCAATTTGAATGGGTTTTCAAACCTTTTGTATATCAATGCTTTTTACTGCATGTTTATTTTCTCTTAGATGTATCATAAT
Organism: Onchidella celtica; assembly: GCA_963931925.1. Taxonomy (NCBI): domain Eukaryota; kingdom Metazoa; phylum Mollusca; class Gastropoda; order Systellommatophora; family Onchidiidae; genus Onchidella; species Onchidella celtica. The sequence continues at coordinate 41,459,125 of OZ007571.1, forward strand.
TTACAACAGTCAAGAATGTATGCTTCAATATGATAAGTGATGACAGTGATAATGAACAATTTAAACTAAAGTTGAAATAAACTGTGGTCTTGACTTGTTTTCCAAAAAAAGTAGGGGGTATAATCTGGACTGGGGGGGGGGGGGGGTTTAGTCTGGGCTAGGCCAGTTTAACCCCGGGTATAGTCTGGCCTGCTACACCGGGGTTAGCAATCTGCTGGACTTCACAGCGGTTTCTTCTGTATAGACCATTTTAATTTACCGTCCTCCATATCACGTGATTTGCAAACAAAATGGCGGCGTGTAGGGCGGAAGCGGTGGACAACGGTCGAACGATGCCATCCTGTTGTTGGGCACCCAACTGTTCAAACCCGTTACGTGCTGGTTCTGGCATAAAAATGCATCTTTGCTTTGAATGTGCACATATTCAGATGCCATCATCAAGGCAAGATGAGGTTTTTGCCCTACACGGCGCTTTTCGATGCCGTGCGGCTCCCCGCAAACAACCGTAACGCGGAAGTTGAAAAGGTCTATACGGCTTTTCATTAAATTAAATGTTAACACAGTTTTGTGACGCTTTCAGTAGCTTTATTAAGATGAAAATTAAAACCTCTCATGCCATACGGTTGTTCATTCAGGACTGACCGATATAGTTTCCATACTTTTATTTTATTTTATTTATTTATTTATTTATTTTCATCCCTCAGGCTTGTGTTTTCTGGCCCTGGGTCCATTTGGCGATGCATGTTCTTTTACATTCTTGCATCCACGTTACATCAATTTATTCTATCTGGTATAGTTGGTTACATTTTGTCTTCGCGGCAGATCGCAGGCGATCCGAAAGCATGAATGTTTTTTAATTAAAGTCATCTGAGGATGGTAAATATTATGATGGGTTTGTATCATTCTTTTTTAATTGGATGTGAGATTGTTCTGAAAGTTAGGCTGATGGCGCATTGAGCAAAGACTATTTAGTCTCTGTTTTGCTGTGAGATGTGGACGATGGAGTTACACAGGACCTTGTACGCTGGGGAGACCGACACAAAATTAATACTTCTTGTCTCATTAGTTTGAGGGCGTCAATACTGTCCTGAGTCAGCTGGTGGAAAAAGAGACCTCACGCACCGAGTCAAAACAGACTGGGCTAAAAGCACATTCAGCCTAAAGCTGGGTTCTCATGTATACAGAAACGGAAACGGCAACGGAAACGTCAAAAACCACCCAAGTAGTGGAATAGAAAGAATGTTTCCGTATGCCGTTTCCGCACACATGGAGACACTCTTCCTGTTTTACTGCATGATGATTTTTTTGTTGCCGTTTCCGCTTCCGTACATATGAGAACCCAGCTTAAGGGGTGAAACAGACCAATAATAGACACTGTCCACATCGCGACCCAGCGGGATGCAGCGGGCAGCGCTCTCTTGTGCTAGTGTGAAGCAAAATTTATGGGCGGCGAGCCACCAATCTGGCGCCTACACCAGCCTTTGGTCTGTTTCACCCCTTTTTGGTGATATTGATGATGATGTTAGGCCTACTTTCAATTAATAATGATGACAATGATATATGATACGGCTAACCAGGTTCATCATCTTGATGACACGGCATTGGTGTTCTTATTATTGAAGGTGTTTCACATGGTTATTTTCTACTGGATTTTCAGACTCCGATCTTCAAAAAGTTAAAATCAGTACGAAATAAAAACAAAACAAAACGAACTTTACCACAACACTTGTCATCCCTTTGCAAAGATGGCGGAAGTTTGTGTCTCTTTGCCGATTCTTGTAGAAAATGGTCCAGATCTTCCTTTTCCTCTTTCGTGTGCGGTCGTTTCACCTAGTGACCCTTAGTCATCTTCCCGAGTATGTCACCACATTGCAGATTCCAAGGCAGTGCGACTCTGTATGAAATGGTATGAAGTCCGGCTGAAGAACAAAGACAATGGAGAGTAAACAGTTCTTTTTTCACCAAGATGTGTGGCACAACCAGGCTTATTGGTTAGGTGCAAAGGACCATTCTTCATGAAACTGCAGATTTTCAGTCTAACAGGCAGATTCTCGAGGCCATTAAAGATCACACATTAGGAGAGAGAGAGAGAGAGGGAGTGAGAGAGAGAGGGGGAGAAAGAGAGAAAGAGAGAGAGAGAAAGAAAGAGAGAGAGAGAGCGAGAAAGAGAAAGCGAGAAAGAAAGAGAGAGAGAGAAAGAGAGAACGAAAGAGAGAGAGAGAGAAAGAGAGAACGAAAGAGCGAGCGAGAGAGAGAGAGAGAGAGAGAGAGAGAGAGAGAAGGAGAGAGAGAGAGAGATTTTCTCTGTTTTCTTACATAGTAACTTTAAATGTTTAAATTGTCGGCCAATATCATTGTTTAGGACCACATTTACTCCGCGAAGTGATTCAAATACATGTATTTAGATCAAAATGTAAAATACCATAGAAGAAAGATCCAGTTTTCACAGCGCCAGTAGTTAAAGAAATATAATTATGCCCTCTAAAGGTAAAAATGCGCTTCCGTGTATTGTGGAAGCTCAAAAGCGATACATTCACAGTTTCCTTGTGATTAGCACTTGACGGCGTAGCATCTTCTGTTGTTCCGTTTTTATGTGTATGTTGTTGTATTAAGTATGGAGGTGGCCGAAACAGGTCTTCATTGCTGTCGAGAAGCCATGTTGCAATGACGATGATGATCACAGTTCCAAACAAGAGAGTCAGAAAATGTCCAACGATACCGGTAATGGCTCCCATGATGAGGGAGAGAATCTCATGGGGAGAGAACTTTTAAGCTCCACTGTCTGTCGACTCTGTATTATATATATAGAGAGGCAGGTGTCGTATTTAAGCATGCACTGACCTGCACTTAAATGGGCAGACAGACAAAAGGCACGCAGAGTGATATTATGCACTTTATTGTCATTGCCCTACGCTAATGGCATACGTCATTTTGGACACTTTGGAGATAGTAACAAAAAATTGTTTCTTTTCCTGTCATTTGGTGACTTAATGCCATTATGGTTCTATTGGATTTATAACTACATTTTCCTTTTGGCGCTTTACTTTTTCTATAATATCTGACAGCCCTCATCCTCAGGAATACAGTGAACCGTCAGTTAGGCTACCTTTTGGCATAGGTCTGACATGTGCCATTATCGTAGAGCAGTGACATTATGTATATACAACATAATAATTGGTGATGTGTAATTTTCATATCTCCCGTGCCACAGATCGTAGAGCCTACAACAAACACCAGAAGTCAAAAACAACAATAATAACAAATAATAACCATGTAAGGAAAAACAACAACAACAACAACAATGTATTTTCAAATGTTTTATCTTTATCATGAATACCGAAGTAATCAATGTTCCGACTGAGCTGTCATTACTGTTTGTCGCTTGCTGTTATTTCTTTGATAAATGATGGTCTTAACAATGACATCTTCAGTATTAACTTACCCACAGCCACAAAAAAAACAACAACAAAAAAACGTAGAGATCCACAGCTTCTAAAACATCCCTTTCGCTACACGTCGAAAAGCCGTAGGATTCAATGACACCTGAGGGATGGGGTGACCGTAGTCTTAATGTCCTCGCTATTATCTCCACGAGAGATTAATTTGTAAGGCTACCAGTCTATAATGTCCTTGCTATTTTCGGTGTGGTTGGTAGCTACAACGTTAGAGCTCAAAATAAAGTGAGATGATATTACTATTAGTTTATAGTGTAATCCATAGAGTTGGAAAAATAAAATTCTTTGTTGTGAGGCTGGAAAAACCACACCAATAACCACTTTAATCTAAGTTTTCGAGTGCCCCCCCCCCCCATCCGAACTTCCTCCCCATAAAAGAGGGCCAAAGGTTATTTAAAGTGACTTTTAGATTTTCAGTCCCGTAACTCACTAGATTAGATTTTTATTCTAGAAGTTACCATGGGTTATTTAGACGATAGACTGTACACGTTGATAATTGAATTACGTACAGCTTTGGGCGTTTTAGTAATATTTATTTATTTATTTTTTATTTAGAAAACGCTCACTGGCTGAAACATTATGCAAAAGTCGAATTACATGTATGTAACTTTTTTTTTTTTTTTAAATCTCATTTTTCATTTCGTTTCTTCTTTTACTCTTTTCTGTCGTCTTCTTGACTGTGAAACTGGCTGACAACCAAACCATTCTACAATCACTTCGGATCTGAGAACAATATGTTTTGTCCCTTTGCCAGGGGGACTCATCTCTCAGTTGGAGATTATCGGGGACATCTACCCCAGTAAAACGAAAGTCTCTGGAGGGAACGAAAGAAGAAGAAAGAGTAGCGAGATCTTTGTTTCTCGTGGGCCCCAGCCTAGTCGGCTGGCCCTGTGTCCTTTATTGTTGCTCTCCTTGTTCAGCTGTTGTCCCCCGACTGCTTTGGGATTGAGTTTGGACGAAGCACATCGACACGATAACAGTCACATTGTGCTAGGAAGAAGTCAAGATGATAGACGGAATATAACAAAATGATAAGACAGAAAGAGACCCTATCATAAGCACTGACCAAAGTGCTAGGAAGAAACAAGATGATCGATGAAATATAACAGAATGATAGGACAGAAGGAGATCATACCATAGGCACTGACCAAAGTGCTAGGAAGAAACAAGATGATAGATGGAATATAACAGAATGATAGGACAGAAGGGGACCCTACCATAGGCACTGACCAAAGTGCTAGGAAGAAACAAGATGATAGATGGAATATAACAGAATGATAGGACAGAAGGGGACCCTACCATAGGCACTGACCAAAGTGCTAGGAAGAAACAAGATGATAGATGGAATATAACAGAATGATAGGACAGAAGGGGACCCTACCATAGGCACTGACCAAAGTGCTAGGAAGAAACAAGATGGTAGATGGAATATAACAGAATGATAGGACAGAAGGGGATCATACCATGGGCACTGACCAAAGTGCTAGGAAGAAACAAGATGATAGATGGAATATAACAGAATGATAGGACAGAAGGGGACCCTACCATAGGCACTGACCAAAGTGCTAGGAAGAAACAAGATGATAGATTAATATAACAGAATGATAGGACAGAAGGGGATCATACCATGGGCACTGACCAAAGTGCTAGGAAGAAACAAGATGATAGATGGAATATAACAAAATGATAGGACAGAAGGGGATCATACCATGGGCACTGACCAAAGTTCTAGGAAGAAGCAAGATGATAGATGGAATATAACAAGACAGAAGGAGACCCTACTAGAGGTGCCCATCAGATACCCGCTCTCATCTGCTACTTCAGTGTGCCTTGTCCAACACAGATGATAGGCGCCATTGAAAAGGACAGAGGAAGAAAATGAGAAGGGGGGTTATCTTTTGATGGGTCCCATGGCCATGAATCCAGGACCCTTTCCCGAGTTCTTCCCCTTTTTTTTAAAGATCATTAAAACATGTAGTCCTTGTGAATACATTTAGGGCTAAGCCCTAACTTTCTGGGACAAGAAGGAGAAAGAGTTCAGAACACACTGCATATTTTATTACAAGTCCAGATGAAAACAACAAAAATAATAATAAAATGAAATGCGTCGATGACAGTCTACGTGTATGTTTTCCGCATGCAATGATAAACACCAGAATTCTTTCTAAGTTCCGCCACGTGCCAATTTCACAACCAATTATTCGAAAACAACCGAACGTTTGTGCAAACTTTTCGATAGCGGTCGAATGTTTCGTAACCTTGGCCTTTAAAGTTCAGTACTGTTTCTTCATGTTGAAGTCCTGTAAAGTCTTTGTACTACGTTCTTTATGAAACAAAGGTAATTCAAGTAAAGATGGTGGTTATTACATTTTACATTTTCTCCGAGTTATTATAGACTACTTCACAATCAATACCACTAAACTCTATATTTATATCTCTTAAAACAGTGGTCAGACTATGGAATACTCCGCTTTGTTTGGTCATTGCAATTTCACAGCCTTCTGTTCTTGGTCGCGCACTGAATTTATGTGACATTACCTCGTGAGTTTATCAGTGCATGTATAATAAAGCTGAAAAAAAAAAAAATCTGTATCAGAAGTTATGTAAACACCCACACATAGAAAAAAAGATGAGAGAGACAGAGAGAGAGAGAGAGAGAGAGAGAGAGAGAGAGAGAGAGAGAGAGAGAGAGAGAGAGAGAGAGAGAGAGAGAGAAGAGAGCAGAAAGTCAATGTAGCAAAAAGAAAAAAAAAAGTACATACATTTCTTACACTATACACTTTTTCTCGCCGGCGCTTGTATAATTTCTTATACATGTACAGTGTAGTTGCATTCTTTTAGAGATTATACAGTTTTCTTTTTTGTTTCTAAGGTGGGGATTTGGAAAATATTTTTGCCACTCCCATACAGTTAATGACGTTGGCAGCAACAATCCAGTGTTTTACCAGTAGAATCAGAGGCCTTCTCATCCTAGCTATACGTGGCAATGGATTGTTCTTGATCATCCACTTCAAACAATGATTAGCATTAAGCCGTACGCCGTGGGTCTAACGGACCCAGAAGCAATTAAAAACGTTTGTAAATCTATTATAGATTTCAGTAACATGCAAACTTTGGCATGAGTAACTGACCAAACTATACACTCTGCAGGCCTTAAATTTGGCAGGAAGGTGGCAATTGAGAGAAGGAAGATGATGTCTATAATTAAAAGTTGTTTACTTCAAGCATGTATTTTTTAAAAATAACAATGTTTATTGCTGTGTAACATCTGTATTTTTGCATGTTTGTTTCGTAATATATATAGTACCGTGCATGTCATAAAAAGTAACCGTATCAAGCGTTCAGTTTGGTGCACATGAGTTCTGAAGCAAGACTGTAGTTTATTACTTTTATCATGGTTATAAGAGAGAGAGAGAGAGAGAGAGAGAGAGAGAGAGAGAGAGAGAGAGAAAGAGATGGGGGGGGGGGGGAGCACATGATTCTTTAGCCCGGTAGGTCATCTAGTATATTTCCGGTGATTTTTTCTTGAAAGTCTTTAAGTATTCGTCAAGGACGTCATTGCCCATCTTCTCAGTTTTAAAATTTTAAAATATGCACGTGCTGGCGCACCAACGCACAAGCATTTTTACTATTCCTGCCCGCACGTCCTGCGGTCTCACAGACACCATACTACTGAAGAAGATTTTATGGTCATATTTAGCCGTACGTCCTGAGATCTCAGGTACACCATACAACTAAAGAGGATTTTATAGTTATATTTTATATCCCTACTTGTGCGTTCTGGAGTTTAACAGACAACATTCTCGTAAAGAAGGTACCCTAACAAACTGTTCTTCGGGAATCTGGCGTCGATTAGACACGACGACGTACAGTTTTTGGCGACCTACGATATGGTTTAGAGTTGCAGTAATGGTGTGAGTCATGCAATGTGAAATCATCACGACAAACATACGATGCTACACACACACACACAGGTACATGTGGTATTCATAAGATGCAATCTGATTAAACTTGATTAAATTTGATCTTAGCATTACAATTGCTTCAGTATCAAATGAGGTTTCACAAACTACTATTAATAAGAGAGTTATCAATTTTACTGGAGATGCAAGGAAAAATTAAGAGCTTCAACTTGCTACATAAACCGGACTGTTTCCTGAATCCTCCATTATCGGGACACTACGCAACTTCCAGACAGATCAAAACTGTGGCGGGGGAAAGCATACGCGTACTATATCCGGTCTTTGATTTTCGTCCAATACGCTCGCTTTGGGAAAGTTTACTTGAGTGTTGCTGTGCTATAAAGCTACACTATGCGGTCCGACCTTGACAATTGAAAAATTGGAGTCAAGGGGTAAAAATGCGCGGGAAACAAAATCTGGTTAAACACTATCCAGGCGCCCGGATAACGTAGGGTGACTGGATAACATTGATGAGTAAACATGAAAATATCCTAATGTCGCGAAGACAAACGGGCGCACACACATACACACACACGCACGCGCGAAAACAAAACAATAACAACAATCTGATGTCAAAGCATAATATTTTATTACCTGATTTTTATTTTCAGCTGGTAATAGTGAGGGAAGAAACAGTCGATATCATGGTTCAGTGTAAAGAACATGACTACATAGATACTTTACAAAATGGCTAATTAGAGAAAGAAAGTGTACTTAATACAACCTTGTAACAAGGCAACCCAAGCGTGTGTTTATTTCGAGTGAGCAGCTTTAAAAGAACTATATCTTGCAGAAATTAAATATGATTATATTCTTTATGATAGTATACGATGTTGATGAGTTAGCATGAAACTATGTTTGTTTGTTTTTTTTCACAAATACCCGGAACTTTCACAGAAAAGGACATCTCTGAAACAATGCAACCTTAAGAAAAAAAAAAATTCTCACTGCCATTGCATGGGATTTGGCATAAACTGACACAAGTACATGTACAGTGATAAGTGCTTGGGACTAAGAAACATGGAAAGGCAACTGGAGGATACCGGATCAAAGATTTGAACTATACCAAACCCACTTAATTTCAATTCAGTTTCTGGACCAGGGCCGTCCCATTCATTCCGAGCAGCGATTTCTGACCAAACAAGTTATATTATGGTCATTCCGCCCAGCATGTCATCAGATCTGGTATCCACACACCTGGCAACTGAAGGTCGCCACACACTTCACTTGTTACAAAATTCTCAGCCTACATGCACGCACTTTGCACAATGTCATGATTCTGAACCAAAGCCAAGTGAAAAAAGTCAGCTGATAACAGACATATTGCTACAGAATTAGCCCTGTGTCCGTCTCCCGTTTTACAGCTTTCTGTTCTAAACTGAAGTGACCTGATGTCTACATATCACACATACTGTCATAAATCACTGTGTTGTGAATACACATGTATAGGCCTTTAACCGTGGATCTTTCAATTCATCCACCACAATGGTTTTGGATGTGGCCTTGAGCTTTCATATTGTGACTTAAATTCCTCAGACAACTGGAGAAAAGTTTTACAAATTTTTCTTCTTTTCTTTTCCTTTTACAAATTTTCCCGAACTATCTTCATCCATTCCTGACTAAATCTAGCTGCCTATGAAGAGATTTAAAGTCTTATACAATGTACATGTAATAATAAAAAAATAATAGCTGCATCAAAACATGAAGTTCAGCAGCAGATTATGCTGCAGTAATCATTTCCATAAAAAGTCTCACTCGACAGTTCAAAATCATGTTCAGACTATTTTACTATTTCTTTGCAAACCCAGAACAAAGATACTGTGTTAAAAGTAAATGATCACTTCTCTTCTTTTCCTTACCAACGTGCCTATCACAGGAGATGAAACGTAAGAAGTACACAAAAGGTGCAGAAACAATGAAATATACAAGTGACTCTATTCCTCAACATTCTAATGAACAGATGAAATTTAAATGTGTCCAACTACAAGATAATATAATTTTCTAGAGAAGCATTACTAGATCTATACTAAATGTACAGAAATATAAAGACATTTGAATGGACTGACCAAAAACCGAAAGGGAAAAACAATACAACTTTCAAAATAATAACCAAGTTGAAACATACAATGGTAAATAACAGATCTGTGGGCATTCATGCAGTTGGTAGAAACTGGTGTGAGTGACTTCCTGAGCTGATCAATTAAGGATGTGTCAGTTGCACTGTAGATTTTTTATTATTGACAAGTTTTGAATTCAGCAAAGTGGTAACACTGACATTTCTACATATCTAAATGCAAGTCAGATATCTTTAGCATGCTTCTCCCAATTAAGAGAAGCAAGCGAGAAATACACCTTTCCATTTCCTAGCCTTTCTTGTTTACAATAAGCTTAAGATATTCAATTAGCCTGGTATAGCCTTCCTTGCTGACTCTATATATATATCCGCATCAAAACTCTCTCCTTTGATGTCAGTTTTATTTGAAACAGCACTACTGAAAGTTACATTTCCACATTTCACCTTCACAGTCGAAATAACTGTCTCTGCCATTGGACAGTATTGTAAAGGGACTGTGAAATAAATATATAAATTTAAATAATCAGGAGTGAGATTGAGAATAAAAAATGTTTACTGGTATTGTGGTGGTCACTGAATCATTCTTCTCAAGCAATTTCTGACCTCAGTCTGGAATAAATTATGTTTGTATTAGCTGAATGCACATTCTTCCCAAGTCTGCAGGGGATAAACAAAATTAAGATCATTTTCTACAGTGTTTTTCTTGTTCTCTTTCACCTACGACAAGACCTGTTTTAACATTTATGTGACAAGGATGGAGCCCACTACAATACTGAATATTTCAAGTCAAGTACAGTGCACTCTCCCGATTACGACATCTCCGAATAACGACATTCTCCCGATAACGACATTGACCCCCGGTCCCGATTTTTTTACTATATGTTATTAGTAATAAAACTCTCTAAATAGCGACATACTTTTTAGACCACTCTCCGGATAACGACATTGAGTTAGCAATAATCGGCTGTGACTTTGCTAGATACAAAAATAAAAATAGCTAAAACATTGTTTCCGGTCAGTTTCATTTCATTCTCTGAGCCAATAAAAACACTTCTTTTCCGACCAATGAAATGTCCTACCAGAGGCACCTCATAGCCAATGAGATCGCTTTGTTATCGGCCAATGAGATCGCTTTGTTATCGGCCAATGAAAACACACCTGTGTCTATTGTCGTCGGAACAAAAAGGGTGACGCGCATTAAATGAGTCGGTCATCACATCGCTGACCGCTGAATCGATTGTATTCACCCGAGAACAATAACGCACCCCAAGATGTCGACAGCTGCTGTTAAAAAAAGAAAGATACTGACAATAGATGCCAAGCTGCAAATTCTGGCTGATGTGGACACAAAGACATTAACCAAGAAACAGATCGCTGAGAAGTACGAGATTCCCCATCTTGAAAATCTCCGAATAACGACATGTTCCCGATAACGACATGCACCTCTGGTCCCGAGCCATGTCGTTATCGGGAGAGTGCACTGTACATAACTAAATTTAATTCTACAAGCTGACAAATATCAGTGACAACAATCAAAACATGACCAAATGGATTAGGTTTCAATGGTTCTTATTTTGTATAATGTGTAAAAATTTTGTGAATTATTCTGGTAGACAAATCTATTCCATTGCTACATGTATTATCTAAACTTCCACAACTATTACAGGAATTGTATATTTCTACTTATCAAAACCAACTTGGAACACACCAAAACAAAAAAATAAAGTATCTATTTGCATCGTACTGACAGTACGCAAGAACACATACATTTACAAAAGGATGGAAAAGAAGGCGATACCAAATAAATCAAAGACTCAACACTTTTGCAGAATCTCAAGTTGTAATTCTATACAGAAAGGTAAATGGACAGGAACAACAGGATACAATGCAAACATATCCATATTATGTGGCAAAAAAAGTAAAACAAAAATGTAGTGAAGTACTGAATCACACCCACAAAAGAATTTACATTCAACAGTTCAGAAGAGCATCATTTTTTATTTTAAAAAAAAACAAACAAACGCTGACAACACACCCCCATTTATCTGCATTGTAGTCAAGGCAATGATCCTATGTGCATAGAAGTAAAAGAGGTAGAGAAACTTTTTAAAATAAATTATATACATAACAGAAACAGAAATAAAATAACTGGGTCATATGACATTTTGAAAACATTTAATAATAATAAAATTGAATTTACAAGATGTAATTCTACAATAACAATAACAACAAAAGCATAAGGTAAGAAAAAAGTTAAGAATGAGTTAAAGTTAAAGTGAAGGTTTTGCTATACGACTTAGGAAGGCCGGAACAAATTTTATTATTGTGTGTGACAGCCCTATATGAAATTACACCTATAAATAGAGCTCTCTTAACACAATGATCATACTTCATTCACATGACCATTGAAGTTACATAAAAAAAAAAAATCATACATGTAGAAAGTGAAGTGAGACTTAAATAAGGTGAAAGAGTCCTCCAAATCTCTCTTTTATTCTGGCATGGTAAACTACATGAAGCCAAATTTGTATAGATCTGTCTTTAAATGGGCTAAATGAGCCACATAACAGGGTCCCACAACAACTTCTCTGTTGCACACTGACAGGAATTACAGACCCAAAGCCTCACACTGGAATGTGTCAAATCTTTTAATGCAATAACACACATTTTATAGCATATATATGAGTAAGTCTGATACTGCACAACCCATCAACAGCTAAGTGGTTCTGATAAATGACATAAATAAATAATTAAATGATAGGACTATAAGAAAATAAATATTACCCAACCTGCAAAAGTATATTTTTTTTACATTGTTTTCAAAACAATACAACAGGTAGGTAAACTGATCTTGGGATATATATAAATGACATAAGCCTGCACTCCCTGCAACACTTGCTGCAAATGAGTTTGTCATTAATGCTTTGTCACACTTACAGGATACATACTTATGAAACTAACACCTGGATATTTGCTATTCAAATTTATTTTGAATACCCACGCTTCTTCAAAAAATTTTCTTTTTAATTGATGTGTATAAACAGGGAGAAAAATTAAATTAAGTTCTTAGCCTACAAAAATTGGGCAGGGGAAGTGCTTGATCTTATACAATGGATCAGAAAGAAAAGGAATTTCATAATGGATTTCAAAACTTCTGACTGAGTGAAAAAGCTGCGAAAATCACTGTTCTGGAAATCAGAGATGCCAAACATTTTAGCACAGCTGTTTTCACAGGTCTATGTAAAGACAAACATGTATGCAAATACAACTGTAAGCAACAAGTCGTCACTGCTCTATACAAATGTTTTAAGTCTTTTGAAACACTTTTGAGATATTGAGAAAAACCTGTTTCTTTTCCTGTCATCTGGTGACTTAAGCCATTACGATTCCATTGGATTATTACATTTTTTTGTTGCCGCATTTCTTAACTGATAGCCCTCATGCTCAGGAATGCCATGAACCATTAGATGCCTTTTGGGCATAAGTGTGACCATTATTGTAGAGTAGTGACGACATAACAGTTCAGTTTCTTATGTGATTTTGCAATTATGTCTATTAATGTGGCAGCACAGATAGGAGGCACACACCATAAGACAAACATCTAGTAGTAGTATCATTTGCATCAAGTCAATCTTATTTCGTAAAGTCATCTTTGCATAGACAGTCCATAATGCTCACACTGGTAACTGCTACTAATTTGTCATCCACCACTGCACAGTTTACATCAACATGAAATGAAGTTTTTTAAAAAATAACATGATATGGCAATAGTGTGTAATCTTGTCCTCTGTGTGACATGCCATTTTCACTGCTGGTGCTATATGTCAAAATTAATTACACAGAAAAATAAACTCAAGAAAAAAAATGTGCTGATTTGCATTTCTAGTTTTTGCAAGTCTAGATCATGATATCATATTGGTATACTGATAATCTCAGCTTTCTAGAACAGCCTGGAATTTAAATAACATGGATTTTCTGCAGAGTCAACAGCCGTTTTTCAAATGGCAATTTATAATTATTAGTGTTTTGTTTATATTCTTGTAATCATAAAACAAAAACAACAAAAACAAAAAGGAAAATATGGAATCTTTTACAAAAAAAAGGAGAAAAAAGTCTAATGGTCTTCATTAAGTACTTCAGAGATATCCATGTCCCTTTGAATGAGATCCCAGGGGATTTTACTGTTTCCATTTAGATCAGTGAGCCCAAGTTATTGCATTGCATGCATTAAACTAATCATCACTGTTTAACATCACATTTTTCGTGGGATTCCACAACTCTTAAACTGCCTTGCAAAAAAATCTGAAGACAAAGAGGGAACAGTAACAACATTAACCCCCCACACAAGCCTGGAGGATTGCAGTGTTACACACTAACAACAACAAAAAGCAAACCCAAGCTAAAACTTTCCTAATATACATGTATATATTTTTATATTCTTGCTATAAAACAGTTTACTGACAAAATAAATTGAGTCCAATGGTCTACCATCTCTCTATTTTAACAAACAAATAGAAGCATCTTTCTATCTGCACCATAAGCAATAACAGTTGAACAGTTATGCTATTGTGTATGTTCTCACAAAAAAAAAATAAATATAAGACTTTAGCATGCATATATCATATATAATCTATCTACTGGAAGTCTCTTTAAATAACATAGTTCATAAAAACCTTTCAACTTGCAGTCCTTCCAACGACCAACTGATAGGACAGCCTCAGCCAAAAAGCAATTAGATAATGTTCATTCTAATAAAAGCTGTACCTTTCTGCTGTTTCATTTCCAAAATATGGAAGAAATACTTAAACAAAGTGTTCATTTCAGCTTGCCACATGAAATGTATTGGCTGAACTGCTAAGCATTAACTGTATGAAATTCTATTTTGTAGATCTAAACAGCCATCTCACAATCTTATTTTGGATCATTTCACACGCATAACAAAACAAGCTTTAACTTGTCATTATGCACACTTCCAGAATCCTGCGTATACATTTCTAGTATAAAAATAACTCCACAGACACATAAATATACACATATTTATATATTGTTCTGCATATTAATTTTAAAGAACTTAGCTGCCTTCATTTGCAGGCAACTAGGAATGATGGTAATGTAAACTGGCTAAAAAAAAAAAGTAGTGAAATTACAAAGCATATATTACAAATGAGAAGTTCTAGAGTAGCGACATCAAATGTGCTACATATATCATCTAAGATACTCAAAATATTTTTATAGGACAAGTGTGTTATAAAGGCAATCCCCCCCTTTTTTTCTCTTCTTTATTTTTGTTTATAAAATGGGTGTCCTGTACCTGTGAAGATGTACAGCATAGCATGTAAAAAGTTACAAAGGTCTGCATGACAGTTAGTGCGAAAAACAATTGTTTCTCAAAATGGCTACACAGCACCATGAATAATAGATTAAATACTTTGCACTTGACATAGCGCTTATGTCAGTATGTAGTATACATATATATATGCACAATCAATACTGAACTTAACCCTCGTCTTGCGGGAAACCACTACATTGGCCTCCTCACGCAACGTTCAAGGCCAATATTCTGGCCTACATTTTGCAAACTGAGTCCTGCGGGAGGCCAATTTATTGTATAGCATTATTAGTAACACTGCTCCTTGTGTTTTGTTTATTCGGTTGCTGCGACTATCGTTTTTTTTCCACATTTTTTCCCACACTAATTATGCGTGTTTCGCTCATTTATCTATCCTGTCACCCCTACTGTGTCCAACAACGTGATATCGTCTGATTACGTTTATTACAATGCAACTTTTCATAACTATTCGTCATACTCATGTAAAATGGTACTGACCGCCTGAAGTTTGAACTGGGGAAAATCTTAGTGAAACTTTTGACTTTGATGCTGGTTGTCGCCTACATGTGAAATGAGAAGAAATGGGCCATCTGCGTATTAGATTTTTTGATTTTTGTAATAATGAATTCCGATGTAATACTAGAGCATGCTGCATAAGGGCGTCTGTCAGTAGGTTTTTCATCACAGAAAACTAGTAGAACATAACCGACTTTGTTGTTGGTTGTTGTTTTTATTTGATGTGGTAAGTAGAGAGATATTGTGTTGCTTTGATTAAACTGCTTTTCAGTAAATGTATGTACATTGTACTCTACAAGCTGGAAATCACATCTTTTGCTAAAGGTGTGCTAAGAAAACTAACATCAAATTATGTGGAACATTTACAGAGTGGAGGAGGGAGAAGGCAATGCCATGATACATGTGGTTAGCACATTAGGTGCCTGGCGTAAAAAAATATTTTGTTCACCTGAATGGCCCAACTTGGGGACAAAAAAAAGCGCACAGCCCCTGGGTAAAGGTTCACACATGTATTAAATGGCATGTAAATGCAGAAACTTCTTGATTACAGACCTTCTACTTAACAATAGACCTTATTGCATCTCATCACAAGTACTTTATCCAAATATCGTAGGGGTCACTTACGATTTATCCCCCATTATCATTGTTATTACGTCCTAAAGTAAACATGATACACGTGTTCAAAAATTGACCGCCGAGGTTATCAATAATATGCGAACGATTGGCTGATTGGCCGCTGGCTATCCCCGCACAGGGCATTATGTGGACGAGTTCACTCAAAGCCAGACAAGGGTTAAGGTGTCTTATAAGCCACTGGTTACTTTCTTCAATACCAGAGCGAAATGAGTTATAACAGGGGGATAACTCTACATGAGACAAGAGGCTTACTTCTTACTATACACATCTAATAACTCTGGACCATCACGAGTAACATTATCTTCAGAGATCTTGATAGTGAAGTAACAAGGCTTGAAAATGTTTCAATGTTGCTTCCCCATGCAAAAAATCAATGCCATTTGCATGTGCACTCCACAGCTGATCCATATTAGTTGCAGACAATGTGAACGCTGTATGTTGAGCTCTCACTTGTCCTTGCCATTACAGCATAGTCTCTGAATGTTTACTCCTCACCGTATGACGAAAGTGCTGCCAACAAAACAAACAAAAACAAAATTAAGAAGGCTATCAAGGCTAAGAAGAATCACAAGCTAAAGAGGTGCATGGGTAAAACACAGTTTTAAATTCCATTAATCAGAGTCTAATTGAAGAGCGCTTTTTTTCCAAAACTGGGTAAGCCAAATTTTGCATGAGTTATGGCCCCTTTCAGATAGTCATTCCAAATTAGAGTAAGACAGTGTAAGTGTTCAGCTAACACTTGCTATGTGTCGGATCTTTATCGTCGGATATTATGCACATGGCACTGAGGACTATTTGTCATTGGATCTGACAATATCTCGTAAGGCAGGATAGAAAGGCAAGAACTCCCAGCACTCGGGGACCACAATCAAAACAAAACTAGATAGTAGGCAGGCTTAATCTGTTTTTAAGGTATTTCATTATCAATTTTTAAACAACTTAGGCAGTTTTTCAACATTTCATGAGCAACTTCTGCATGCAGGTGGTGATTTGCCATGTTTTTAATGCTAACTCATAGGAAAAATTTGTTATTTTAGACATCATTGTCAAGATAATTATTACTTCACCTGATCTGGGAATAAAATATTGGAAAAAGTCCTTCTGTCATCTTTGTATAGCTGAAATATTTCTCCACAGTGGTACATGCACTAACATTTTGTTTAACCTCAAGCATCACTGTAGTTTTGCTGAAGTTCCTTACCCTACATAATAACTGCAATATTTCTGTTTTTGTTCGTAGCGGTAATGTCAGTCACAATATTTCTGAGACCTGGTGACTGTTGAATGTACTGTTGCTACAATGGATTAGACAACTGGCACTAAAAAAAAACTACCTTTCTAGTGTTAATAGCATGAAATAATTAACGAAATATTATAACTATATATTATGAAACCAATAGTTTATCACTAAACCGGATAAAAATAAATGCAATTTAATGTAGTCATGCGGGGTAAAATTCAACTACATAGGTTTAAATGAAGTATCGCATGCACATGAGGGCGGGTCCAGTCTTCATATTAGGTAACTTGTAAGAGTTGTATTAGAAAGGCCGCTGTTTTGTTTCTTTCTTCTGCTATCAACAGAGTAATACTATGGTCATACATAAAATCTATATATTATATACATGCTGATTGTCCAAAAAAAACAATGCTATATTAGAGCCCCATCCCCAAAGTATTTGGAGACTTTCTGAAAAAAAGAAAGTTCGATTCTTGATACTCAAAAGGTCCACTCAAACAATATAGATCTATCACTATCTGAGTAACAGCTACTATCACTGAAACAGTAGCACAAAGCACTTAAAATGTTAAAGATTGTGCACAGGAAACTCTCAAAGATCAAAGAAGGTATAAAACTCTCCATATTTGAGAGGGAAACAAAAGAGAGTCACATCTGAGAAGGCTTCCCATCAGACATTTATGTTTCCACTGCAACTATTCTTTACACCTGCATGAAAACAGGAGCCATTTGAGTGAGCAACAATCTCTAACTACTTCAGAAATGACTCGCTGAACTGCTGCAAAGATATACAAACTAAAGGTTATCGACCAGATTGTGCTATGTCCAATTTTATTCACTGCCCTTGAACGTCTGTAGTTATCCAAGAAATAGGTTGCGTGACTTTATTTCATATGCCACATAACTATTCATGTGAACGTGCTGAAGTCATTGTAATTATTTGAATTTCCACTATGGTACCTATTTCAAACTAGTTTTTCTCAAATTGATTATTTTGGACATAATACATTCTGGTTACCAACCCTTGAAATATATATTTGCACATAATCAAACGCACTGAAAACAAAAACTATGAAGATGCAAATCACAAACTCAGATCAGGAAGCGCAAAATTATTCTGAAGAATAAATTATGCAATCACTGTCTTAAGTAGAATGAGTACACAGAGAAACTGCTGTAAAATAGGAATAAGCATAATATGAAGCAGCGCAATACTAGCTACGTTTATTAATTACAAGAGTGCATGAATGAAACAGACAGTAATGTGCAGTCAGTAAAAGTCTACATCAGGGATGTTTTTATGTAATAAATTTATTTGATAAGTGGGATATTAACTACCTGAGCTTTGTTAAGCTTTCTGTTGTCAAAACTCATTAAGTACAGACTGGTACAGCTAATTATCATTTTCTTAAAAACACCCATGACGTTTCAAGATACCACTATTTACAAAGAGCATCCCCTGAAACTCTTTTTCCAACATAAAATGTTGAAAATTTAAGCAGAAGGCTAAAACTGGTCTTAGTTACAGATGCTGGTCTATTTACAGTCTTCCTTGAAATGACAACAGTTCTATGAGCTAGTGAGAGAAATAATAACATCATGCCAGATGGTCTTCTTGAGCAAGAAAGGAAAAAGGGGGAAGTAAAAAAACCCACACAGGCTGATCAAATTATTATTCTATCAGACAACTCTGCTACTGCCTTCAGCTGATTCGATTTGCTAGGTTTTCAACCCTATTCTGCCAGAATGAAATTGACATTCCAGAAATATATACTTTGCAGGAGTTCCTAAGGTCAGTGCAAACTGGTAAATACTATATGAAATTAGTCCTGCTGCAACTCCAACTGTTGGTAAGGCACACTAATTCTCCCCCTGGCAGAAGTAGGATTAATCTACGAGCAACCACTGGTTTAATGGGAATACATGGAAATAAAAGTAATCAATAAATTCAAAAATAACACTGGTGTGCATAAAACTGTTAGTATATTCATGGTGTGTTTGATGAATGCCAGGCAATATTACAAGCTATGATAAGCCTCAAACCTTGGTTACTGGGTTCTGAGCTTCTCTACAAACTGAAACATGGAGAATTGTTACTGATGAGCAGGTGTGCATCAATAAAAAGCTTCACAGACATGAAAGACCTTGCATCTCGTTAAAAAAAAAAGGGTCCATTTAATGAACTGAACAGCTTGGGGTGCCCAAAAGGAAATTCACTTTAAAAAAAATGAAAAAATATATATTCAGCCCTTACTTTCCAGTTGAACAGTTTGGGGTGCCCAAAAGGAAATTCACTTTAAAAAAAATGAAAAAATATATATTCAGCCCTTACTTTCCAGTTTCATGATCCAGATCCATTTTTCTGTTACTAAATTTATGAACTCAAATAAACTTAAGAAAAGAATCACTCTCAATATGGAAAGTTGAATAAGTATATGTATATGTCCCAAGTGTACTATTTACCCAAATATTTAAGCAAATACATAATTCCCATTTTTTACATAAATTCATAAGGACAAAAGGAAAAAAAAAAGAAAGAAAAAGAAAATCAGTCCCTCATTCCAGTGCAAACCCCTCATTAGAATAAAATTATCTGCAAAATAGCACTGCAAATAGAATTCTCATGAACCGACTTCAATGAAGAATTAATGCAATATATCTGAAGAGCTTAATATATCGGCACAGTCAAACCCTATGATTCTTTTCTTCAACTACATCATGTAATGTGCTCTTACTGACTGGTCTATCTTTGTTAATTTAGATGTTCTGTGGCCCAGGGGTAATACTATATTCATTTGAACAGTAAGCAACACTTCCAGCCCACAGCAGTGAGGAATTTGAACTCTGCAATAACGAAACAAAAAACCACCACAGCAAGAAGCCTGCAAACACAAATGTCCAACTCCATCCATGTGAACAAAAATGATTTCAAAATACAAAAAATAAGTTTTCATTGTTGATATCTTTACCTGGGTGTGGGAGAACTCGGGCTTTTCTTCTTCTTGTGGTATCCCCCCTATAAAGGACGAGAAGACAGGAATGCATGCAAAAGGGAAAGGGAAAGTATATAACTCAAAATACAATCCTGATGTTTGCTGCAGTCTTTTCCAATTGACTGCCTCGGTCAGTAAGATGTGTCATTAAACGCCTCACAAGAAAATGAAAGTACATGGATAAACTGTCAAATTCATTTTGAACTTATGAAAATGACTGCATGCCTGAACAATTATTATTTGTTTAGGAAACTGTCATGCCTTTTTGGTTTTCTCCATTAGAAACAGAAGATTTCAGTACCAGTGAAAACAAAATTTGAACTGATGTTCCAACAGATGACATATCTTATACCAGTTTGTCACCAGTCCGTCACTAGGTTATTCTGTGCATATACACAGCTGCCAATAGATTTTAATTTTCGGTTGCTATAATTGTTTATGCATAGTATCAGGCTGCTCTTCTTCACTACCAAATTTAAAACTTTACTTGTGAAAAACAATGATCCACATCAGACGGGCCTCTCATTAGGTACATGTATTAGCATAGTGGCAAAGTTAATTGTGGCAAAAAAAGGTAAGATTGTACGTTGCAAAGCTCCTGTGACCCTCTTGACATTATGTATTAAAAAAAAATATTAGCACAACAGCAGTAGACCCCACACAGTCTGTTATGGTTTATTGAAGCTCGCTCTCCTTTCACTCCACCTCTGATAGCAATTTGACTGAAAGAGGTCAATGGAAAACACATGTGCTGGGGCATATATACCACACACAAGTATGTGAGCAAGGGCGAAACTCAAGCAGACAAACACAAACTGATCTTCTCCAGAGACTAGCTCAAACTTTTCCAATAGCTCCAATCAACAGTTTCATTTATTTAATTAAATGCTTTCAGGGTTCAATTTGGCAAGAGCATGATGAAAATGTTTCAGATTAATTATGAAACAAATACTCAGAATCGACAAAAAAAACCCACAAAAAATCAAAAACTACTGCTCTTGATTTTTAAATGATACAACTTTAGAAAAAGCACACTTTAAATCCTTTTCAAATTATTATGATCTGTGAAGAAAATGTCCTCAAAAGGTAATATGATTTAGGAAAGAAATAATGCCATATGAATAGATGTATACGCCAGTGAATATTTAAAATTTTATTTCACATGTAAAGTCATGCATGTGAAAAAATATTACACCAAAAAACTAAAAAAGAAAGATTATACCAAAGAGAAAAACTAACAACCACTTACAGGAGATGTTGGCTTAGAAAAATTCATGTGTTTGTACAGGACCACACCCACATCCTTGTGGCCTGCCTCCATCGCTATTGTGAGAGCTGTGCTATTTTCCTGAGATTGGCACAGGAGAGGGAGCCAAAATAAAAGGGACAAAGAAAAAGACACAAACTTAAAATAAAACATTAAAGATATTCCACATAGAAATCAATGAGATACAGAGAAATAATAAATGAAACAACACATAAAATAAACAGATGATGTTCACTGTTCCAAAAGACTAAAATAATCAGTTTAGACTCCTTTTAAAGAGAAGCAAAAAACTATTTTAACTTAGAACAACTATACTAGTTATGATGGATTTTTCAAAGTATGTAATTTGATTATTTTTCGGCTTAAAATCTATGACCAAGATCATTCGATATGGCTTGGAATGTAGTTAAAAATATGAAAAGCAAGTTTCGAATTTTTGAATACTACAGTCTTAGGGAACAGTCATGATATGAGGAAAATCAGACAGTAAACTTTACTAACTTAGTTGAGCCAAAATTAACTTCAGCAACCAATTTTGAAATTCAACTTCAGACACATGCTCATAATAACCTTGGGAGCTGCAGGCACCCAGTAATAATAATTGTTGCTGTTCTCTGTAAAACAGGCAATCTGGTGACAGGCGTATGTTGCAATGTGTTGTTGTGCGTACTTGACACAAGACTAAATTACCAAATGCGAGTGACCCCAATCCCAAACCCCCTCCCCCATCCCCGAACAAGAGGCTTAAAAGTTAAAATGGGAGCAATTAGTCCAATTAGCCTAAAGCCTGTTGTATTTATCTGTGGAAAAGTTTGGTTGATGTTGATTGTACACATATTTACTATTATAATGTTTCAAAGTTTCTTATGATAAAATGACTATGAAAGTCATGTTCAAGTTGCAAATTACTGTGAATCCAGAAAACAAAAACAAAAAAATATTATGCTAGAAGGCAGAAATGGGAATGACTGCAAATTAAGCAATGATGAACCCAGCCAATGACACTGTTTAACACTTATAAAACTAAAACAATCATGACAGTATGAACCAAACTTATGACTACAGAAGGTTGACCAGCATTCCAGATATTTCACTAATAACAATAAACACCAATACTGCCATCCAAAGGAAAAATGATGTAACTGACACCATGGCCTTTTTCTGCTTTACTGTCTCTGATTACGAACAATCACTTACACTTGTTTGCCACATTAGAAACTACTATTTTGGTAGAAGACACATCTATCTGCCTTTGGTGTAAAAGAATTATGTGTGAGACAAGTTCATGGACACAAAGTAGAAATAGGCCGTGCTGTCAGTTACATTGTTCTTCCTTCGGGCAGCAGAATACATGACAATAGGGGTTCAGAATATTTGAAAAAAAAGAAACAACAAATAAACAAAACAACAAGCAAAATCTTACAAAACAACGATAATCTGTCGGGCAAGGAAACGGGAGAACAAACAAGACTTTTCCACTAAATTTTTAACGCTATTTACCCACCATAAGACTGGTTTTGCAGCAGTAGAGACGACACTGATATTACTATCATAGCATAACATTAATGATAATTACATGGTTAAAAAACAAAGGAGAAAAAGAAACTGGAGTATAACTAAGAGTATTCCAATATTAACAAAGTCACATAAAAAAAATAGACCAACATTTCAAAAACATGAAATTATAATGGATTATAAAAATTGAGCCCTCTTTTAACTATTCTTGTGTGATATGTTCATTTAATGGCAAGGACTAAAAATTCCTTATTACACATTTTTACAAATTAACCATGGGGAATTTTCAACTCATTGCCACATGTATTTTGACCCTGCATTAAAAAAATGGAACCTCCAACTTGCTTTCACTTGTCCCACAAGAGAATGGCAAAAATCCTCACAACAGTTTTTAAATGGGCTCTTTAAATGCAAATTTGAATGACGGTTATTCAAACTGACAGACCATATCAACTGACTTACATTGTCTGTGATGCTGGCATCAGTGTCTGAATGAGCCAACAGAAAGTTGACAATGTCCAGATGACCATGTTCACAGGCACACATGAGAGCTGTGGAGCCATCCACATCCTGCAAGTTGACATCAGCACGTTCTTCAACCAGCAATTGTACCATCTCAGTCCTACCATGGCTGGCTGCCAACATCAATGCTGTTTGCTGAGTCTGTGAACAATTTTAGCTCTTGCTATGATAAAAAGTTTTAATGTAAAAGGAGATAACTGGAGATAAGACTTATTATCAGCCTACAAGACCAACTACTAAATGATTAGTGTGATCTGCAGCATTGATCACTGGACTGAATCTCCATGATAAACTGCCTCGTCCTGTGCACACAGGAAAATATTGGTGTTGCTCATGATTCTTGCAATTAATCATGGTGTGTGATAAAATTTTTTAAAAATCAGTTTCATACACCCAAATGCCTTGGTCTAAAAGTTATGAAAAGCCCCAGAAGCCAATAAGGATGCTAAAACAGACTGGCAAGGGATATGGCCTAATGCAAAATCTATGATTGCTTCACTGGTAGCTGATTCTTCTCCTTCTTCTTTCGTTCACCAATCTAAATCTGCAGATTTGTTCTTTTAAGAAAATCTACAATTTTCTGCAGTTCTGGTAGAGCACCATAGAGTTTGACATTCAGGTCGGTGGGTTTGGGCCAATATGCTTCTTGTAGTGCTGAGAAGAGTATGCAGTTCTGCAATAGATAACAACTACAGAACAACATGCAGCAGAATGTGCACGGGCGAAAAAATTCTGCCAGAACTAAACCTGGAAGCCAGAAATCATCTTTATTCCCTCAGACTGTAGTATTGGTAGCTCAAAAAATTCAAAAAATCAATTTTCAGATTTTTTTAACTACATTTAAAGCTGCATTAAATGGTTTAATTACGGACTCTTAGGATGAAAAATAATCAAAAATAAAACTTTCAAAAAATTCATTGTTACTAGGCCAGACAAAAAATTTTTTTGCTTCTCCTGAAAAGTAGCCAAAACTGAATACGACAATTTTCAGGAAACAGTAACAAAATGTTCTCAACAAAATATCTCTCCAATCTGCATCTTCTTATAATATTGGATTAAGAAAAACATTTTTCAGCAACAGGCTGAAAATAATTAGAACATAGAACAATAACTCAGCCCCTCCACTTACAACTGATGCTCTGGCATTGATGTCTCCAGAAGCGAAGATCCTGCGGATAGCTTCCCTCTGCTCCATGTTCTGTACAGTGACCAAACCCGCCAGCATGATAGGTGTATAACCTGCCTTATTCTGCTTGTTGATGTCACAGACTTGAGAGTCCATCAGCAGGTTTGCAATCTCAAAGTTGCCATGAGAGATGCAGTAATGAATGGCTGTATTGCCCTGGTGTAAACAGAAATGAAATAAGATCTGATTACATGTTATACTGGCAACACTGCAACGGGGGCTGTCCAGAAAGTGTGTATACCCAATTTTGGTCAGCCCCCCCCCCCCCCCTCTCTCTCACCTTTTTAAAAAAAATAGACTTGGCTTCAAACCCATTAGAAAGAGCATACTGCCACCAGAATGGTGAAATCCTGATGTTCTAAAAACCTTAGGTAGGCAATAAGCATGGACTTTCTGATTGTTTCATGAGACATATGGCCTGTATTCAATTTTTTATATTATATAATCACCAACTCATTGTGTTGAAAAAAGAGAAAAAAAATTATTAAATAATATAAAACCAAATTTTAGAGAAGTCCATCTCTTTTAGCATACACATCATCGGTGTAATTCTGTCTAACTTCACCAATCCTTCTTGTTCCAAAATGAATCTACGACATGTATTACTGTTTACATGTCCTAACAAAGAACTGGACCATTGTGGTCAAGGGAAACCACTCTAAATTTTGTGATTAATGTGTTAAAAAATGACCTAATTCTGTCCAGTGAAGGAAACAAATAGTTTTTTGTTCTCCTGTAAAATTTTGTAAAAAGCACTTACTTAGACAGAGAATTACACTGACGATATGTTCCCCAGATCACCCCCCCCCCCTTTTTTTTTCTGAGTGTATTTTAAACAATGGCTCAGCATCTGTGAGTAGAATGTGGAGTAAATCAATACTCAATCAATACTCACATTTAATGTACTGATAGGACAAGTACATGTATTTGTTTTTCCATAATAGTCCATCTTCTTCAATGTAAATTGTAACTTGCTAAAATTTTGTCTGAGCTTAGCAGCAATATGGCTGCGTTCCTCCTGCACAAAGGGTGAAATTTTAAACCTTTTGACACCATGTTGTTCTATAGCAGCTCAGTGCAAATGAAGTAAGAACTAAGACATAATCAGTGACAAAAGATTGCTTTTCTGGACAATGTAACTGAATAAAGACTTACATTTGCATCTGCCATGTTGACAATGTATTCCAGTAAACGTTTGGAGATTTCATTGACAGAGGACAAGAAATCTTCTACTTGATGAGGCACTGACAGCTTGTGACTGGACACCTGGAACCATTCCTGTTGTATGGTGCTCAGGCTAGCATTCTGGTAGAGAAGTAAATATCACATAAGTTTTGCTCTTGCATTAATATGGTTGATCGGCTGTTCCGACCAACCATGAGGGACAGGGTGGCCTAGAGGCAAGGTGCTTGCCTCTCATCCCAGTCGGTGCAGGCATGTTGGAATTTGGGGATTTTTCTCCAATTTTCCTGTCCCTGATCCTAAGGTAGGTAGGATCGAGCACCTAGTCTTCTCGAATAAGGACAAAAAATTCAGAGGGCCCATGTGATTAAAGATACCTTGGCAGTTGGAAATCGAAAAGAGAAGTTCGAATGGGTCGCTGCCCGGGCCAAATTTTAAAAAACTAATAGTAAATACCTACCACAACAAGAAAATAAAACAAAAAGTGAAGTGTACATGCCAAGGGCAGCAAACCTCCTAAAATAAAGACCTAAACACACTCGGCTGTTGGAACCTCGTTAAAACTAGCCTTTGAGGCTGTTGTTTGGGGACTGTGGTCTAATTATAAAGCCAGATAGAAAAAACGGTTCTTTGTGTTCACTGCTCAGCTACAGGTAGAATGCGCATATCAGCCATCTTTAGTGTAAGGACCCACACATCACCATGGCGGCTGTGGTATTGATTTTGATTCATTAGCTGATTTGCACTGCGCCCTCCTGGAGGCGTCGCGAACCAACCGTCGGCAAGCTAAAAGTAGTTCGCTACAGTAAACAATGGCATGTGTGTACATGTTCAATGGGAGACGTTCAGTCAATTCTTTCGTTTCCTTTACCTTGTTTACACGTATGGTAGGGAATCTGACCAGCTTAGATCCATCCTTTCCACCCCCTGTCATAACAACCAACTACAATGCAACTAGCAGGCATTTTAGCCGCTTAGATATATCTCGAAGTTATACTAATCGGCTAATCCAACGGCCATCTTTAGTGTAGGAAGATCAAAACAAAAACACAGTGACATCATGCACATTGTACCTATAGCTTTCTATGTAAAATACTATGTACCCCAAACAACAGCTTCAAAAGCTAGTTTTAACGAGGTTCCAGCAGCCAGCTGTCGATATCATTTACGATACTGCTACCCCTTCCACCAACATCCCAAACCCCTTCATAATAATCAGTGCCTCAGATAAGTATTTTTTCTATAGCAAAATAACTGTCTGCTTTGATAAAGACTTCATGGAATCAATCAGGAAAGCCTAGGTACAGTACATAATTATTGTACAAGATATATACAGCATCAATGTCACTGAAAAAAAATAAATGCTATACATGAATAAAAGTCTCACAACTATTGCGTGTAAACCCAAACATAAAAAGGTTTTTTTTCTTCTTTACCTCCCATTATCAACATAACTGTTTCTGCGCCCATCATAATGAACACAAATTTAATCATCAAATTTCTTCCCATGTGATTAATACAGCACTGAATAACAACTATGCATTTTGTTTAGCTACCAGTTCCAAACACAACACTCCTCAGTTATTATGCATAAATGACATCTCAGAAATTTTTGAACCTACAAAATTTAATTAAAATGAAAGAAAAGAAAAAGAAAGAAAGAAAGAAAGAAAGAAAGAAAGAAAGAAAGAAAGAAAGAAAGAAAGAAAGAAAGAAAGAAAGAAAGAAAGAAAGAAAGAAAGAAAGAAAGAAAGAAAGGAAAGAAATCATCAAGAAAGATAATTCAGCAAGAAATTAGAAATTGTCCAAAACACATAAACAATGGGTGCTGAGGGCCAGGGAGGTGTTCCAAATCTCTGTGGACACTACGTGCTGCCCCGTTTCTGTCACATGATGTGCACAAGGGAAATCACTTACCAGCTGTTTGGTTTGTATTGTTGTTGAATCAATAAGATAATTGGACAAGACTCTGCAGGCTTCTCTCACTTCGTTTGATAACTCATAGCTGTGAAAAGCAGGAAAGTGCACATTTTAGGGAAAGTTACCATCATTTTTCTTTATATTTCATGTGAAGACCATAATGTGTCTCACATACAATCTATATAGAAATGTATTACATAAAAGACCAAATCCTAGAAGCTTGCCAAAAGTGTTCAATGACACATTAGTGATCTTATCCTTGTTATCAAAAAAGGTGAAAAATAAACATGAAGCACTGGAACCCAGGAAGGTCCTTACAGACAGCTATGAATTTATTTACTTGGTTACCTTTCATGTTTTTTTTTTTTTTAAATCTATTCACCGTAAATGTACTTATTTAGGAATAAACATCTAGCATTTACTTTTACTCTGTTCTTTGAATTATGTACTTAATATATATACTTAATTATCGGTAGTCACTAAGTCATGAGGAGAATGAATAAATTTCAAATCGCATTTCAATCTAAGCTCCTTAAGGACGGGAAAAAACATGAAGCACAGGAACAAAACAAATATGCCCCCCCCCCCTTTTTTTCCTAAATAAAAAAAAAAACCAAAAAACTATCCCTTACGTTTCTCGAATATTTTGATCAAACATCTGTGCTCCTGGCATGCCCTGAGCAATGGCCTCATCATCTTTACAATGGTAAACCACTTCCCCTTGTTGGCTGTCATATGATCCTTCCTCATAGCTAGCAGTGGAATCTGAATCATCTGAAACATCTTCTGAACTTGTTCCAGTCCTGCAAGTATAAAAAAAACAAAACCCAATACCTTTAATAAATGAATAACTTCATAGGGACTCTACATGTCCACACAATAAAACACACAGATTCAAGCGCCTTAAACCATGCCAGTCAGCACAACCTTTATGTCAATCCGACAGAGTTTTCCGCAGGAGTGATAGGATTACCACAGGGTGGGTTCCCTACATCAACCGACGTCGGCACGATGTTGTAACCAGTGGATCACCGTTGGAACAACGTTATTCCCGTGTGCAAACTTCCCGTCAGTTCTATGCGTCAGATTTCCTAAGTTCTTTGTGTGCCAAGAATTTGTCCATGTTTGCCGATACGGTAACATGAAGAAAATGGTGGGGGAGATGAATGAAGACTAACTACAGCAAATATTTATGAATATAAGGCCGACTCTCTTTCTTCCCGAAACCAAATAGCCTAGCATTCTTGTCCAGCGATACGTCGGTGATTGACACAAACGTGACCAGCAGAAGAACCGAAATATCGGCTACCGGCACACAAAGAGTTAAGGTTGCTGACTGGGATATTATTAGGAATTACATGTATCTTGAAAGATTGGCTCATATAAAAACATCCTTCCCCAACCGTACACCTCCCTTGTCTGATGACGTGATGTTAATGATCAGTAACTGATTTCTTCTGAAACCATGTATCATCTAAGCTACAAAGAAAAAGTTGACAATTACAGTACAAGTTGCAACTACATTGTACCAACATTTTGTCAACTCTACAAATAGGCCCAATTTTCATGGCCGTTTCATTGAACACGTGGGCTAGCTCTGATGTAAATCTTATGTCCACATACCGTATAATAGACAATTTTGTCCTTTTTTATCCAGCTGAAGATAGAACTTGAACGTAAGGGAATCTTCTAAACTAATAATGTTCGCACAACAGCACCAAGCAATAGTCTAACTCAGAATTTGAATCCCTGGCAAATCTACCAGTACTACGATTCATAATACCGCGCACAACTCGGCCCACGTGGTGCAGCTGCGCGGACAAAGGATTGGTTGGTCTCGGTATCTTGAGTCTCGGTGACACATTAGCAAAGTCACTACTCAGTCAGTGATAATCTTTGTCGTAACAAGGCCTAAATGACAGACCTGCCTGTGCGGATTTTTGTGACTGCATTATATTACAATAATTTTACTATGCCACCTGCTCACATTTCTCGCTCAGGTGTTTCACAACCCAGTCATGCACTCGTCACCTTAGATTAGAATGACAAGGTTCTATCTCCACTCTTTGTCCGAACTGAAGAACACACACTACACACTATTGTTACAGACATTCTCCATTGTGTGTCAAAGTATCAAGCGGATTCAGAGTGTACTTTGTACATTTAAGTATAACTAAACAGAAACCAAAAAAAGTCGTTGTATCATGAAATTTCAATCATCAATTTCTCAAAAGTTGATGGAAGGGAGTTAGAACTTTGTCATTAGAAAGGGACGCAGTGACAGCCTTTATTACTGTCCCACCCCACCCCCACCCCGCCCCCCGGGCACCTTTTTACACTAACTCTGGGTGGCCTCGTGATTGATTTCTGTGTCTGATGCCCAACCACGTAAATTCATGTCATCTTATCAATTCAGTTTTTGTGGCTGTCCCTTGTTCAGTATTTTATGTGTTTGGGTTTCAGCGGCAAAGAACAGAGTAATGTGACTGAACAGTAAAAGATAAAACGACTTTCACCCTAGGGTCACGGTATCGATCTTCTTAAAAATTATGAACGGGACACGTCTTTGTTGCCGTACCCTCTACCAACTCACCCCTTATTAAGTCCTTCTCTCTGACCCTTTTAGTTCTATATTACATCAGCCTTAACCCTTAACGAGAACTTCTTTTCCGTCGCATGGCAACAGTTTTGGTTTTCTTCCTGATCTCTTTCTTTGTTGCGTGAGTCATTCGTTGATACCGACCCCGACATCCTAAGGCCCGACTCAGACAGGTTCAAGGGATATCCGCGACAAGTCATAGCATCATGGTGTGTATCAGAGTCACGCACTGAGGTTCAAAGTCCAAAGAATATTTGGTCGTGCCGCATCATGTTGGATTTTCAAGTGTGCGGAAACGGAAGCGGCAAACGGAAAAGTAAAAAACTCTCCTAGTAGTGAAGTAGAAAAATATTTTCATATGTACGGAAACGGAAGCGGCAAAAGGAAAAGGGAAAAAAAACTCTCCTAGTAGTGTGGAGTAGAAAAAATGTTTACATGTGTACGGAAGCGGCAAACGGAAAAAGTAAAAAACTCTTCCAGTAGTGAAGTAGAAAGAATGTTTTCATGTGTACGGAAACAGAAGAGGCAAACGGAAAAGTACAAAAACTTTCCTACTACATGTAGTGAAGTAGAAAGAATGTTTTTCATGTGTACGGAAACGGAAGTGGCAAATGGAAAAGTAAAAAACGTTCCTAGAACATGTAGTGAAGTAGAAAGAATGTTTTCATGTGTACGGAAACGCCGTTTCCATACACATGGAAACGCTCTTTCTTTGTCACTACTTAATGGATTTTTGTCGTTTCCATTGCCTTTTCTGTACACATGAAAACATGGCTTCAGTGCTCTGTTTTATGATAATTATTATGTCTCCTTATGCCGACATAGAGTGGCAATTCTTTATTCTGTCTGAGTCAAGACTTGTTCAGTTTCCTCTGTCCGTATCATGCTCTCGCTTTCACAAGTTAGAAAAAAAACGTTCGCGTCTCCGCCCAGTCCCTTTTCCTTAACCCCTGGCTGATGTAGATTCATTATTTCAGTTCTCAGAGATTCAATCAAATATTGCAGTATGTTCTTTATCGCCACATAGGATAACAATGAAGCGACTAATTTCTAATATTAAGCAGTTTTTTCAATGTTTCTCGGGGGCTTCGGCCTCAAGTTGTTTCCCCAGTTCTAATACACTGGAACTTGGTTATAACGAGAAGCCATGTTAAACCAAAAATGTCTCG
The DNA here is from genome assembly GCA_963931925.1 of Onchidella celtica. NCBI lineage: Eukaryota > Metazoa > Mollusca > Gastropoda > Systellommatophora > Onchidiidae > Onchidella > Onchidella celtica. The sequence goes on from OZ007571.1 coordinate 41,490,690, forward strand.
TTATATCAAAGGTCTCGCTATTCCAGGAAGGCGCACAAAAGGCAAAGGCAAGGGATTAAAATACCCCACTATGTGCAGGACATGCTAACAACGGAGGTAACCATGAAAAATAGAGGGTATTTTAATGGTTCCCCCCTTGTTGGCATGTCCTATACACAAATGTACATAATATCAAACTGACGTCAGGTCTCGGCCTTGATATCGGTACTTTTTTTTGTTGTCTTTTTGTGCTAACGTTAGCCATGTTTTGATCAAATTACGAGAGAGTCAGATTCAAAAGTTAGAGGCAGACGAGTACGTTTTGTTTCCGGTGGCTTCCCGAGCTGTATCATTCGAAGTATAGGAATGGACTGGCCACGTGTTTGTGACACAGGAAGTGTAGGCGTGTGGTTAGGAAGGCCCGGTGTAGACATAGAGCATACACCGCGCGGTGATCAATTACAATCAAAGACCAATAATTATCGCACATCACAGATAGTGACCAGCGAGTGCACGTAGCCTTCGTGGCCTGCCCCAGTGTGCCTCAGTGAGTGATAAGTCATCACTTTGAGCTGGCTGCGTGAGTGTGCTGCCACAGCACGTGGTCAGTAGGGAGAGAACGCATACTTCTTACTACAATACTAGGCCTAAGCAAGAGATGACCAGGTAGGGCCACAACCCGCAAGGCGGGCATGTAGTAACAAACAAAGAACGATGCATGTTGTCATTGTCTGACTGGTCTGACTGTCAACACGTTGTTCTGTGGTCGCCCCCATCACACTCAAAATTAATTCTCTCGCTATAGCAGGTGCTTTGATTATCGATTGACGTTATTCGAGTATTTTATTATATAGCTCATATAGTAGAAAAAACGGGGATTTAAAATGTTCTCGCCATTGGCAAAGGTCTCGTTATTAGCAGTGTCGTTAAACATGATGGTCCTCATGATGGTAATACGTCTTTGTCTTCAGACCTCAGCACACGTATTTGATACCCTGACCTCTTTAGGCCCGACTCAGACAGGTTTAAGGGATATCCGTGACAATACAAATTACAAGGCATCATAGTGTGTATCATGGCCAATCATTGAGGTCTAAAGTCCAACGCATGTTTGGTTGTACCGCTCATCCCTCCCGATTCCCCCCCCCCTTCTTTTTTTTTACTGTGAGAGTTCTAATAGTAAGTAATAGTTTCTAAGTTCTAATACATGTAATAAGATGGCGTATGGTGACTTTCGTATCGTGACGTGCACTCTGTTTGAGGCTGGAGCTGTTGTCAATAACACGTGAGCCAATATGATTATTACAAAGGACATCTCGATGTCTTACACGATGTGTTTGGGGGTGGGGCCTTGGTCAGTAACACGTGAGCCATTATTACAAAGGACGTCTCGGCGACCAACTTGCACGTTCTATTTGGGGGGTGGGGCTGTGGCCAGCAGAGGCCCCACGTGTTTAGGGGTAGGGCTGTGGTCAGTTACACACGAGCCATTTGATTACAAAGGGCGCCTCGATGACCTATACGTTCTGTTTGCGGGGGAGGGGGCGGGCTGCGGTCAGTAACACGTGAGTCATTATACTACAAAGAAGGTCTCGATGACTTACACCAGTGATTCTCAACCCTTGTCAGGCAATCGCTTCCTTAAACTCCATATTTATCCCCCACCCCGCCCAAAAAAATTAAATTTAAAAATCCATACTCAAACCCAAGGGATACATTTCACAAAAAGACAGACTACAACAAATTACGATGTTAAGTTTCTAAAAGCTTTATTGGTGACATTCGTCAGGGGGATTATTCATTATAAAACAGAAAGCATTCTTTTATCAAGTGCACTAGACTAAAATTGGCCTTTTCTGTTCACAAAATCCATGGATCTACACGAGTTGTTCAATTATAAGTCAGTGACTGCCATGTATTTATCCCCACATCGTCCTCCATTCAAGTCTCCCGCCCCCTACATCGTTTTTTGCCTCCTTGTCGCCCTTTTCTTGCTTTTCGCGCAAATTGAGAACCACTGCCTTACATGATCTGTTGGGGGCGGGGGGAGAGAGCCTGCGCTCAGAAACACGCTAACCATTATTACAAAGGATGTCTCAGCGAAATCGTCACCCCAAACGTTACCATCTGTGTTTAGGTCTTTATTATAGGAGGTTCGCTGCCCTTGGCATTTACACCTCACTTTTTCTTGTTTTATTTTTGTTGTGGTAGGGATTAGTGTTTAAAATTTTGCCCAGGCAGCAGCCTAGTATAGCCTGCTCTTCACGATTTCCAACTGCCAAGGTATCTTTAATGTGCGCAACGTGCACACGGGCCCTCCAAATTTTTCGCCTTTATCCCAGAAGACTAGGTGCTCGATCCTACCTACCATAGGATCAGGGGACAGGAAAATCCCCGAATTCCAACATGCCTGCACCGACCGGGATTCGAAGCCGGTACGGTCGGCATAAGAGGCGAGCACCTTGCCTCTAGACTCCCGTGTCCCCTAAACGTTACCATCTGACTAGTTCAAAACTATTAAAATTATGGATTATAAACTATGCCAGTCCGAAAATCCAACTTCACATTTCACACAAATCAGTATGAATAGTCACGTTTATGCCTGGAAATTGTCAAAACGTTGACTGATATGGAAATATCGGCACAGCTTCTCAATCCAATATGGGCTAATTAAAAAAAAATTAAAAAATAAAATTGCATTATAAATTTTCTTTCTTTCATGTTGGTCCGACCACACGAAGTGTGCCCATCTAAGTAGTACACTGTTTCGTCACCGTGCCGTAAGACTGTCGTAATTCAGCAATTCGAAAAATTGATTTTTATATAATGTTTATAATCTACATGTACATTCAAAGCCGCATTGAATGATTTTGACTCCTCGGCATATGATCGGAGAGTAAACTTTCAAAAAGTCATCGTAACCAGACAAGTTGCGCTAAAATAAAAGTTTTTTGCTTCTCCTGTCAAAACCAGTTACTACAATATTTGCGAACGGTGACGATTTATGGTAACCCCCCCCCCCCCCCCCTTTAAAGAAAAAAAAATCTCAGAACAGAGTCACTCAAAAGGTAGCTGACCGCGCAGGACTAATTGAAATTTAGATGAAAAGTTCAAAATCTCAGCTTCCCTGAAAGAATTCACCTGCCAGAGTGTCAATCCTAATCTGTCCGGCTGTCAGACCGGCTCTTGGTGACACACCCGAGTTGCAATCTGGCTTTGTGTGAGACGGGATAGGCCTCTCCATACAAATTACCTGTCGTGGTGTCAACAAAGATTTCAGAATGTTTCAAGCGGAAACCCCGGTTGAATCCACGTCCTTTTCTCTTTGTCGAAATGAAGTCTACTGCTTTAGCCCTACAATCAAGATTACACCGCCGGCTAAAGACTGGGGTCCAACCACCCCCCCCCCAACCACACAAACACAATGAACTTAAAAACTGCACGGTTAATCCCAAGACATGGTAATTCTAAACAAATCTCCACTCCCCTTACCCTAGAGGGGGCTGCCCTTTCCAAATCCAAAAACAAAGCGCATATGCCATGGGTGTTGCCCTGGGTGGTCACTTTTAACTACCCTCTCCGTACTCTCCAACGGGTGGAAAACAACCCGCACCCATTTCACATGAACGCGTCTAATAAGCCAAATAATAGAAGTTAGATCAGAGAGTCACGTGGGTCTGTTATTTGTTTTGCAAGTGCGAGTTTAACTATTTCGAACTGCTGTTGTTGTTTTATGGCGAAGCCATGGTCAATTGACTCACATTTCCAGTCGTCCCGAACAGACGAGTATGGACCCTACGGTGAATTTTAAACCATTGTGTACTGGACACAAAGACTGTCCAATCTCAGTAACGCTGTTTCCCTGATTTCACGAGTTAATCTCTATCACAGCAGGTTGATCAAGTGACCGGTCATTTACTGAAAACTTCACAAAGGCTTTCGACGCCACTAGTCAACATCTGGGTTCTTTTGTTATCCCTAAATTCTCTCTATATCAGTCTTTCTCAAGGTGGGGGTGCACACCCCACCACATTTGGGACTTCAGACTGGGGCGTCGGGATTTTACATAGAAGTCTTAATTTCACAGCGTATTTTAACTTATCTGTATGGATAAACATGCTTGTTCATGTCGTGTTGGCGGTTTCCTTGTTTAGCGTGGATTAAAACATATCGAACTTAACAGATGCACGACTTTAATGGTTGTGCGCAGAGAAATTGGCTGGATATCACAAAATGTGGTGATTTGCGGCTAAAACTGACGACATTTGTCCCTCGTATGAAAAAAAAAAAAAAAAACTGCAGCCGGCGTCAGGGGCAAGGCTCTTAAAAAAAAAAAAATCGAAATGGGACAAAAAAAGTTGAGAAACACTGCTCTATACCATTGGGCATTGAAACGCTTGCTGTGATACAAATTTCCCTGGCTGCCTGGTTTCTACATTGGCCATCATGAATTTCCAAAACTAAATTAATGGTACAGGCACTGCCAATACTTGCAATTAAATATTAGAGTTACCTTTTTACCGTTGTTTCTCACTTCCCTTTACAATATTCGAAGCACAAATAATTGCAGAAATGGTCAGCCTGTGCATTGCCTCCCATTCTGTCAGCTATGATAGAATTCACATGTTTTAGCTACCACTGTCTAATCTTGGTCACTGAATCCCAAGTCACTTCTCATCAACAAAAGCAAAAAAAGAAAAAATAGTGAACATTACAAAAACACTTTATCTGTGTCCTTGAGTGTAAAATGAACAAGGAAATTAAACAAACTTTAAGAAGAACTTCTTCAAGAAAAAACATAATATGTGAACCAAGAAATGCCACATAATGTAAAGCTGGGTAACAAAAAAATGCCAACCAATACTAAGGAGAATGTGTAGTTAAAGAAAACACAACTTTGGACAAACTGCTACTCACCCGCCTTGTACAGATTCAGCAAATGTGATGCCCCTTTTCCTGCTCATACGTTGAGTATCTGACTTGCTTCGTTTCATGATAGACTTCAATTTTCCCGTCCTCCTGTCTAGAGAACCATAACTGCTACTGTCCATTTTCTCGTCCCCTTCACCCACTGTGGTCATGGTGGTCTCACTGAAACTTTTGGTGCCTCTGACCATTGAACTTCCGCCCTCAGAAAATGATGCCTGGCCTGAGACGGTGGATAAGAGGTTGGTGTCTGAGCCTCCCTGACTGGATGAGTACACGGTGCCGGCAGAGGAGGAAGACATAATTTCAGTGGCAGTCTGGCTGCCCAGGAGTTTAGCATGCTGACTATCCGGTTCTCCCTCTTCCCTCAAAATCACCTGCCCATCCTCGGTTGTTTCTGTGACAAGAGAAGTCAGTTTACCATCAGGTCCTTCAGTGGTTTTGGTTTCTTGTACTACAACTTTGTCACCTTTTCTGATGGTGCGCTTGGTAGTAATGGTTTTGGAGGACCTGTAACTTTTAATTGCACCGCCAGTGGATGATGCCAAGGATTTTAACGGTGGGGATGGTGAAGCAGATGAGCCTTCTGAAGAAAACCTATGAAGTAAATCCTCACCAAAGCCAGAGTCCTTTGAAGTACTTGGGTCTATTGACATATACTTTCTGATGTCATCTGGCATGAAATCTTCTACTGAACCAGCTCTCCTCATGTCATAAATGGCCTCCATTGATTTTGAGTTATCTGTGCCAGATGTCATTTTCTCTTTGATTTCTGTATACAGATTTCCATCACTTGCAGAAGTTTTTGATCTGCGATGAAGTCCACCTGCACTGTCCACAGTATCTGTGTCTAAACTGGAAGAAACTTCAGCTAAATTTTCTACAGTTTTGTAAGGGTTGGTCATCACACTGGAGTAAGTTTTCTCAACATTCATGCCTCCAGATCCAGCACTGAAACCACTGCCAGAACTACTACTACTGAAGTTGTGACCTTCTCTGTCACTGAGACTAACAATGGTGCTGTTGTTTCCTCCAGTGCCGCTGTAACTGCTGCTTGTCATTATTGGCTCTGAAATCCGCCTAGAATATGTGTTTTTTTGAGGCTCAGAAAATTTTGTGAAACTGCGATCAGTACCTTTGGATGATGTGGTGGTTTTCTCTTCAGAAATCAGCTTTTTGCCATCTTTGGTGATAACATAATGTTCTACAACAGTCTCTGAGAAATGATCTTCAGTGGGTGGTGTTACCTTCACAGTGACTGCAGTGTCCTGCTGTTCAAGACTGGAATGTCGCTGAGATGTTGACAATGGACTTGACCGTCTGGAAATTTCATAACTTGAGTAATGTTTGTCTCCATCATCCATCCTTGAGGATGACTTTGTATATTCAGACTGGTTAAGGAATGCAGTAGCCTGCTGTGTACCTCTCTCAAGTATTTGCTCTTGTACTGACACACTCTGTTTGGGTGATGATTCCAATTTTTTAGTATTGTAGATTTCTGTGGTTTCACTGAAGGAATAATCATCCTCCTCAATCTTGCCATCTCCCACTCCCCTGTTCACAGTCTCCTTTTCCATGGTGTTCACCCCTGTACTGAATCGGGGAACCACATCTGTCACAATGCCCGTGGAAAATGTTGGGACGTTTTCTGTGTTGCTGCTTGAGTGTCTGAACAGGTCCATGGCCATGAACATATTCAGCTCAGTTTGATTTGCAGATGAACGGGACACTGTCCTTTCTGTGTTGGTAGATGCAAACATTTGTTTCTGTTTGTCCGTCATGACAGATTTGTGGTAAGACTCCGCCTGGTAGGTGTTGGTACCACGATCCATCACCCAGTCTTTCTCAGTGCTGATACACTTAAGACTTGTGTCAGGTTTGGCAAGAGTACCGACAGTTTTTGTTGATGTTGCTTCTCTGATGTCCACATCTACTCTATTGTCCTCGCCACCACAAGCGACTGATACACCTGTACACAGATCTGTATAAGTGCCTCTCTCCACTGTAGCTGGTCTGAAGTTACAGTTAGTACCTACACTGCGCACATTCCTCTGCAGGACACCTCTCAGAGCCATTCTGAGTTCCGTTTCACCCCTAAAGTCAAGGGATGTCAGGATACCACTTGTGTCATAGTTGACATTCACTCCAACTGTTCGTGTTTCAGGTTTCTCCTCATCACACATGAATGATACCCCCACATCACGTGTTGGCACGCGACAATCAATGCCCACATTTCTCTTGGCTACAGTAGGACTCTGCCCTATGATGACTGTTCTTAACTCCTTTTCATGAACATGTAAACCAGAACCTTCAAACACATTCCCATCTCCAATACCAATTGTCCGTGTCAGAGCTCTTGGTGTGCCTCTCTGAATCTGATTAATAGTGAAATGTGGCTCTGCTGATCTAAAGTCACGATTCAAGAAGAACCTGTCACGTTCTACTACTGTGGATGTGTGGATTTCAGTTTGGGTTTCATTTTCTCTTATTGTGAACCCAGTAGGTAGATCAGGCTGCAAGTTGTATGGTTCTATTACACTGTGGTCTCCCACACCAACTGAGTATGTTCTCACTGGCTTCGGTAGTGTTGGAGGGGGACTCCTGACAAATGGTGACCTCTGAGGGCTGGTTGGAGACTCAGAGAATGATCTGGGCAGCTCAAACTGGCGCATGTTATGGACTGACCGATCAATCCTCTCTGTCACATTCACACTGCTTGTTTTTAATGCTTTCAGTTGGAGATTCAATAAACGCTTTTCTTCTTTCAGTACAGAGACACGCACCTAGTGGATAAAAAAAATGCAAAACTCTGTCAGGTTAACTTTTACAGTAACTTTACCAATACACGCTGTTGTCCATCTCACTTACTGGCATACCAATGATCTTGGTGGTTTTGGGTTATGACTACCTTTCATTACTTGTGGTGAGATAATATTCTCACAAAGTGACAAGACAATATCTTTAGTAGTTTTGAAGAAATAAGCAGAAACTGTTTTTGCCATATCCAAGAATAACAAAAATGACCAAATACAATATTATGCCAACGATGCCTGAAACGCTTTTCATATCTTCACAAATGACAGGTCTGACAATACAGGCAATCCCAGATATCGAATAAAACTACATGTATGTGTTCATATATAAGCTTATGAATAAAATCTTCAGCTCCCTTTTCTAAATTTCAACTGGTACACTTTGATAAATTTATCAGTTTTCAAGATGAAAGAAGTTAAATATAACGCTCACTTGTAAGATTGGTATGGTTTTGACTTGTTCTTCTAGTTCCCTCATTCTCTGGAGACTGACAGACATGGCTTCCCGCACAGACTGTAGAGACATTTGATTGACATCTGGTGATGCTCTGGGCATGACAGGCGGTGGGGTTTTGGCAGGCACTGGCGGCTAAAAAGAAAGTTCAATAAATAAATTATATGGGGGAAGGAACTTTCACAGGAAACATTTCATAACCCTCCTGGTGAAGTTTGGTAGATTCATCATGATAGCATGCATACAGTGTAACCATTGACTCCTTATTGTTTATTATTACAACCCAGCAAGAGTAGATGAATTGTTTCCATTATCCCACAGTTATGCTTCCAGCTGGGCCGTAAGACATCTGGGTGCCCCCAACATATATTGAGATAATTTACTGCTGTCCACATGTGACAGCACAGGTTATATAGTATCTTTTGGAGAACTTTTCATAGTTTATCCCTCCCTCAATTTGAGTCTGTATGTTTGAACCACAAAGATTTGTCGTAGTTTCAGAACTAAATTTCTTTCAACCTAATGTTACTTATCAAATGTCTCACCCAAATGCAATTGTCCATCCCATCAATGAACTCTCTTCAATTTGTGCACAGCTGTACTTCCACAGTACTCCAAATACTTCTATCACATTTTCAAGCATGTATTGTTGTAGAACTTTTAATGTTTTGGAACTTTTTTTGTGTGCTTATCTTCCCCTATCTACAGTATAAGATCTGTTCCATGCTTTATCACTCCTGGCATGATGGATTTTAACATAAAAGACAAAACACTAAAATTATCTTTGATTATAATTTTCTTTTTTTTTTTTCTGTTCTTGTCATGTAGAGCAGTAAAGGTTACATGGCTGATGACTAAGTGCAATTTCCTAAGATCTGTGAATTTTTAACATGAAGCTTTCAACTTTAAAAGTTTAAAGAACAACCTCTGCTTGGTAAATGGACCACACTGGCAAAAAAATGTAAAATCATTTCAACAATGTCCAGCCAGGTACATACGATATTAAATCACACTTGTTGAGCAAAAATACAACACTAATGGACGACACAACCCCATGTCTCCAGAAATGCCAAACTTACATTTAAATCAGCTGCTGCTGAAAAAAGAAATCTTAAAATCAGTGTCTGCAGCACTTCTTGCCAACTAACCACTGTTAATCATTGGTAAATGTTTGTATTCTCTCTTGCTACAAGGTATATATCGCCACCACTCTGCAGTAATGGCGTATGTCAGTCTTATGCCCAAAGGCAGCTAGCGGTCTGATGGAATTCCTGAGCATGAGGGCTGTTAGATACTGTTTAAGAAATAGAAATGCGCCAACAGGAAAATGTAATAACCCAATAGAATCATAACAGCTTAACCCATACCCTGTGCGCTACCCGTAAAGCCCGCTGCCCCGTCAGTGACCTTACTCACGGAGAATCTTATCTGGGGTCACTGACCTGTGCCGCTAGACGATGACCACATACGCTGTCCATGTGTCCATGTGGTTCGGTTTATATTGATCCGTATGAAAACATTCGCTGCTATGCCTTATCACGCTTGATAATGAATTAACCAGCAAAACCTTAGTCTGTCAGTCTCTAACCAATGATCTGACTTATGATTCCAAACTGACAGCTGTAGTTTTCGTGAGAACGAAGCATGATAACTAGCCACGCCCTCCCAAGCCCTACACAAATGGTTTCATCCTGATTGACACATACTAATAAACCAATGTGGGCATTTGGGGCAAAGATTATTTCAGAGCTTGGTTCTGATTGGTTCTTAGATACAGACAACTCCAGATGGTGGTCAGCTTGTGAGAAAATGAGATAATATTGCAAATTTGTTGAGCAACAGTTCGCATGTCGATGTTACATCTTTTGAAAGTGTGGGGAGAGCCTTTGAAAGCTTAGTCTTTGTGATTCCGACCAGTGGTTCACTGGTTAACATGTCCATGTCACAATGCGTTTGATTTAGAAGAGATACACTGAACAATAACACGGTGGTTACGTCTCAAAAAGGTCAGTGACCCGACACCTGAAAATAGGGCTTGCGCATGGCGCGGTCAGCTTGACCGGGGCAACTTTTGCCGCCCGCGCGGCGTGAGCGCTTGCAAGTCAATACCGACTATTGCCGCCCCGCGCAGGGTGAGGGTTAAGACACCAAATAACAGGAAAAGAAACAATTTTAATATCTCAAAAGTGTCAAGAATGACTTGAATCATTAGCGTAGAACAGTGACGTCATGAAACATTCCTCAAATTTTAGAAAATAAGAACTGCCTACAGAGAAAGCGAAATGACATATGTACCCTTGAATCTGGCTCATCTGCCAACTGAGCTGAAGAAATGGTGGTGTAGTGTTTCATCTCAGCTGTTCCCATCTCCAGCACTGGATTCTCCTGCACCTGTGGAATGAAATATAAAATGCCTGTAAATAACACAAATGCAAAAAAAGGTACTCAAAACATTTTAACACTGAGATCTATGACAACTGTCATTTTAGTTTGAAAAATTCTACATGGATGGTAAACAGCCAAACTAGAATAGTTTTCTTTGTCTAGTAGACTAACCTGGGATTAAATTTTATGTGATGATTTGTGTCAATGTAGAATTATTCAGCCTCAAAAAACAATGTTCAAAACAAACCGAAAAAAGAATTGGCTAAAATCTCAGTGTACTGACCTGTTTGACTCCTCTGTAATTTAAGTCACTTTTACTTTTTTTGAAAAGCTTCTTCATGCTTCTCATGCCTTTGCTTTGGTGCAGCAATGCCTAGTTTCATTTTATCTGATTCAACCCAGAGGCAATGAATCTGATTTTCCTTCAATGAATGAAGAAGTTAACTCTGTGCATTTCCTTCCCATAGAGTGACACAGTTCTATCTCCACTTTTTGGTTGAACTGAGTCACACACTACATACTACTTCTACTACTGTGTGTCAAAGTATCAAGCGGATTCACTGTGTAATTTGTAAGTACTGCTAAAATTTAAAAAACCCCAGTCATATCTCTAAAAGCTTGGAGCACATAGAACTTCAATCATCAATTTTTCAAAGTTGATGGGAGCAAGTTACAGCCTTGTAATTCTAAGGGGACGATTTCATAACTTTGGGACACTGGAAAAAGTCTGCAGCATAAAGATAGCGGTTCAAGATGTATGGCAATATACAAATCAAAGTGCCCAAATGCAGATCTATTTGCATTCAAAAGTGTGATCTGCTTACTTTTGTGGTTGTTCTAGTACTATGGAGGTATTGTTGCTGCTGGTGCTGCATGTACTGGGCCTGATGGAGCATGTTAGCCTCACTTGAGACCGTGGAGACAGAGGACAGAGAGCTGAGGGAGTCTGTGCGACCAGAAGTGGAGAAAGAAGTTGTCATGCGGTTTGATTCATCCAAAGGATGGGGAGCCCTGGAAATATTAAAACAGGAAAATCAGCATAATAATGATAATAATAATAATGAAGATCATTTATATAGCGCCTAATCAAACGAGTTTGCTCTAGGCGCTTTACAGCAAGTCTTGTTCTCTCCATTTACATCTCTCTCTCTCTCTCTCTTTCTTTCTCTCACCCTCTTTCTCTCACTCTCTCTATCTCAGAGCAAATTGTAACGCAGCCTGTTAGGCGCAGTTCACAACTCACAACTTGTATTCTTAAGTATTATAATATTATTTGAATATATATTATATAATATTTATTTAATAATGAATTATAAATTTTCGTTGGTGATATGGGGGGTGATAGGGATAAATTGTAATCTATTAATTTTAATTTCAATTTTTCAATGAAAATTTCACGCTGCTTTTAAGTGCATAACAAAATCACTGAAAACTTTATTTCTGCAGACCTGTCAACCTCCACATCACCATATAAGGGATAATTTGGGTACAAGTAAAATTTGGATCAACAATAGTGAACATAAGTAGTCATCTATATATAATGTCCTAAAGTTAATCAAATGGGTAGAATTCAGCTACATGCAACACAAATTTTTGTTGTTTTTGTTTTACACAATTTACAACACAGGATGTTTGTTCTTGCCAGGATTGATGAATTTCATTCTTGTTTTATTTTGTTGTCACCAAACTGGGAGTATAAAATCAGTGTGGTACTCAGAATCCAGGATGGCTTGCATTGTTTACAGGGAACTGAGAGCAGGTGATAATCTGGGATAATCCAGATTTTCAAGGATGGTTGGTAAGTCTGATTCTATGACTTCTAATCACAACGCATACAGTTTTACAGAGTGAACTGAAGCTAACTCATGGTAACAGTCAATAGGATTTGGTAGCACGTCTTAAATCTGGGACAATCCAGATTTTCAGGGATGTTTGGTAAGTATGGTTGTATCACTTCTGATCACAAACCACACAGTTTTACAGATTCTACTGAAGATAAACTTGGCCAACAGTCAAGGCTGCCAGCATATGAAATCTTGGAAACTAACCTTCTAGTGTCCAGACCTAAACCCAAACTGCCTAGCCCAAAAAACTCTGCAACTCACATATTTCCATTTAAAATACATGTTGTCATATGAACCCCAAAAATGTAAGTACATGTATATTTACCATAAAAAAACTGAATTTACAGATAAATTAGACAGCGGTCTAAAATTTAAACATTGGTGATTTATTCAAATAGGCAACACTGGTTGTTAGGGGATTAAACTGAAATTATTAGAGTGAAATGGGAGTCTGGAAGTTTTAAAGCTGTGTGTGGCTTACCCATGTGGAGGGGCGTAGGGAGCGTTAGGTTCATCACTATCAGATGATATGTATCTCCGCCCTCTGGTCTCCTCGACATGGCCAATGGTTGTGGAAACAGTGGAATCAATTTGGTTGAGGATGCGATGTGTAGCAGAACGCTCATAGTTGATCATGTGCATAAGACGTCCAGCTTCAGTGGAGTGGACAACATCTGGTGGAGTTGAATTTGGATCTGCCACTATCCCTTCTCGTTCGTCCAGCATTAACTGCAAGGGGGAGAGTAAAGGTATGAAAAAACAGAATAGACAACATGACATAATATACCACAAGAAAATAATTTTCTACAGCTGTTAGACAAACCTCAGATTTTCCCCAAAGTGTAGTTTTTGAATCCATAGAAATATGAATTGAAATTGGATAATCACTGTTACTTAAAGTATAAGGTTTAAATAACAATACAATGTATTTTCAAGCCGTAAATGTTGCTGAAAACTCAAATATATACATTAACTGCAGGCAAATAGTTAGTAAATATTGTGCCTGCCATTGCACATGGTGAAAATACTTTCATTTCACAGTATTAGGGTTGGAAAACGATGAAAGTTACTATTACTAAAAGAAGAAATTATACAAAATCCAAAGAAGTTGATGGATTGTCAGTTGACTCAATTTCTTTAATCATGGCAATAGCAGAAATCACAGAACTCCAAACAGTTCTTTGACAATCAATTCATTAGTTTTTCAGTTTTACTATTCAATTATGAACTCACTTCCATGGACTTTCTCAATTGCCTTTTTGTGCGTTGGATGCGCTTCAGATTTTTCAAAGTGGACCCGCTCTCCAGGTCACGGCAAAAGTTCAGAAAATCCAAGTCTATGTGATAACCATAGGGGCAGCAGGTACATTTGCCATCAACATAGGTGATTTGGGAAGGTGGGACTGGCTCTGTGGTAAAATGCTGATCGGGTGGAAGGTTTGGAGAGTAGGAATTGTGATGTGGATCTGAAATATAACAAAGCATTTCATGAACTTCATATGTAGTGAGTATATAATAAATGTACTGCAAGATGAATTCAAGACATATCTTAATTAATGGCATGTATATCGAGGACTGGCGGCCACAATGTTTTCTGTCCAAAATCATCAAATTGAGAGAAACAAGTTTGAAATTTGAAACCTTAATGAAAATTCAAATACATGTATATTGTAATAACTTCAACTAGGCCACATGAATAGTTTTATTGAGTTATGAAAGTAAAAGTCACACACCTTGTGTCTTGGATAGTAGCTACAGGCATTTAAGAGCGATGAATAAAATTGGACATAACATATTCTGGTTCACAACCCTCATTATGTGACACAGTCTCCACAAAAAATGGAATCCATGCTATGACTTTGATAGATATACAGCAGAATGGACCTTCAAGCTGTGACTAACTTTTTCCAACTATATCACCAGTATAACTGATTATTTTGTCACACTTAACGCAATTTAGAAGAAATCTCAAGATTTCTTATTATGAAAAAGTGCAGCATTCATTCTTTTTTCTTGAAATGTTTGCACAACCACTATGGAATTTTCATGGGTGGATATCATTTTGACAAACAATTTTTTCCAACAAATTTTGGCTTTTTTGGGAACTAATTTGCGCTACTGAAAACCAAGCATCCTGGGAACATACAAGCCCTTAAAATTATGCAGGTAATGAAAATGAGATATTTCAATAGTTTTTCAGTAATAAAACAGTTGCTGCACAGCTCATTTTTGCCAAAATTATGAATAAAATGGTTTTATGTGGATACCGGTTTGCTGTTCAAAACAATTAAGTGGGCCATCTCCTTCCGTTTTGAATGAGCTGGCAGGTCACAATGCCCACACTGGTCACTACAACACAAGCACTTTAAACATGTGCAATTACTCAGCTGGGCGTTACTAAAACATTATCTGGTATACAGGGAATTTTATAAGAGAGCCTATAGTAACATTACTGGCTCTCTGATTCTATTCAGTGTGCTGGATCATTTACACTGAAAAGCCTCAGGTGTGGAAAATTCATGAGTACTTATTGATTCTACCTACATTTATTCTCAATGCTTTGAAGTTTGAAATGCATGTTTAACAGGCTCAGCAAGTAACCCATATATTTTAAATAAGTGGTGACCTTGTGAAGGAACTTGATAAGGTATTACTCAACTTTGGTGGGAAAATGTCCAATGATTTGATCTCTGTTACTTCACTGTTTACATTAGCACAATCATGTTATAGTGTCAATGTGTCATATACATATACAGTGGTGGACCTACATTTTGGGACCCCAAAGCTTGAACTGTTATGGGGCCCCTTTGCAACCAGCAACAATAGGGCATCATCCAAAATTCACTCATTAAAAAAATTTCTTCAGGGCCCCACTGGAATTAGGGATTCCACTGAAGCCCTCCGGAATTAGGGGCCCTGAAGCTTAAGCTTCATTAGTTTCACAGCAGATCCCCCACCGGTCATACACAAAGACAACTCTACATCCATGTCTGTGAAGCTAAACATGGCAAAATGTTGCCTGCACAAGAGAACAAAACACAGTTGACAACTTTTCACATAGGAAATGAAATCAACTATCATTTCAATGTGACAGACAGAAAAAAAAGGGGGGCTTTAAAATAATAGCACTTCTGAAAGAGGATCACAAGTAACTACAAGTATTCAATTGCTTATTTTGTATGGCTTTGCAAAATGTGCTGCCCCTACAAAAGTAACATGATCGTGAAACCAGAATGGTAAGACACACTGCCACACTTCACAGGTCAGAATAAAATGAAATTTAATATTTTGCCCCACGTTTTCAATACTGACTTCAGAAACATCTAGTCATAAGGTTCTGTTTTCGTTTGCCCCCTTTTTTGCTTGGATACATAAGCTCGGCCAACAGATGGAAAAACACAACCTAGACAATCAAGTATCTGCCATTACGACTGATTTTATGCAACCAAAAACAGGTTCCAGAGGTGTCTAAATAAAATATTTCAATCTCACTCATCAGGAAGGATACGTCCACTTGGCCTCGCTGAATAACGACAATGAAGGCAAATCCGCATACATAATAGGCCTACATGTAAAATGTATCTACATAAACAACTGCAGTGACGCAATAAATGTCCACTGAAATGTCCAGTCCCGCGCACGTTGGTGCTCCACTCGGCGTACATGCAGTCTACCCTTACATCTGGCAGTGTCCAGTGATAATGGGTTCTATCACGGACTGTGTCCTAACTGTGCGTGCACTAATATTTTTATAACCTAAGCTGGCCTGATTATTGGCGCGCCGGGTCGGTTAAAAGCTTGAGCAGTGCATGGCTTTTAATTTAAGTACCGTATCAGTTCTACAGAACGGGTCTGTGCATTAGTGTATAGTATGTAAGACTTGCCTGCATAAAAAGACGGTTAACCGACACTAAAATTACAGCCTGGCCGATTCCAAACTGCTATTTACAACGGAAAAAATTAAAACTGTTTCATGAAATGGCCAAGCAAACCAATGCCGTTTCTTAAAATAACAAAAGCCACAAAATGAACAAATAATAATGATGATGTCAAGGCACAAGTATGTTCGTAAAACAACAGCAGATCAACCTAAGGGTGCATATTGCGCAACAGTCCAGACCATCCACCTGTTTGCAACAATACACAGTGCATAAATCTGAGTCTCATTTCTCAAAATACCTTTGAGCCTCTGGAAGAACATTATTTCTCACTTTAAAGTCGACAGCGTTCCTATCTCATGACGCCTGTGCGATGCAGCAAGTTCTGATGCTGCATTTCACACAATTTTTTTCTGTATATTATTGTTAAGATGTTCGTGGACCTTCTTCTTCTTCTTCTTCAGCGTTCCAAGTCATGCTTTTAGTTTGGTGTGGGCCAGGAACTGGGTTGTCAGGTGAAGGTCTGCCTCACTGCCCCATAGCTTGGTGTGTAGGTCCGTGGGACTAGGCCAATAGTTTTGTCGTTCCGTCCTGTGGAGTGGACAGTCCTGGAGGACATGCTCTGGAGTCTCAGGGCCGGCTCCGCATGGACACTGGTTTGTCTGCGACAAGCCTATTCGTTCGTGGACCAAAGGTTCGTATTTTGGTTCAAAGTGAAATTCTGAAATTATTCTATATGTGCTAGAGTAAAAATGCAAGAAGGATCGTTACATCCATCAATGGTGCGCTGGCTAAGTCAAATATGCAGCAAAGACATCCATTCCTTTCCTCAATACCTGATCCAATAAATATACATGTATGTGTTCGAGGACCACGCTGTGGCAACGATACACCAGATGAACACATCAATTAACAAACAAACAAAAAAAGAGAATACCAAACAAATACATGTAATGAAACAAACAACAATTTGGACAAATTGCATAAACAAACATCTATTATAAAAAAAAAACTCGCTTTTTTTGTAAAAGCCGTAGCTCGGCTATCTGTGCACCAATCGAGCTCAAATTTTGCATACAAATTTCTTTTGGTCTGAAGTTGATTCCTTGCTGCACTCATTGCTGAACACTCTCCGTAAGTATTTTTTTGAACTACGCAAATTTGCATTTGTTCCAAATAAATACCATCCGGGCGTGAGTTTTTATGTGGCATGACGTCACTGAATTTGCGGTCCACCGTGCGATCTCAACGTCCGGTTCCCCAAATTTGAAACCGTGCTTCCGAGTCCATCCATAACATTCGTGGTTCTTGCTGCACTTTGCTGTGCCAACGGTCAAGTAATGCTCCCCCCCATTGCAGCCACCCCCAGACCTACTCACAACACTTTTCACTCCCCCCCCCCCCCGCGAATTTCGCGGGTTCAATACTTGTTATCTAAAAATGTACTGGACATGGGTGCATAACTCTGCCACCGGAATTTGCCTCGTTCGGCAGAGTTGTCTCCTCCCTCTACACTGACTACAACATTATTACGTACCGGTACCTGGGCATAATCTACAATCACAACTGCTGGATACTTCAATAAAGCAAACAGCACGGAATGTGGGAAGTCCACTTCAAGGGACAATGTCATGCGCTGGCTAGAAATATACAGTGTATGACTCTTTTCAATTAAATCTCCTCTTTGTTGGGCACATACCATCATTAGTACCGGTACATGAGAATTTGGTCGGCCTTCTTCAAAGGAAATGAGAGTCAGACTGGTTAATAACATTCTGGTTTATGTGTCAGAGGGCGACTTCCCCCTTGGGAACCCAATGTTTTTCGCTCTTTTCAGCATGAAAAAAATGTGGCCCTGGGTATACAGATCAAAGTGTCATATCACAGTGAAGGACTGAGACGTATTCTTTCTCCCGCGAAAACGATAGTATGTTATTATCTGATGCAGAGAGGACATTAATTCCTTTTTCCGATTATTCACTGATTTATATAGAGGTCACGAGTGCAAACTCAAATTGTTAAGAAATTATTATTATAATTGAAATTAAAAGACAAAAACATATCTAAACATTACCACTTGCATGATGCAGCGCGCCTTAGCGTTTGTATTCAATGCGGCACGGGTAAGAGACGAATACAAACACGCCCGCATGTTTCATCAGGTATCATAATTATTTTCAACAAATTATCGCCGGTGTTTACATCATACCGCCCTTTTACCCCAAACACTCGTAAACAATTTCTGGCGATGATCCCAATGTCTCTAAACTTTCACAGCCGGTGACATTGTTCACCGCTTGTTACATTATTGGTCACTGTAAAACTGACAGACAGACAAGAAAAATCAGGAGACAGCGGCCATTTCCTGCCTCTACTACTGTCTCCTCCAACTGTCACATTTTCTGATATTTATGCCAAAGAGATCAGTTCATAGCTCAAACTGGACTTGTCCACTCGTCTGGTAGCAACAACAAACAGACCAACACTCTTTAACAAAATCTTGGATGAAAGGAAGTTTATATCTAGTTAATATCAACCGACACTGACTGAAAATCCAAGTCGAGTGGCTGACAAACACGCACCATATACATGTATCACTACTTGAAATTCGCCATTAAAGTACATGCGATTGAAGTTTGGTAACAATTATAGCCACTATTTCCTACCTGAGACCGGTCTTGTCTCCCTGAAATTAGTGAAATGATTCTACGTGCACCAAACTGCACTAAACCTATCATCTGGTCACAGCGATCTGGTCACAGAGAACGGGAATGCGCATTCCAATGAAAAGGCCAGACATCGTACTGATACTACATGTATATATGCCCGCTGACGACTGTATTCTGTGCATTATAACGTAATATTGCATGTATTATATAAATCAAGTGGGTGGCAAGCAAGTCTAAAGTTCCAGCTGAAACCCTGAGCTTTTCAATGGATTATAGGGTGTTTGATATCCTATTGAAAACCAGTGGTGTGTGGGAAAGCAAATAAAGAAAAAAAACTCCCGCCAAATACAGCCATTCACACAGAGGCGGAGTAATATGTAAATTATGATTAAATTAATCCTGATATGGAAATACACACACACACACACAGCGAGAGAGAGAGGGGGGGGGAGGGGAGGAGGAGAAAGAGAGGGGGGGGGAGGAGAGAAAATTTACCCATAAATGACTATCGCCGTAAGAGCTGTAACTACCTTTGGGTACCGAGTACTGGACCTTTTCACGGTTCTATTTACATTATATTATGTAATCGTCACAATCTTACAGCTGTACAACCTGCAAGGGGGGCCTGAATACAAGACAAAAAGAGAAACGAGAACGATGTGCAAGGAGGGAGGGAGGGAGAGAGAGAAATGAGTGAGAGAGACAGACAGAGGTAGAGAGAGAGAGAGAGAGAGAGAGAAATGAGTGAGAGAGACAGACAGAGGTAGTGAGAAAGAGAGAGAGAGAGAGACTGGGGCAAAATACTTAGACAGAAAAATAAGACTTGCGATCGAAGTTTTTCATTGCTACAGAAGCTTTTGACCTGTTTTGCTACAATTACCACATTCATCTGACACTGGCCTATGGAAATGACTATTACCTGTTTAAAAGTGGGCTGAGGTACAAATTTAGCGTCTCAAGCTGACATTCTAAGTGTCAAAAGAAATGAAGAGAAAACGCAGAAGCGTTCGGCACACGGGTCAAGCCGCAACTGCACAGACAGGTAGTATAGAATAGAAATTCAGCCAAGAAATATCCTTTCTTCCCCCCCCCCCCCCTTTCTCCTTCACTGGCCAAAGAAGTTTCAATACTGGCAGATTATCAAATTGTAACAAATATGATCACGAGAAAGTGAAGGTCGGTAGGCATGCAAAAACAAACGGACAACACTTCACTTAGAGTTTAACCGTACCTCTCCTCTTGACTTCCGCTGTGCCAGTAACGAATGTGACTTTGGTGGACGCCATGATGTTAACGGAAGCAGGTCAACGGCTTTCCTGGGTTGTTGTCGTCCGTGCTTTGCCTCTACCAGAACTTGGCATATGATTGGTCACTTCTCAGCCCTCTAGATGGCCACAGTCACGCGATCTTCTCTCAAAACTTGGTAAATGATGAGTAAGGGAGAACTAAGCGTGGTCAGGTTGAAGTATGGCAGCAACGTGGGCGTGGTCGCGACATAGTGGCAAGTACACCTCTGAAAAACATAAAAGATAAAAGGATTACTGGTTGGTATGCCAAATGCACAGACTTACAGACTATAATTATACAAACAATAACGACCAAAATGCAACAAGCATAGCAATCTGCAGAAGAATTTCCATTCAACTGTGGACCTGGTTACATGCCATATGTTTTACCTTCTTTAAAACGCCCATACTGAGTTACACTGTATGCTGCAATTTGTTAACTCGGCCCAGTCGACACAATCAGATTTACCATAGTATATATGAATATAAGCGCAAACTGTCTGCAGCTGATAAATCTCCAGAGCTGAAGTTGCAGGGTGTGCATTGTGTTACACAAATTTTTTCGGTGCCTTTGTTGAGCTTTCTCTTAGTATTGTATACAGGCACTTCAAATCAGATGACATGTTTTAAGAATGTAAGCCACATACACACATACATACATAATTATCTCCGTTCAGTCATCGTTTTATTGTTTTTTTTTATTTCTCATTCTTCAAAGTGCAACTGCAAATCTGGGTACAATGCAACAAGAAGCAAGAGCTTAAATGGGGAATAGCACACGCTAGGCTGGAACGCACCCTTTGGCTGTTGGGAACTGAACCAACAACGCTTATATTCAACTGATGCCCAACTTGTAATATCTGGTCCTTGACGTTCAACTGAAGCCCAAATTCAAAGACACTTGCTGACAATCTTGCACCTTATTTCTAAAAGTACAAATCTGCATTAGCAAAACTGACAACTACATCAATAACTAACACTCGGATTATACATTCGTTATCTTCCTTCCGCTAGCTTCTTTTTTGGCGACGGTAACATGATGGAGGCGGTCGGGCACGGTTGTGAGTGGTTCTTGTGAAATCGGGCTACACGTGAAAGACCCAATTCCTGAGAAAAGCCCTCCAATGGGTAAAACATTTTTCTACAGACTTGAGATTTACTTATATGTACGTGTGTTATGAAAGAGTAGCCATTTTTCTGCACTGAGTAAAACCACTTTGCTTAAAATCGTCCAAGGAATATTTTATTCCGATTTTTAGAGGTATAAAAAATTTCCCATTTCACATTTAGCCCGGTTTTGTCAGATCCATCCAGATTCTTTCAATTTACGCAGCACGGATCACAAATACATAAATCTCAAAATATATGCAACAAAACACAATAAGGCAGAAGGAGGCAGACTATATATCCAATTACATGACACCCAGGCATTTATGTGCCAATTGATAAGAGTGAACCACAGAACAATCGACTATCAATCTTCACAAACGCTTGCAAAACTAAGGCGATAACACCCGGGCGCCCAACGGGGAATCCTAGTGGAAAGTTTCCTTTGACATTATTATGCTGCTGATGTACATGTACATGTAATCGTTTCGTTACAGTCTCCAATTTGAGGACATAGTCACTGATACGACAAACTGTCCCACATGTTCCACAATCGGGACCCCCCCCCCCCTTTTTTTTTTAACTTCCGTTTACACAAGATCTCTTAAATGTGTGCCTGAAACAGTTGGGTATTTAAGGATGCGTGCAGAAGGTGACATGCTGGACACTTTTTTTTTTTTTTTTTTATAATTGCCATTGCTGTATTCTTCATTAAAGAAAGTATCCATAACACTGGTTCTTCAAGCGTGCCGCATGAATGGTGTGATCGAACAACGACTATTGGTCCTCTTCAATGTTGTCTATAAAGTGGGAGAAAAACTGAAAGACATTGCCGTTTCGTGAAGACAGAAACATTTGGTACCTTGTCATCGATTGAAAAACAAAAGTGGTCTATTCTGTCTTGTATGAATTTCGGGGAGGGGTGTGAATGAATAGGCCATGTCTTGACATGATTGAGCTTTTGCAGGGGTGAATTATGGTTTATGTACTGGTAAAGCTATGATGGCAAGGCCAACCAGGACCATAAGACGTAATTGCTACACTTAGTGCCCGCTTCCGTGAAACAGAATTTCTGCAGACTATCAAACGTAATCCAAATATTTTTCGTGTCATTTAGTCAAAACCAAACGTAAAAAAACAGAAAGCAATGATATAACAGCAAAGCAAAAAACACGTCGCGTGGTGAAGTGCTGGAAATAATGTCAGTGCATGCCAACATTCGCTGTACCGCAAAATAAGCTAAAGATAAAAGGGAAAAAAAAATGTTGATCAGCAAGCGGCAAGTCATAGCAAATGGATATCATCATGCTATGATTAAATAAAGTGCTTGGTTCTGTTTTCGGGATGTATGATCGGTTTCAAAAGAGTACCGGTAGACTATTCAGCTTTTGGACAATAGAAATATCATTTATTACTAGCCACGGTGGTATTTAGACGTGCAGATTGTAGCGCCTACAATGTCAAACACGGAATACATAAAGCGCTGTGTACAGTATTTCTGTACTGCAACACCCCCAAAATGCAGCTCATAAAGGTTTGAAAAGAGTACCGAATGTACCGAAATCGCTAATTTCTCACCAAGTTTCGGACAACAGAAATAAACTATTAGCCAGGGTGATATAGCGACGGGCAAACACGGAATGCACAAAGCGCAGTATGTTTCTGCACTGCGACAACCCCCAATGCAAAAGATGTAAAAGAAGCATACATCGAAATCAGTATAAAGTCCTCTGTAAGAAAATTCACTGGAAACGAAAAAAGGTCCATCGAAATGAGTGCAGGCACCACATCAGCGACCTCCATGGACAGCCAACACCAAGCCAGCAGAGCTTGCTTTAACCAGCTGCTCGGCGACAAAAATGATGAAAATGTTTTCACCACCAACTTTTCCTGCCTAGCGAGAAACGTAAACGGTTGCGTAGCTGGCCGGCCGAGAACGATATCGTTACAATTTACATTCATACTCGAGTTTTATCTTAATCTTCCGCTGCCGGAAGATCTGTTTACATGTCAAGATAAACTGCCGTGTTTTTTATGGCCAGAAGTCATAAAAATTGCATTCTGACTCAAGTTCCCAATCTGCCACTTTTTCGCAAAACTCCATTTAAACTACCATGTCAAACATTGCTGCTACACCCCTATCCAGTTGCGAAGTTACTGGTTTTGTAATCAAATTTACAGGTTTAAATGAAACATGCGTAAGTGATGTCAGGATAAAATCAACGTTACTCGATTACTGTTGTGGGGCACATTTTGTTCGCTCTCCCTTGCCGTGTTCTGCCCACAAACAAAATTTCTACGAATGCCTGAAAGGGCGCACACAAAGCGCGCACTGAAGGACGATTGATAAAGACTATGTGAGTGTGTATGAGAGAGACACAGAGAGATAGAGAGAGGGGAAGAGAGGGAGAGAGGGAGGGGGGTGGGGGAGAAAGAGAGGGGGGAGATCCGACGGTGTAAAGGACAAGGTAACCCGCTTGTTGAGAAAATAAAGTGGACTTGAAGGAAGAGTCCCAACACCAGCTTAATATACAAGAGTACCATTTCATTTATTAATTGAACCAGTTTAGGTGACGCCAAAAGATGGGGCCAAGTTTCTCGTGGAAAACGACCAATGTGACAATAGTCTACCATCAACATACTGAAATGGTCTATGTCTTTCCATGATAATCTAACTTATTTTATAATGTAAGGCAAATTTACAAACACATACACAAAAAAGGCGTGTCTTGGCAAAACAAAATGTGAGAGGAGGCGAGTGCGCTGAGCTGTGTAAATATGCATCATTAAATGAAATGCGCTGGATCGGGATAAAATCCGGGCCATGAACTACTGGTCTTGCGTTAAAATGTAGCAGATCTGGTCCTGCTGGAGAATATCGCTGGTATTAAACATAGGAATGTGGCTCTGAACATCTACGCTAAAGGAGAGAGAAGAAACAGGAACTATCACAGTGAACGAATAAAATCCTTGTCCAGGGTTTATTTGTGAGGGGGAAATCAGAGAGTGATCGTTGTGAACACTGCTGCAGCAACAGCCCCCGAGGAGTGGCCATGCAAATAGTATAATGCTGTAGTTTGCAGCACCTACATGTATTATGTTACTGTGTGGGTGTTTTGGTATTATAATATCCACATTTTCTGCTACCGTATAGCCGCTGTGGCAGCTGCATAGGCTTCAGTGGCTGAAAGAGCGATCTGGAAATGGGTGTGTTGTAACGACTAATAGCACAGAGCCGAAATGTAATGATGACCGAAGGAACTGAAAGTAGACTAGATGTCAATATAAATATAATGGCCCCCGAAAACACCATAAAACACAAACAGAGAAGGTTCACCATTCGACACAATACGAATTAGCACTCAATTGTCTGCCACACATTAAAAGTATGAGCATTTAACATGAGATCCAGCATGGTATCAGTCCGCCAACATCTGCACATAAATGTGGGAGAGGGTCCATGGGAGAGATGTTCAATACCTGACCCTTAAGTAAAAATGGTGAGGAAGGAAGGACTCTGACAATTTGGTTGTTGTGCGGCTTCGTCCCAAGAATTGATTGCAGAAAATCGTTTAGCGGATACAATGGTAGCAATAATAATGTTAGGTAATATTCATAATTGATTGATGGTAGCATTGCAGAATTGAATCAACTGTGGGAATAATTTATATTCATAGTCGGACATGGTTCAGGGCGGGCGAATGACTGAAAAGGCGAGGTCCGCCCCGGACAGCAAAAATAAAAGACATGAAGAAAGAAAGCCAAGAAAGCGCCAAAGAAAATACATTGTAAAAAAAAAAAGCTAACAATAATCCTCTGTGCTGACAGTATAAAAGAACGTTTTCAAAAGCTACTTGAACATCCCACTGTACTTTGTAATTAAAATAAAAAGAAGGGTGTGTATATTAAAAACACACGACTTTCGTCTAACGGTTACATCGACCATGTTTTCCCGATCCCAAAGATTCTTCAGGGTAACATGTCCTAATGCTTAGGTTTCAATCGCGCTCATATGCAGATGTACCTGCAGGCACGTGCGTTCACACGATGTTTGTCTACCTGGTGCAAACTGCCGGGAAAGGGGCAAAAACAAAAACAACAAAAAAAAAGCAAGTGAAGCTATAACAATCGGCCGCAAGTGTGAACCTTTGAATGCATAAACTGGCTGGAGTTGAGTGTGGAGAAAAACAGTAAAATAAAAGAAAGACCTGGATGTGGGAAACAAAGGTGGACCACAAAGAGATCCCTAATGCAAGAAGACTATCGCGTGCACAACAGAATAAAAGGAGTGAAAGAAAGAACGGTTACATGGGAGAAAAAGGGGGAAGAGACAGAAAGATTGCATGGGAGATAAAGACGTTGGGGGGAAAATATAGGAGAAAGACGGGAGGAATGCCGGTGTTGGCCCATTGGTGCAGTCGTTTTTAAATCTACATAATAATAATACCTACACCTAGATACGTAAAGGGCACTTCTTAGAAGGAATGATGAGGAACAGACAATAAAGAGAAGAAAAGAAAAAGCGAAGGAGATCAGACCACAGACAAAAGACACCAAAAAGAAAAAGACAGGGACAGGGAAAATGTGTGGTGGTGATGATACAAGAAACTTTGTGCAGGTAGTGGGTGGGGAGGGAGGCGGGGGAAGAAAAGGCATAGACAAAAAAATAAATAAATCAATAAATCAAAAATGAATAACACAAAGCAGCCCTTCCGTTTGTTTGTGTTCGGTTGATTTCAGGTGCAGTTATACATAACTCAATCATGGACCCGAATGTCTATTTCCAAACTCCCAATCTGTGTTCCCTGTACATCTCATATCATTTGTTTTACTCTGTCGCGACCACATCCGATAAGAGTGCTGTATAATATTCAACGCTGGGTTGCGAAATACAGGTAACAAAAGTCGGGGATTCTTAAAATATCTTAATGTTAACATCTTCAGCATTTTTTTTTTTTCCATTTCACAAATAAAACGTCTCCGCAATTCAATTACATTACTTTGATTAAACAAAAACAACAACAAACAAACTTTTTTTCTAACGTGGAGACTTGCTGAATTCGTCCCAAACTGACGTCAGTAGATAACTGTTGTTTTTTTTAAACAATTAATCCAAACACTATCTCTGAAAATGGGCCTCGGTTTAACATACCGATTCTGAAGGTCCAACAACCGCTGCATTTATAACCAGTGAAAACACTTCTTGCATTAAGGCCGTTTTAAAGTAAACTTTCCTCCTCAAGGCACCACTCTTCACTCTTTCCACCTCCGACAAACTCACAAACAAAACAAAACAAAAAAAAACAACCTCTATTAATTTAGCACATGGCATCCATCACTTCTATCTGAGTCTCACAGCGCATTTACCTATATCAAGCCAATCGTTCTTTTCTCAAGATAAACCATTTTTGCTTTCCCACGTTTATTCTGTTATCCACAGCATCTAAGGGTGACCTGTGTTTCTGTTTAGCAGATACCTTTGACGGCGTGTCCGCACGTAAGCCTGTTCCAATGGTCCTCTTGACAAGTACAAGGTATAGTATATCTCAAAATGTTACAGTTTGTACCTGGCAACATAGACAGCAAAGGAGAAAGAAAGGAAAAAAGAAAGGAAGAAAGACAGAAAACTGTCGGTGATTTAAATGATAGGATTCGACCTTGCCATAAGAAATTAATAGCTCCCACATCTGTTGTATGCAAGATGTATGCTGAAAGGTGGGATTAATGAACAGCATCTTGACTGTTACAATGATCAGCCTATGAGCGTTTGCTGTGGGGTTCTCTGTTCACTAACATGAAGTAAGACGGGAAAGGTTTGTTGCTGCTGTTGTTTTTTGGGGGCGGGGTGGGGGTGGAGGTGGGGGGAAAGAGTGTATCGATGAAGAAAAGAGATGCACAGGAATGACCGCGGCAGGAATGAGACTGGTAAATGCATGGAAAGAGAAATCCATAGGAGAAAGGCAAAGAGACGACATGAATGCACGCTACGGCAGGGAGAGAGAGAGGTAAATTTGGGAGAAAATGGAGGAGTAAAAAAAAAAAAGAGGAGGGGGCGTTAAGAAATGACAAGCGGCAGCAAGTTAACGCAGACAAAGACGGACTCAGAGATCCTGCATGGAAATATCGTCGGCTATTTTCCATATTGTAACGAATATTTGTCTTTTCGAGAAAATGAGGATCGAAAGTTTGAAGAGTTGTGTAAAAACCATCTCATTCTGATGGCTAACTTTCATCTAACACTGACAATGATTCTCCTACCGCAGTAGGCTAATGATAATACATTCAGAATACGGATTCAAAGAATAAACAACAACTATGAGCTGTAAATGCCCAGAGCAACGAGCCTCCAAAAAGAGTTGTGTAAAAACGACAACATCGCGTCTCAAACACACATCTCCAAAAGTTTTTAACCGATTGGAATGACTTATACATAATAAAATTAGGAGTGAGGGGACCATTTTCACGACAAAACCTCAATATCCTCAAAATGTCGCATGCAACAATAATTATGGCAAACACTCCGAGATATTATCTCGGGTGAAATTTTTCTTTACTTCTCAGCCTAGTAGGAAATATGCGAGGTCGGGCCAAATTTATAAGTACCAAATTTTAATGATCATCATGCATTCGACGTGCAGTGGGAAAAACAAATTATGGTTGTTTGTTGTGACTCAGCCATTTCCTGGACTAAATACATGTATTTCGTTCCGGACCACAGAGAATTTATCAAGTAGACCACGATTCTATATGCCAAACAAACTGAGGCTCAGACGCAAAACCAGTGGGGGCAAATGAACATGAAGTGGCGTAAGAATTCAATACTTGGATAATTCCTGAAAAACAAAATATCACATCAGACCGGCAATAATAACGCTACACACGCCCACACACATGCATAAAGCATTGTGCATCCGAAAACAAGTGCGCATGATTAATGAGTCTCCAAGTTCAAAAACGTACAACAATCGTCGGTGTAGAACACTCCTGTAACCCACAAAATATGTTGATGTGGGTTACAGGAGTTTTGAATCTCACCGACGAAATACAAACTGATTTCTTCATGCACATGAAATCATCATCGCATGCTTTGTCAACCCCTTTCCCCCTCCAATCTTTGTCTCTGTCTGTCTGTCGAACTGCCGATTACATTGCCAGGGACACTGCAAATACACCGTTCAAACACACTGAAAAAACATGATTTATGCAAAATCGGTCTTTTGTCAACAGGATAAAAAATAAGACTCCTTGGGATTCGGGCAATAAGATTAGATAAGAATCACTTTATCATCCTATGTGGGAACTTCTCTTTCACAGAGCCTGTAGGAGCACACACATCTTATTCATCACTACATAAACAAATTATATCAAAACTCAATAACTACATGAATTGACATGGCAGGGAACCTTCTTGAAATATGGCATACATCTGGTTAAATTGTCTTGTTGAGGCGATTTGCGGAGGGCAAAAAAACGATCTTCTGTATCTTTCTCTGTCTGCTTCCATGTGTATCACTCTGTTGCTTTTGGGTGATCTACGACAGGGGATGGTGACTGTCATTTAAGATTGATATGAATTTCTTCACAGAATTACAGATGAGACCTTGTTTTCACACATGGTGCAAGTTAAACAGGTCACATATCAAACGCTGCTGTCTTATAATTTTTTTCATTCACTTTTACCTAACATATAAGTCAACTTGCTAAAAAATATTATGCTTGTGCCATCTCTGTGCAATCCAAACATGTATTTTTGTTTTCTTTCTTAAATTTAATGTCAGAGAGAGAGAAAGAGAAAGAGAGAGAGAGAGAGAGAGAGAGAGAGAGAGAGAGAGAGAGAGAGAGAGAGAGTGAGTGTATTTATTTCACTACCGCATAATCATCTCATTCTGATGGCTGACTTTCTTCTAAAACTGACGATGATTCTCCTACCGCAGTAATGATATACATTCAGAATACGGATTCGAAGAAACAACAACAACAACTATGAGCTGTAAATGCCCAGAGCAGCGAGCCTCCTAAACGAAAGATGTCTAAACAAAAAAGAAAAAAAAAAACTGTTAAAAACAGCAATTTGCAGTAACTGTTTATTTCCTGTGTTTTTATTAATGCCCCCGGTTAAACAATGTTATTTAACGCCATTTTGCTGTGCTCCATTAGAGACCATATTACGCATATGACAGAAGCCTTCGCTCCGCTTCAAAAAAAAAAAAAAAGGAAAGTTAATCAACGTGTACATTTGCGACATCCAAGGATCTGTTTAGAATAGAGTTTTATAAGTCAAGCGCAGCAAGCTGAAAAAATTAATGCCGAGGAAAGAAAAAATCAGCCTTACTTTACCTTGACGCTTAGTGAATCACAGTCACCTCTATTCATTCAGTAATCCCGCCCCCTATGTCTCTCTCTCTCTCTCTCTTCAAATAATTATGTAGACACAACGGTAGAGTTTAGAAAAAGGTATTTTCGTCCGTGTACAGTTTTAATCTTGTAATTCTCACCCCTTCAATATAATAATATATTTCTCTCTAAGATGCGCTTTCTTTACTGCACTATCAAACACACAGGGCGAAACACGTAGCAGTTACTAAACATACAGATAGACAAACAATACGGTGGGCAACTGAGACAGAAATATACGTTGACAAATCGACACACAGCCAAACACACATGATATACGTTAGACAGATGGGCAGACACACACACACACACACATAGGCAGACACACAGACAGACAGACACACACAGACAGACACACAGACAGACAATCAGACACACAGACAGACAGTCACACAGACAGATAGATAGATAGATAGATAGATAGATAGATAGATAGATAGATAGACAGCACGTGGAAGAAACAGAGATGAGATTGACAGTGAGGCAGCAGAACTGGTTCGCGTCTGGTAGAAGTGTCGTCATGACACTGATTTTTTAGTGAGATCCGACCAGACGACGAGTGCGTGACGTCTCACTGAAAAGCAACACGTAGCATCACATCCAACTTGTCGGCCAATCAAAATCGGCTTGCGTGCACGCCTAGACTGACTCTATAAGAGGGTTTACATGCGCCCTGGTGAGTGTTTGCATGTGGATAAAGCAGCACATGTGGCATCACACAGGCAAGTGGCATTAATTGGGTTACAAAACTTGATGAGCAGCATGACGGAACGATGAGGAGGACATGAGCAAACACTTGGCATTTTACACTGAGGTATAAATATGGGGCACATCGAGGATGATGTATCTACAGTAAAGATTGCTTTGCACTGTGTGCTGGAGAATGGAAATCAAGCCTGGTTCACATAAAATAGTGAACTGGTGATAAGGAGAAACGCCGAAGATGAGAGAGGCATGGAAATGGCGCATGTGAACGAAAGGTCAAGCAACGACAATGAAGAGAAAGGAAAACCTGAACAAAAGTGAAGATTAAATGAACAAAATCATGAATCACAATTTCATGAAAATAAAGGTTTAAAAAAAACAGCAAATATGTATTGACAGAGCTTTAACAATACATACATATGTAATATAAAAGTGAGAACAATGCAACAGACAAATGCCTGCAACAACAATAACAACAAACAAAAAAACTCTAACATGTTGCCCTATAAAGACATTACGAAGTTGGCATGAAAACAACTAACATTTTGCACTTACATTAACTTTGCAACGAAACAGATGAACGAAACTGGCAACAACACGAACCACCAATGTCCAGAAAAGAACAGCACAAAATCCAGATAAACTGGTTGAAGTTAATAACGTGGCCCATCCCTCACTGTCTGGCTGGCCTTTATGGATGTTTGGATGTGACGTTACAATGCCCTTGCACGGACGATTACCTTTAACTTCACAGGCAGATGACGATGTGGCGAAGAAGTCGAGTCGATTATTGTCTGGTATATTCTGGCAATACTCGATACCCATGACAATGATAAACAGGGCTTCTTCATTATCGAAACTAGGACATTTTCTCTCAATTTGTTTATTTTTCTCCGCATCAGCATGTTTGTCTCATGGAAAGGGGGGGGGGGGCGTGCACAGCATCAAAATAGCAGGGGACGGGTGGTTGCACACATTTAGAAAACAATGGCAACACAAGGGAAGAAATTAATGGATGGTGTAAACAACAGATGGCTACCTCGGTTACAGCCACGATTATAAATTTATACCAATGCACGGTAAAAATACATAAAAATTAAATACCGAGCTCATTGAAGCAGGGTATGTATCTCCAGAGCCTTACAAAGTGCTAGGTCACCTGTGAATGGTGAACAAAACGGTGGAACCTGTGCTGTTTGTAAGTGTGCGTGTACATGCCAGTAGTGCCCCTCGGAATGCGTATACAAATATTTTATTCTGGCCCATTTGTCTGTGAAAGGTGTGAACAGTTATTTCATTTATTCAAAGGGTTTCGGATGCCGAAAAAAAGGCCAAGAATTCCTGCGCTAACAGGTCTCCGATTGTCATTCATCTGACTGCAGGCAAGCCAGCTCGTTTGAAAATACACACTTGAAAAAATAAAATAAGACAGAAGGGACCAAACTTGACTCTTTACCAAATATTTGCATCACTCCTATTAGTTTCTGGTCTATTTAGCACTAAACACTAAGACTGCTGACGAAGAGCCCACCGCTACTGCTGCTGTATGTACCTACCTAGTATGTCAGTAATGACTGATATGTCAACCCTGCAGAAAATCATTAAAGGTGACAACCTGGGTGTACAATCCTGGCCCCTGTGGAGGAGGGAGAGAGAAGGCCACAAGAACCCCTATCAGGAATTCCTAAA
Source organism: Onchidella celtica (assembly GCA_963931925.1). Lineage (NCBI taxonomy): Eukaryota > Metazoa > Mollusca > Gastropoda > Systellommatophora > Onchidiidae > Onchidella > Onchidella celtica. The sequence continues at coordinate 41,522,819 of OZ007571.1, forward strand.
GTACAGTGTAGCAAAACTAGTACCGTTTGTTGCCACAAGTTTACATAGTTCCCAACTATCGGATAGCACCTGAACATTACTTTCGCTCAGAAAAACTTGCATGACAATTCCCTCTTGCTTCTGCCTTTTAAGCAGCATGTTTTAACACTGTCAAACTAAATTCGGCACAATGAAAACATGTGTTTTGAAGACAGCTGTAATTATATCTGTAATGGTACTGAATTATAATTATTCTGAAATAACAATGTATAAAACACGAAACTAAGTGAAATCCAAATATTAAATTTATTTCACGGTGAGAAATTACTTTGGATCTGCATACCTTTCATTTGTGTTTGAAAGAAAGAAAGAAAAAATGTCTGTCATGTCTGCAGTGGGCTATTACGAACGTTATGTATTTAGTTCAACAGAGGGAAAAAAAAGGCAAGAAAAAAAAAATCCCACGCACACACAAAAGTATGGTTGCAGTGACTTTCACTATGTACATTTTGGGAAGCTATATTTCTATATATTATTCGAATGCCAAGCCGCTCCCATTAAATATCTCATTCCAAAATAGCAGCGCGTTTTACTTTTTCTCTTTAATCTAAATTGAATGGATACAAGAAGCCACAGGCAAGCAGAAATTCAAAGGATCCCATCTATTTTCAAATGTCAAACATGCCAATTTGCCTGCAGTGACTGGGGAAAACTTCAGTCTTCATAAAAAATATGACTTCCCAAAATGGAAAAACATACATCGGGGAAGGCAGGGAGGGGTCGATGGGGCGATAAAGAGACGGAGTAAAGATACTATGATCTAATCACTTCTAGAACCACAGGAATAATACTTTTATAACAGGAATAAGCCCTAGATCTTTCAGCCCCCTGCCCTCTATTCAAAATATAAAAAAAACATGAAAGTCTCCAAGGTGCAGTAACGATTTGCTTGACAACAGTTTTAAAATCAACTGACTCGCTTTCGTCGTGGGTACGATTGCCGGCCCTAGAGAAAATCCCAGTAGTTGTTTGAACTAGGATAAAGCAGCGCAGGGCAAAGTCAACTTGGGGCTGACATGTCACAGAATTACTCAATTTGGCGAAACTTTCACCTCCGCGGGCGGGACAGGGTCAAGTGCTGGGCACGTTCCAAATGTTGCCAGAACGGACAATTGAATGTCAGGTTGAAAAAAAGTTCACTTTCCCACTTAATGGCAGGACATAGATGTGCAGGCCGCTTGGCAAACTTGGCACTGAGAGAAATATAATAATCATACAACATGTATTAGAGCTGCAGGGTGAACATGTAAGCACCTGAAACTTCTTGAGTACGAGACCAAAATTTACGGAACTTTGTGTATTGCCTCAAATTTTCACGATACATTACATGGGCACATCCGTTTTCGGACAAAATTTAGTCCTTAAGGTTATTTATTCGCAATTTTTTTTAACCGCAAAGTATAAAACGCATTTTTGTCGAGTAGAATCGAAAAGTAGTATCGGAAATTTCATTTTTCAAGTCTAGCTAGTATGGATGAAACAACCAAAACGCCAGAATCGGAAAAGCAAGAGAGCGGGATTGGCAAAGCAAGGGGTAAGAGATGTGCGTACATGTCAAGAGTAGAAAACTGACCAAGAGTAAATCAATAAATTAGAAAAAAACAACAACAACCGAAAAGCCTGGTAACGTTTTGTTTTTTTTGTTGTTGAAAATACCAAAAGACAATATTCAAATTGTCGGCTATTCTCCATCCGTCTGTCTGTCTGTCTGTCACAGTATATTAAAGAGAGATACAGAAAATATAAAAGCAAGAGAGAGTTGCCTCCAGGCTTAAATGGGCAACTTCCAGATCTTGCAGTCTGTTAATTTATGCTAACCGCTGTTTTCCCTGAACAGAGAGGTAAGAGGATCATGATCAGAAGGTATTATCTAAATGCAAAACAACCAAAAACCAGGATAGGTGTTTTTTTTTTCTTCCGAATTCATGTTCTCCAATATCCGTCGAATGTGCACGAAAAGGATAATACAACGACGATGTCGACAACAACAACAACAGCTGTGCAATATAAACAATGCCATCGACACGCACCACCCGCACTCCTCAATAATCTCATTACATGACTGTATTTCCGACCGGACCAGGCATGCACATACGAGTCCCGATGACAAAGTCCTGAAACAAAAGACTCACAGTGTTGCCCGCGCAGGAAAGGGACACAGTTACCTTCCAACTAAACATTTGGTACTCCTGCGTGCCTGGCGTAAGGTGGGCTGCGCAGTTGCCAATCAAACACAGATGTGACATGGGGCATTTGTTCTCATCCCATTCCTCTGGGCACAGTCGGAGATGAAACATTCGTGTCAAAAACGTTGAGTAAACTTCATCTGGACCGAATTTCAATTGAGCGCATCGCAGATGTTACACTTCCAAAAATGAGATTCATTCTTTGCCAACGCCAACGAAATCCACGGGCAAAGAGGATAGTCATGAAGTAAACACCCCTTGCCGCAAGATAATTTGTATAAAAAAGATTGGACAAAGGCCATTGAAGAGCGTTTTTCCAAAACTGGGTAAGGCAAATTTTGCAAGAGTTATGGGCCCCCTTAGATAATCATTCAAAATTAGTGTAAGTCGCGGAAGAAGTGTTCAGTTAAAACTTGCTATGTACCGTCTTTATCCAAAAACAGTTCTCAGTTGCCTATCGATGCGACTCGCTAGCACCGCCAAAGATGCGAACAATGACTAATGCTGCAGTAGCCTATTTCTGGGCATGTCATAGGAAGGTGTTTTTATACATGCCTTCGAGTGGACAAGACTCTTACGGACTGGCCAAACACCACTGTCTATCCATACGACTCTATGGCACTGCCAAAGTTGTGAACAATAGCTAAAGCTGTCGAAGCCTGCTGCTTCTAGGCATGTCATGGTAAAGCCTGTTTTGTGGTAAGCCGTCAAATGAGCAAGTCTCTTACAGACTGGACAAACGCCATTGTCTGTCGATACGACTCTCTGACATTGGCTTTGATGCAAACTCTTTGTCACAAAACAGTTATAAACTCAACAGGACAGGCACCAACGATAGACTTTCTGGCACTGTCAGAGATGCGGTCAATGGCTAAGGCTGTGATAGGTTTCTTTTGGGCATGTCACTACAAGTGTTTTTGTTGTAAGCCGTCCAATACGTACGACTCTCATAGCCTCATTATTCAACGGCCGAAATAAAATACCGATTGTGACACACTGGTTCGATGAGTAAATTGATGTATGGAAACTGACAACAGCGGGGTAGGGAGGAAATGGAATAATAATAATGCACGGGGAACAGAACGTGGTCTGGTTAAATGGGCGATACGGTAATAAAATGTAATTATACGCACAGATGCACGCACGTACACAACCAAGAATATATACGCATAACTGTAAACTTATCACAATGGCAGCATCAACAACAAGAAGAATACAACATTTAATAAAACCGAATATAGCAAAAACTTACCTTGATGACAGCGATCTGCATCGAGCTAAATGCACTGAAGCCAGAATACCTTTTTAAAACAACATAATTCGGGCTGCACACACGCAAAGATCCACCTACGCTGCGTAAGGCTCCACAATTAGGTACACAAGTTAAGGAACAATATATGGAGGTATTTATCCCCAATAGGTTGTCAGATTGTGCTTTAGGCGTGTTTCTGGCAGCGTGAATAGGCTAGAGGCTAGACATAATATTGTATTTATCCCCCATCTGCACTCAAGCAGAGATGGTGATGAAGCAAACTGTACATCTAACGTATGGTCCATGTGGTGTCTAGTAGTGCGAGCAATGCCATGAGCTAGCATGTGATCAAGATGGGCCAAAGGTAGCATAAACACATCACAGAAGAATGGCACAGTGTCTTTTCGGTTCACTCGTTCCTCTGGCAATCTACATCTCTCTGTCATCCCCCCCCCCCTACACCTTTCCTCCAACCCTGAGATACTGGGCTTTTCGGCACTTGCTTATACACCAACCATCCCACCCCACCCACTTTTTCAAGCTCAAGTTATTAAGTGAATGGTGGGAAAAGTACCTATGCTGCACCCACTGAACCGTTGCCATGTTTGCCGAACTGCTATTTAGATATTTAAAGAACTCGTATGAGTCTCCACCAAAGTCTCTATCAAAATAACTTCCCAGTTACATTAGTCCAAAATTACCCGTTGATATGACCTACTTACCTTCAAACCTCCCTCCCCTTCTCTCTCTATTTGGAAATGAGATCTATAATCTTCCCCATCAGTAGCTTTATCAGAAAATAGGTCTCTTTATTACTTTCAATGGGTGTATATTTATCTTTCACACAGAATATCACCCCGCAGATTCACAGTTACCATTCCCACAAAAATGTGTAATGGTGGGAACAAATAGAGCAACTCCTCTTCTCCCACTGCAATGCGATAGAAATCTACAAGACCAGAGACTACGATACTGTATGGGCCAGCCAATTTTCCAAAACGAAGTTCATCACGGAAGGAAAGAGGAAATAATCACAATTATCTCGCTAATGCCCTGGACATTAAATACTTCAGAACTTTTGTTAAAGCACACATGAAGTTAATGTGTAGAAATTACGGTTACTTCATGAGCCGACCAATGCCACTCCGTATTGCCCATTCGTGTGTTGTAATTCAAGAAACCGTTCTCGATATGGACAGCACAAACAATCATAAATATTTATGTGTCAGAACACTTATTCTGTCCTGCTGCTCGCAACCGTTGATGGAAAATGCATTCATAAACATTTTACCATGACTTCTATTTCCTCGCGCGCTCTCTCTCTCTCTCTCTCTCTCTCTCTCTCTCACACACACACACACACACACACACACACACAGCAACATAACATTTTTTCCCTAATCCGTATTTTGATGAAACCACCATACTGTCATCTGGTTCTTCACTGATCCATTTTCTCTGCTCTTCTACTTCGTCTTGGCAAACTCGCTAGCCCAAAAAGAATCATTTCTCTGGTCTAGTAGATTTCTATCAGATTGCATTGCAAATGGTCGTTTTATCTATTCTATTTCCTGTTCAACCGCAAAACTTCACAGTGTGGAATTATCCCCTGAGTATGAAATGCACATGTACACGATTGTGCTATGAAAAACGGCGTGAAAAACGACAACAATATCGATAATTTTGATCCAAAAACAACGCCTCGCCTACAACAAAGGCAGACATAGAGACTTGCCGCAGCTGTTGAGGCTGTTGTCGCCGCTGGTGTCTTGGCCACAATTCAATCAGTGGATTTACTGGTGATAGGATGAACTTCATTCTCGGATTAATTAATTTCATTTCCCCCGCCATCAGCTGTTACAGGCACAATACCTGCACAGCTGTTACATCCAAGTTAACACTGGCCTGGTACAACACCGTACTACTTAGAGACTGGGTTCTTATGGGTAATTTCCACCAATATTTAGGTCAACATGTCGAGCTGACCATTAACACATCGATCATGCAGATACAATTACCGATGTTCCTGTTATTCAGTTCATGTTATGTTTGAAAACACTGAGCTCCGTCGGTATTCACCCTGAATACTCTGAGCTCTCGAGAGCCAAAATTTCCTCTCGGTTATTTCCTCCCGGCGGGGCACTCACATCATTTCTTAAAACATCGCTGATTCAAAACATTCTTAAAACATCGCCGATTCAAAACAGACTTCTAATAATTTGACGTTGCCTTACCGCACCATTTTCACATCCACCAATCACGACGTCCATGCATCCCCATCATCATTAATTTTGCGGATGCTGTCCTGGCTCCTTGCCCAGTCTTACGACAACCGTTCTACATCTCATCTTGCGGATGCTGTCCTGCTTGCTCGAAAGATCTTAGAACATCTATTCTGTCCTTGTATTCTTAGGCCCTAAATGAACTGCAGTATTTTTCATGCTGTGCTATATAACCCAATGTAAGGAATGTTCCATGGTGCGGCTTGCGTGTTCTTATACAAAGAGAGAAGAATTAACCGTCACTTTTTCGCCCCTATTAAAAAAAAAATAGGTAGGTCGTTGAAATTTGAGTAAGCTGAAAGGCTCCTAAAGCTCTAGAAGAGTTTTCTGGTGGCCATATACTCAATATCCTAAAAACCGTGCTATTCAAATTCAGAGTGACAAAGATCTTAACTAAGGATCTTAACTGATGAGTGAAAACAGCAAAAGGATTACATAAAACACAGCTGCTGTCTTTACGAGTCAAATCCAACCCCTCTTTCAACACAGGCTTGGCACTGTTTGCAATCCGTACAGGCCAGTGCGTGTCCAGTAGCCCAGCACTTAATTACAGTGCCCAACTTGTAGTATGTTGGAGCATAGTGTTTTCACACAAAATATCCGTAGTGACAGCCATGCTAAGTGCAAAGGGGTCCGCCGATGGCACTTGCAACAGGCCTGTTTGTAATGGGTGTATTCGTGGGTATGTTGATTTTGCAGCGCTACATCAAAACCGTTCATAATAATGAGGGGGCAGAGGACCTTATGTAGCAGTGACGCTTTGCACCTGTATACACTGTTCAAATTACACGCACGGATTTTATCATGTTTTCTTTGGTTATCTCTGTCTGCGATACTAATATTTCAAACATTATATTACGATGCAAAAGCTGAAACACTTTATCAGCAACCTGGCTATGCAGCTACCTAAAGCACATTGAACACTGTATTCCCGCCAACAGGCTTATGGGATTATATTCCTAAGAAAATCCAATGCTACGTCAGTTTAAAACGCATATATATGACATATTACATTTCTCCTCATCCGGAAATGTTACATCCGTTTTCAACTACCCTTTCAAATGCAAATCTATTGTTCACAGAAAAGTTATCTAACATCAATGAACCACATCATCTCATAATATTATCACTCAACCGTGAAACGTATAACATATGAAGCAAGTGCGACATGATGATCACAACACTGACAAGACTCGGATACAGAACCCCTACCTTCCAGAAACGGTTTCGTCCTCTTTCCAAAAGTAAAAGTTCCTGTTTTTGTTTTTTGTTTTTATCCTCGGAGTAACAGATATCCCATGAAAGATTCACAAGTTAATATAAAATATTCCTAACATTTTGTCACACGCACTAAAAAAAACAACAACTGCAAAGACCGTTACTATCCCTCTCAGCAAATACATCGAGTGGGACGCCGAGGTCCTTCCATTTCTCTCGTCAAACACTGCATTTTATTAGTCATCTCTCAGTGGGCTGAAGATGCCTGGCATGGCACAGCGATAGCTGGCACGCGCGGGTCTCGTGAGTGGTTTGGTCCAATCGTTGGACTACTGTTATCTATGCCACCTCAATGGTCGCGTATATCAGTTGTCATAATTGTTCGTGTTTGGCACATTGGCGCTCTATGCATCCTTTAGTTGTGTTTTTTCCCCTCTCATTTATCTTCTTCCCGAGGTCACATTCCTCGCAGAGGACTGATAGTCCAGCACTAAGGCAAGCACAAAAAAAAAAAAGTGACTTTAAGCTCATCAGCGTCTTGCAATACTGACACGTCAATCGCTTAAGAGACTCACACAGTGACATAATATTATAAGCTGCTTGCAACGGGTCCTATATAACAACGCCACTATTATCATGCAGCTACTTTCGGCACAGTTGTTTGTGCGGTTGGAATTTCCCTATTCAAAATGCAAAATACCATGTTTGCCATATTTGTGTTTTTAACAGCGAATCCAATAACAAATTACAAACACTCCCTCTGCTGTGACTAAGTCCCCTAATATCTCAAAACAAAAATAGAAAGCACTCTGGTGTCAGTAATGGCAAGCACAGCGAAAGCCACTAACATGATAAACAAAGAACACAGTATTAAGGGGACGGATGATGATGTCATTGACCTGTGACACTCACAGCTGTGTGACTGTATACGTATGGCAATTGGAACAAGCTATCACCGCCTCCATATCCTGCCTGTATGATGTAGGGCAACTGACGTTCTTCCGTATCTCTTCTCTGGTCAAATTTGCCATGATGCCTGATTACTGTCTGTAAACCGCAACATCCTGGTCTTCCTGGGTACATTTTTACATAGGTTGTTTAGAGAGAGATAGGATTTCACAAATTCCTCTATGTGTAATTCACTGCAAATTAATTCACTGTAATTACTAACAATTTGAACAAGGATTGTTGTTAGTACCGATAATTTGTTTATAAAAATGTAAGAGACTTTATAATTCAGGAAAAACATGACTACATGATATAAACGGCCAAAACTGCTACAAATCGATTCTACAAACGTGTGCTGAGAAAATCTCGGGACTGTATCTGCAAACTCTAGCTATTTGGTGTTCATATTGTTTAGCTGAACACATTGTGAAAAGTCCCACACTGATCTCTGTGGCTGTAACAATCATTTATTTATAAGTATAAATAATACAGTACGCAACACTCCCAATTTCAACCCGAGACGCTACAAAGTTTTGCAGAAAATAAAACATGCCGAAAATTTAAACACAAACCCAGTAGACTACCTATATAAATATTCCGCAAATTTATGCATTTCCTGAGTGTGTCAAACCTTAACGATTTCGACATCATTTTGTCTCACAAATTTAAAACTGGGTACATGTATCAAAGAAGGTACTGATATCAGTACAATACGAGATTTCACTTTAAAAAAGGGCACCTATCTACCTACCTACCTCTTAATTAAATGTAATTAAAGAATTAATGGCATAAACATCTCACGATCTTTTAGTTTCCCAACCTTTCGGCCCTTTGAAATCATTAACAATTTCGAAATATCTCACAGAAGCAAAGCCCCTGCCGGTGGGATCTTGATCAGAAATGGAGCCTGGCGGGAACGGAACAGCTGTTGGTTCTAAAGAACACAAAGTAATGCAGTGTAATAATATTATGCCCTCCAATCTTCTGATGGAGCTCTGCCCGCCGCCGCCTATCTCATTTTCCCGAAATGGAATACCCTTTTAGAGCATCGTTTGAGGAGGGGGGGGGGTGGGGAGAGAGAGAGAGACTGCTGCAGCCTCTTCTCCTCCGTTTTCCCTCTCCCCGATCTCTATTTTCCATATCCACAAAGCGCCAGTCATTAGGGTCCCTTCAGCCTCTATGAAAATACAATTGCCCACAATGCAGCAGCTCTGCGCCCGATCAACAATGATCAATACATTTGCTGGAGGGTTCGTAGCCCAAGCCTTTCTTCTGTAACTCCTTTGCTCATTTAGAAACGCCAAGCTAATTGACAAATTATATAAACCGGTTCGGCAAGATTTCGCCTTGACACAAGTAGTCGATTTTTCTGTTGGTTTTGCTTGCCAAATTTGCCTTTGAAAAACGAAAACACAGACAGTTACACCAGATGCTTGCTTGAGTGGGTGCACGTGTGTGTGTGTATGTGTGTGTGTGTGCGCGCGTGTGAATAATAATATGTGTTTGCGTATGCCCTTGAATATGTATATGAATTACTACAAATGTCTTCTTAAATAGCTGCTTCTGTGCTATTAGTTTTACAGGAGGTTAAAAAAGTATCCGTAGTGCACTATATTGAGACATGAGAGGTGCAAATGCCAAGGGCAGATATCCTCCGAAAACAAAGACCTCAAAACAAACAATACTGAGACAAGTGAAAGACTAGACACAGGATCGCGTCCTGCTTTTGTGGGCATTTAGTATTTTAATGAGACAGAAAAACCTTACAGTGAACAAAATGGCACAAATCCAGTCGCAAACGATGTCAGTGTCAAGGCAGAATGATTCACTCCATTTTAAATCAGTGGGCTAATCTCATTCAACTCTCTTTCTCTCTCTCTCTCTGTGAGCGTTTCTCTCTCTCTCTCTCTTTTTTACTTTCTCATTAAATCTTAGGTCGATTTTATACCATAGACCCTGTAGCGAAGAGTGACAGTGCCAAGGTAGTACGGTTCACTCTATTTTTAAACCGCACGTCGTAAGACTCATCATAACTATCAATACATCTCCCTCTTTCCTTGTAAAACATGGGTACATCTCTTTCTGTCCCAGACCAACCCTTGCGCACAGATGTGAAAAGAAAAGAGGGCGACACATATTTTTCACATTTGAAGGGATATCAACTTTTTTGTTTACGATTTCCAGCCAAATATATTCAACTGCTGTGTCGAGCTGGCTTTGTAAAGCAAAGGGGAAGTGCCTGAGGGACGATCAAATTCCCAACTTACATCTCTATTGGATCGGGATAGGGGGGTGGGGGGGGGGGGTGTAGTGACTTGGACATAAAACCAATTTGTTTTTCTTATATCATGAAAACCCCGAGTGCCACATTGAGTCAAACCTGTCACGAACATTCTTTCTAAATATATTATTCGCCCCATATAAAATTGCATCATCTTTGTGTGCACAGCGCATACTTACGTACCGACAGTAATAGTTCGTCCATCAGGTATGATGATGACCTTAACAACACCAGAGGAATAAAGAACAGACATTGTTGAGAATTTCAACACATGGACAATAAAGAGAACTAAAGGACACAGAGGACAGAATGGAAAGACTTATGGCTTATGGCTTATGGCTTCTCATGTGACTGATAAGTCCTATTTTTGCCCTGCAGACCCTTCCGCATAAATGACAAGAGTGCTCCGTTGGTTCAGTACCACTGGGCCTTTTCTTGCGCCGTTCTCTTTTTTTGATAGCCTGCTGGACTCTGTCAGCTTCCCATGCTTTACTGCCTCTGGTAAGGGCCGCCCTCCAATTTGCACGATCAAGCGAGAGCTTTTCCCACTCACTCACATCAATGGCAAAGGCCTTCAGTGATTGCTTGAGAGTGTCTTTGTAACGTCTCTTTGGGGCCCCAACATTCCTCGTTCCATTGGAGAGCTCAGAGAAGAAGATTTGCTTAGGGAGTCTGGAGTCGGGCATTCTGACAACATGTCCTGCCCAACGTAGCTGAATTTTTTTCAGGTGGCAGAAGATGCTCAATTCCTTGGCACGATTGAGGACCTCAGTGTCTGGAATTTTATCCTGCCATTTGATCCTTAGGATCTTTCTAAGGCAGGCCAGATGAAAGTGATTTAGCTTTCTGGCATGCGATTGGTACACTGTCCAGGTTTCAGCCCCATAGAGTAGGGTGGGAAGGACCACAGCATTGTACACTTTCAGCTTAGTGTCTGTGCGAATGCCGGCAACATCCCACACTCTCTTTCGAAGCCTGCCAAATGCAGAGCTGGCTTTGCTGATTCTTGAGAGAATTTCAGTATCAACACGAGCCGCGGAAGACAGTGTACTGCCAAGATAGGTGAAGTTCTCCGACACCTTCAGAAGACTGTCATGGACTTTGATATTTGGGGTCACAGGATACTTGCCGTCTGGAGTAGGCTGATGGAGCACTTCCGTCTTCTTTGTGCTTATTGTGAGGCCAAAGTTGTCACAGGCACTAGAGAACTTATCAACACAGTTTTGCATGCTATCCTCATCGTGTGCCAGAAGTGCACAATCATCAGCAAATAGTAGGTCACAGACTTGAGTACTTTTGGTTTTGGTTTTTGCCTGAAGTCTCCTGAGGTTGAATAGACTGCCATCAGTTCGGTACTTGATGCTTACCCCTTGAGGAGGAGAGCTAAAGGCTTCTTGTAGCATTGCAGAGAACATGATGCTGAACAGAGTTGGGGCTAAGACACAACCCTGTTTTACCCCATTTGTGACAGCAAAGGGCTCTGAAACACTGCCGTTGCTTTTGACTGCAGCTTGCATGCCATCATGAAACTGGCGCACTATTGTGATGAATTCGGGTGGACACCCAAACTTCGCCAAGATTTTCCAGAGGCCTTCACGACACACTGTGTCAAATGCTTTTGTGAGGTCAACAAATGTGATATACAGCGCTTTATTTTGTTCCATGCATTTTTCCTGAATCTGTCTGGCAGCAAAAATCATATCCGCCGTTCCCCTCTCTTTACGAAAGCCACATTGGCTCTCGGGAAGCAAGTCATTTGACGAGAGGTGATCAAGAAGGCGATTCAGAAGCATTCTTGCCAATATTTTGCCAGCAATTGAAAGTAGAGAGATTCCCCGATGGTTGTCACAGACTTGGCTGTCCCCTTTGTTTTTGTACAGATGGATGATTGAAGCATCTTTGAAGTCCTGTGGCAGCTTCCCTGCTTTCAACATATGATTGAACAACTCGGTCAACCTTTCAATAAGCTTTTCTCCACCGAAGGCATACACTCATACACGTACCGACAGTAAGGCCACAACAAAAGACAAGACAATAACGCATATAAAGATGGCGGTTAAAGTGCTGGATAGATATGAGAAATGACTTTTAAAATACGTACAGCTCCTCTGCGCATCCCTCTACAAAGAAGACTGATCAATCTTATTTTTCACAAAGAGTCAAAGAAAGCTCACACGCGCCACAACTCAATACTAACTCCGCCAAAAGTATTACTTACTACCGATACCACCTCGAAATAAAAAGCATTCACGGAGTCGTATTTCCATATTACACAACAGGCGGGATGGCTTGGACAGAGAAACAGAGGGGGGGGGGTGAGAGTGGAGAGGGGTGAAAACGAAGTAGAGGGACGATAAAGTATACGACTGTCGCAAATTGGTTATGCGTGTTTCCCAGACAAGGCGTAAGTGCACAGCGCCAATTCCGACCAATAAACAAAGAAAGAACCTTTCAATCAAACCCTCCTGGACTGAAGTGTCGGCTGTATCGTAAAATAGCTTCCAAATTGCAGTTTCATGTGGAAGTGATAAGCGCCTGGTAATCCCAGCTTACTGCCTCAGGGAACAGCCGTCGCTGGCGTGGCTCGTGTCACACATTATTTTGTGGGATATGGGAAACTACGCTCATATGTCATAACTGGGTGGTGCAATATGCCAACAGCACTTTCTGGGAAATTAAATGACAAATAGAAAATCCTAATTAACAACAATAGCTTTCTCTGTGCAGCTATTCTGATAATGCAAGATCACAGAACCGCCGACGCAAGCCCGTCTCGTTTCACAATTTTGTAGGATATAGGAAACTACACTCATATGTTATAATTGGCTGGTGCAATAAGCAATAAAGTACAAACGCAGAAAAATCCATTTCCATTCCCGTTTCACTCTACTTCCATACCATTTCCACTCCACTTTTGAAGAGTAGAATGGGAATTGAATGCCTCTCCCTTTCTGTCCTATTCTTTTTCTCCTCAACACAATAACAATGGAGGCCGTGAGACAAGATTAAACTCATGTGCTGTAACTGGTTGGCGCAATAAGCCAACAACACATTCTGAGCCTGATTAAAACAAGAGTAGCTTTGTCTATGCAGCTATTCTGATTATGCAAGATCCAAGTATTTCCGGCTGTTCACTGGCATTTAATTTCGATGACTGAAGTATTGCTGTGTAATACGGCCATTTAAAAACTTTACTCTTTTCTGAAGCTTTACGGTTGTTCAGATTACTAATGGTTTCTGCTATGTCAGTTACTAATGCAAAGTACAATTCCCTCTTTGTTCCTGTAAAAAATGTGTTAAATCACGAACACGAATGTGTTTCATGCGGTGATTTACATCGAGATGTCATAAATCCGTGATCATTCTGCCACTGAAAATTATAGTAAGAGCGTTGAATGTATCGGAACTTCCCATTCTTGTGTGTTGCAACAGAAAGGATCCATATTGAAAGGGTTCTCCTTCCTGAAGTGGTTTTTGCTTGAGAACTCTCATGCTGCTGTCAAGCACAACGGTTTCACAATAAAAAAAAAAATCCGACAAATTAGCTGATATGCAATAATTCTCTGCTTGGCAAGCTAGGCCATACAGGGCCCTAGTCGAGCAAGGGCCCTGAAGAAACCATTTTTTAATGAGTAAATTTTGGATGTTGCCCTATTGTTACTGGTTGTGAAGGGGCCCCATAACAGTTCAAGCTTCAGGGGCCCTAAAATATAGGTCCGCAACTGTTTTGGGATAACACATAGTGTAACTGTAAGCTTATCATTTAAGAAACTTAACAATTTCTAACCTGTTTCATACGGTAATCTACTACAAGCTGTTTAACTAAACAGGCATGAATCGTCTATTACAAGATGAAGAAATAGTATACCACTTATTCGCCGACAGCATATGTTCACATTTAAACTTGCCCACGCACATGTTATGTTTGGAATTATTCCAGTTAAACAATCTTGAAATCCCAGTCTAAACAACCACAACAAAAGAAGAATGCCTCCTGTAAAGAAAACACAGAATCTTTCTTTTTACCACAATCAACGGCTCAAGAAAACCTGGTGGAATACTGGCGTGCATACATGTGATGATCACAGCTGAGCATCTGACAGTCACCTTCAACGTCCTTTCAAAATCTTACATCTTCACCTTCTTTTTCTTCCCAAACGTTTTAAAAATAGCCCAAGTCTTCATTTTCATTTCACCGCCTCTGTAAGCCTTTATTTCATAGATCCTGTCATGAACATCAATATTAGACGTTTTATTTGGCACGGCTATACTGTTCACTGCACCATCCCTTTTGACATAAACTCAAAACTATCAGTTCAAACGTAGTCAGCACTGAATTTTTTTTTTTTCCATTTCTCATTCATAACCAACTTTTTTCTTTGACAAACTAGTGGGTCATGTATTATTACGTGCAGTTTTGTGCAACTTAAAGGCCCGGTGGCTTTTATGAACATTAAGTTTAAATATGCCTGTAAAAAAAACAAAAAAAAACTGGCCAAAATATTTAAAATGTCCACAGTATTCTGACACTAAGGTGAGAACGCTCTAGCATTTGATGAAAACAAGTCAGAACGCTCGCTGTCTGAATTCACACACAGAGTAAAGGCTCACGTGACACTGCCCGCTTCTCGATAACCAGTCCCTAAAAATCGTGCAGGTCAACAAAAGCTATTTCAGTTTACAAAGATCGAAGAGTCCAGCATGGAACAATACACTTCATAGAATGTTCGATTCAATCCCGACCATTTGAAGAATTGCCAAGGAAACCCGCAAATATCGACCGTCCACTTTATTTCAGCTAGTCTTGTTCGTTTGCAATATCATGTCCTTCTGTACACCCGCTGGTAGTGTCAAACATCTCTATTTTATCTGGCGTCCTCATTCTCTACCAGAGTATGAAAACATTGGCCAAAGATGCCGCTGTGATGGAATGAAAGGTTTGTGAATGGCACAGTAGAGTAGCTAACGATACAGCCTTTCTCCTTATGATTCCAGTTTCAGGCGTTGCACAAAGGGACATGATAAGAGCAACACCTACAGCCTATTCTTGTACAAGAGAAATCCGAATTCCGTGTGTGTTGCTCTCAATTATTGTGACCCGTACGAAACCACTGCGTACGATACGACTGTTTGATTCTAATGTACTGTCCGACTGCCCTCTCTAATGTTCCTGCACGCAATACCAAGGATCGATTTCCTTTTGGCAGACCAGCCATCTCACGCTTCACGTATCTGTTGGGTGTATGTAACGAAAGAATGAAAGTGGAGAGCCTCAGGCTGATTAGGCAGAAATAATTGCAGCTTTCAGTGTACCAGTCCAATGTCACTGTGTCTGACAGTACATTGGGGTGAAGCACATTGTCAACATGACAGCAATAACTAGGAGCCTGACAAGCACCACCCTGAATACTGGTGGTTGTCACTCATCCAAGCGACACGGCCAATGTTCAAGGCCGACATCTAATGGGCAAGGGCAACTTAAAAACAAGATAATTAATCTTCCCACAGTTTATAGGAGTTTCGTACGACATTTATCAAAGTACCGATTCCAGTATGAGCCTCTCCGTGCTCTTCCTTTGCCCAAGTAGTCTAGCCATGGTATCCAATGCCAAGTTCAGTTCTTTTCCCACAACCAAGCCTCAGGTCAAAACATTTTGTACATAGGTTTATCCAGTGATACGCGTAAAACAGGCCTCTGGTCATTAGACTGAAACATAACTGACGAAAGTGTCACATGAACTAAGCAAACTGCCGATATGCTTATGAAGCAAATGAACATTTTATTACAGAAGAAATAAACAGTTTCAAAATGCCGCAGTCAGACTCTAACCTTATGGACAGTTCCTTACAAATGACCACTGCTCCTTCTTAGCGACAGGACTCGACTGTTGTTAATCGGCTATTCAAAGTACATGTATAAATCTCGAAATGCACTGAAAATTGTTGCCAAAGGAAGAAGACATCATCATCATCATCATTGCCTTTCTCACCCTGGATCAGGGTATAGGCCACCAACAAACACCTTCCATCCCTCTCTATCATGGGCCAGCCTCTTTACATTATTCCAAGTCTTTCCGCTTCGTTGCACATCATTTTCTCTGGCTCTTCTCCACGTTCCGCGCGGCCTTCCTCTTGATCTCTTGCCCTGGGGATTCCAGTCCAATACCTTCTTCGTGATGCTGTTTCCTGGCCTCCTGAGAGTGTGGCCGATCCATCTCCATCGCCTCCTACCAATTTCCTCTCTGACTGGGTTCTGTCTTGTTCTTTTCCATACAATTTCATTGCTGACCTTGTCTGTCCATCTGATCTTAAGTAGCTTCCTCAAACATCTGTTGATGAAAACTTGGATTCTCTTTATGCAGGCCTGGGACGCATTCCAAGTCTCACATCCATACAACAGGACTGACTTCACGTTCGAGTTGAATATCCTCAGCTTTGTTTTTAGAGATATATCCTTGGTTCTCCAAATCTTGCTTAAGGATGTGAAAGCTGCCTGTGCCTTTCCAATTCGTGCTTTGACTTCTGCCTCTGTTCCTCCCTTATTGTCAATGATACTACCAAGATAGCAGAAGGACTCTACATCTTCCAGTGGTTGATCTCCTACTGTGACTTGTTCGCTTAGGGGTGCAACAATTTTTAGGACCTTCGACTTCGCGGGATGTATCCTCAATCCAATAGATTCTGAAATTTTGTTTAGAGCTGTAGTCTTTGCTTGCATCTGGTCGTGTGTGTGCGACAATAGTGCCAAGTCATCTGCAAAATCTAGATCGTCCAGCTGTGTCCATGGGGTCCATTGTATGCCATTTCTTCCTCCACTGGTGGTTTCTTTCATAAGCCAATCAATCACCAGGACAAACAGAAATGGGGACAGCAAACAACCCTGCCTAACACCAGTCTTGATATCAAAGCTGTCAGTAAGCTCACCATCATGTACGACTCTGCAACTTGTCCCCTCGTACATGCTCTTGATAAGATTCACCATCTTCTCTGGGATTCCATAATGTCTCAATATTCTCCACAGTGTTTCTCTATCGATGCTATCAAAGGCCTTCTCGTAGTCAAGGAAGTTCACTATCAGTTGGGAGTTCCACTCTAGCGACTGCTCTACTATGATTCTCAGCGTGGCGATCTGGTCGGTGGTTGATCGATTACTCCTGAAACCAGCTTGCTCCTCGCGAAGTTTTTGGTCTGTTGCATTCTGTATTCGCTTGAGAATAATCCGATTGAAAACCTTTCCTGGGATGGAGAGAAGTGTGATTCCTCTGTAGTTACTACAATTGCTGAGGTCCCCTTTTTTTGGGAGCTTCACGAGGTGTCCTTCCTTCCAGTCCTTTGGAAACTTGCCTCCGATCCAAATCCTCGAGAATAGTGAGTGCAGACCCTCTGCAGCCCCAGCAGCATCTGCCTTCAGCGCCTCTGGTGGGATCTGGTCTGGTCCAGCTGCCTTGCCTCGATTTAACTGCTTTATGGCATCATTAATCTCTGCTTTAGTCGGAGGGTCGCAACTGATCGGTAAATCATTTCTTGCGGGTAGAATGTCGGGTGGGTTGCTTGGTGGAGGTCTGTTCAAGAGGCTGTTAAAATGTTCTATCCATCTTTTTGCCTGAGCTTCCTTTCCAAAAATAGCCTTCCTGTTGTAATCCTTGACAGGAACTTCAGGTTTTCCATATTTTCCAGCAAGAGTCTTTGTAGTCTGGTAGAGGATCCTCATGTGTCCTCCTGTTGCTGCCTTCTCTGCTTTCTCTGCTAACATTCCTATGAACTCCTCTTTGTCTTTTTTAATTGATTTTTTGACCTCTTTAGCTGATGCTCGGTACTCTTCCTGGTTACCAACTCTTGAGCTTCTTGTACGACTTGCATTTACCCGTTCTTTTAGGTCTCTTCTTATCCTTATCAAGTCCAGTGATTTTTGACTGATCCATTCCTTGTGTTCCACTTTCTTTTCCCCAATAACATCCTGACATGTCGATGTAAATACTCCTTTTACCTTAGCCCAGTGAGTCTCCAAATCTACTGTCTCTTCGAGGTCAACAAGGGGTTTGAATCTATTCCTCAGTGTCAGCTGGAACTCTTCCTTCTTGTCTCCATCCAGAAGGCTCACTTGAAACTTTCTCCTCTTTGTTCCTGCTCTGGTACCTTGTTTCTTGAGGCGGAGTTTGAGTCTTGCCAGCAGCATGTGATGGTCAGATCCAACATCAGCTCCTCTCTGTACTATGACATCCTCTAGTGAGCGTCTGAATCGTCGGGTGATGCAAAAGTGGTCAATCTGATTTTCAGTTACTCCATCCGGTGAAATCCAAGTGGCCTTATGGATCCTCTTGTGTGGGAATACTGAACCTCCAATCACATAGCTGTTAAATGCGCAGAAACTTGCAAACCGCTCTCCATTCTCATTCATTTGTCCTAAACCATTGCACCCCATAATGTCCTCATACCCTGTATTGTCCTGTCCTATCTTGGCATTGGCGTCTCCCATTATAATGTTCACATCTTTTCTTGGCAATGTGTCAACTATTTCCTGAAGCTGGTTGTAGAAGTCGTCCTTGTCCTCATCGGTTGCTTCATTTGTTGGGGCGTATATCTGCACAATGTTCATGTTGATGTTCTTGTTCTTAGTAGTAAATGATGCCAATATAATTCTCCTTCCATAGGGTTCCCATCCCCTCAGTGACCTCTGGGCGTGCTTGCTCAAGATGATCGCTACTCCTTCTGTATGCTTTTTGTCCTCCCTTCCAGAATACAAAATCTTTTCCCCAGTATTAAGTTGTTTCAGTCCGGACTGTATCCAGCGGGTCTCGCTAACTCCAAGTATGTGCAGTCTGTATCGCCTCATCTCCATTGTAACCTGGGCACTCTTTCCTGCTTCATACATGGAGCGGACATTCCACGACGCAATCCGGAGTGACTTGCTTGATGAAGGAGCAGTCGGGCCAGTGGCGTCCTTTCGGCTTTGTCCATTGTCCTTCATTGAATCTACAGGTGCAGATGCTCCCCCTTCTCCCAAGATAAAAGACTGATTTGAAGTATTTGCTTGTGTTTCTGTAACTGGTTTATTTTTACAGGGTGGGTAGTTGGCCCACCGCCAACTGGCTCTTCTCGGGAGACCAGGACCTTTGCACCTTTAGTCGCCTCTTACGACACGCAGTATCACGTCAGATGTATTCTCTGCTGTCCCTCTTCTACAAGAGAGCCCCGCATCTGCACGGGCGGAAGAAGACATACCCAGATTCTACTAAACAAGACACACGAAACAAGCACAAGAAAACGCTTTACAACATACATTACTGGCACTAAGTTAGTGTCAGCGGACTGCACACTAGAGGACTATGGAGACCTGAATCATTCTGTCAACCTACTGTACTTACACTGTTCGACAATCTAGCTTTGCCGCTCCAGTGCAAATGCGAACTTTGTATTTTGATGCAAATGTAGTTACAAATACCAGGTCAGACAGATTCACAATGCCCAACGAGAAAAAGAGTGGGTGGGTGAGGCAAAAGGTGGACGGGTAAGGACAGCACAATAGTATGGAAAGAAGTATTCTCCAAACTCAATTTTATACAATGCCCCGTTTCGATAAGCAAAAAAATCTTACTGGCTTGAATGCACACGCATTATTGCAATTTCAAAAAGCACAGATTTTTGCTAGCCGACATAAGTGGCCTCTATTTGTGTCTTCAGTAAAGAACTATTCGTAATGTTAGACTTGTGTCTTCAAAACACGACAAAAACTTTATTTAATGGGCATCTCTCGAGACAACTGTGTTTTCACATAGTTACGGGTGATTTCAGCTGGAAAATTTTTCTTTAACATAAAGATTCCACATGCTTTAGACCGCCTACTCCGATATTTCGTTCTGGCATTTTAAGACGATATTTAGCTAGCAGCAAAAACTAGCAGATATTCCGTTCCCTCTCTGATAAATTTTCCCCACGCATAAATAATGCACATTTGCCAGTTGCTGTTGCGACCAGGAAGAAATACAATACGCTGCACTGATGACATCGGTGGATCAGTTTCCTCTAATTGCGCTGTGCCCGTGGGAAAGGAATCTTTATCAAGACACAGTTGTTGTTTTTGTGTGTGTGTGTTTGTGTGTGTGTGTGTGTGTGTGTGTGTGTTTGTGTGTGGGTGTGTGTATCCGAACAGCCCGTATTACATGTCAAACGCAACACTATTAATTTTGTCTATCTTCTCTAAGGTCTAATTCCCCATCATCACATCCCACAAATTCATCAAAGTCAAAAACATTACAACAACATCAGCAGCAGCAACAACAGGAACAAAAACAACACCAAAACAATATGCACGTAAGAATTGACAGAAACGATAAATACACGACGGAACCAAACCTAAATAAGGAAAAGCACTATTATGCCCTTCACTTTGTAAATGTGTCCTACAAGGTGTTAAACCAAGGTGAAAGTGAAAAACACCGAGCAGGTCGAAGACGAAAGAAGAAGCGGAAGAAAAAGAAGATGAAAAAGAGAGGCAGGTTGGAAAATCCCAAAACACATAGAGGGAAATAAAAATGAATTATGAAAGAACAGAAACATCCAAGAAAGGGAGAAAAAAATAAACAACCTAATAACATTAAAGTAACAAGCAAAAGAAGACAGTGGAGAGAGCGAGAGACTGACAGACAGACAGACAGAGTGAGAGACAGACAGACAGACAGAGAGACAGAGACAGAAACAGAGAGAGACAAAGTGAGAGAGAGAGAGAGAGACAGAGAAACATCAAAAGCGCTGGTGTATATCCACACTAAAAAGGGACCAAACGTATCGTCTGTAAAGAAATTAATATTACTGATACGCAAAAAAGTAGCAAATGCTCCAATATTATAGAGTAAAGCTGACACAGACAGAAAATGGGCATCTTAAACAATAACAACAACCACATATTATATACGCACACAATAACATACAATGCAAAGTAAACTAACCTTCAATCACATAATCCCAGTGGTATCACACCAGCGCGTTTAAGTGAAAAATCAGACCAGACCGTCCTATGCCAAGCCTTTTAATGCCAATCACCTTATTTCTCTTCTACAATACCACACGACTGCTGGTGTATTCAGCTTCTGCTTTTTTTTTTCTTCAACGGGAGTTCTTCCCAGTGCGCAGATGTTATTATACTGCTGCCTGTGGGTGTTGTCCAATTTGAGGCTGAAAAGAAAAAGCGCACCCAGATTCAAGCTTCGCGGCCAAGAGATACAAGGAAAAGGCAAACATGGTGTGGTTGGGTCAAGTTACTGTGACCTTCAGTGACACAGACTTGACAGGGGCAACGCCATTCTTTATAACGCTATGACAAAATACAGTCAAACTCGCGAATAGATAAAAAGTGTGTATTAAAAGCATTCAGTGTGCTAGTCCCAATATTGACTATAATAATAAATCATGGTGGAAAGGATATAAGAACAACCTCCTTTCCCACCCTAATACACTATTTCTTCTTCTTCTCACTGACATGGTTGCAGAAATGTGAAGAAGAAAAAAAGAAAGAGAACGACAACAATTTACAACAATTTACCCCGCCCCCCCCCCTCCCCCCGAATCTTTAAAGCAAAGTGGATTATATCTCTCTTTCCCCTTAGCCTTAATGGCAATCATCAAAGAGAAGTTTAGTTATGAGAAGTCACAAAATCGCTTGTTCTGCGGCATTAATTTTCCGCTAACCCGGAGAACCACTGGAAGTCGTTACACGAAATTAATTACCTTGAAGACATCTCTAAGTCACTTTAAATACTATTTTACTGTGTATCAAAACAAACCACGTGGAATGTTAATTGACCAGTGTTTCGTATTTAGCTCCATAACGAAATACTTCTGGTTTGTCACAAACAATGTTCCCATTTGCTATAAAACAAGACCACAAATTCTGGCATCCACAGTATGAAACACTGGCCCTCCAGATGCTTACATTTTTCATAAAGATCATAGACTAAAATTATAATAGTGTCTCCTGGCTGCTACCAGGGAAGGCTAGACGGGGTCCGGTACACTACATGTTGTATAAATTTCTAAAAGCAAACTAACCAAAATATTGTGTTCATCAGGGAGTAAACATGACGTGTTGCCAATGAGCTGTTCTTTGTCTCCTGTATTAGGAAGTTTAACTCATCAAGTCGAAGTGGCAAAACATGCACATTAGAGCAATGACGACTTATGAGTCAGTCAGTTGTGAGTTATCAGTCGGCTGGCCGCCTCAAAACAAACAAAACAATTCCGGCTTTCTACTTGGTAACCGTCATGCATTAAGACTGTATAATTTACTCAACAGTGCTCACTATGTGCTGTCTTAATCATGTGGAAGATACAAGAAGGTCCCATAATCGTGGCCGTTCCCTAAGACTGTGGTAACTCGAATATTCGAAAATTCGATTTTTATATTATATATATTCAACTACATTCAAAGCCGCATCGAATGATCTTGGTTACATACTCCTAAGCCGAAAAATAATCGAATAGCAAACTTTCAAAAATGCATCGTACCTAGACCAGCTGTGCTAAAATAAAGCAGCAGTTTTTTGCCTCTCCTGAAAAGCAGCCAAAACCGATTACTACAGTTTTAGGGAAAGGTGACGGTGTGATAGCTACACAGCAAACAGGGACAGTTATGTAAACACCTTTCTCTGTTTCCACAGGATATAATCATAGCAGAATCCCCAATGACATGCTGCTAAAGTGGATAATGCGCCCCAACCATAAATTATTCTGACCGCCCTGTGCATTGCTTTGAGAGAACTTACGCTATTAGCCTAGCCTTTGACCAGTCGGTAAAATTGTGGCTAGAGACAAATAATAATTGTCCAATACACTGTCTCTGTCTATAGGAGGAGGACACATTTCTGCACTCTACGTCGGAGGATGTCTTCATAAGGGGCCCAATGACCCAAAATTATCTGCTACAGCTTACAGCTTACTCCAACCTTTAACTACATAATGCCAATGGCGCCACGTTATCCCGCATGATATACACATTAGACCATGGAATGTTGGCAAGGATGTATGTGTAGACCCTTGTGTAACAGATAGTGAATAGGGTCCAGGGAAAGTTAAAAGAAGTCGTCCGCATATCGGATGACAGAGAAGGGAAGAATGACGTTGGCACTGGGTAGCAGGAAAAGATAAGGCCGGTGATGTTTGTGGGGGCGAGGGAAATCGTGAAACAGACAAATGCATGGGGAAGATGGTAGATTAAAGTGTACTTTAAAAAAAAAAAAAACCGTGAAGACAAAATGACAGTGTTTTAAGGCCAGGTAAATTTCCGAAAAGACAGGAAATCACAACAGTACCGCGCTCAATAGAGGAAAGCAACGACGAGCAAGCTTGCGCGTACGAAAGACAGCACTGGTTCACTGAAACATGCAAACAGACGGAAAGAGGGACTAAATGAATGGATCTTGAAAAGACAATGAAGATACAATAAAAAGTATAACTGACTGAGAAAAACGTAAAAGTATCTGCATAATACTTTATTTTCATAAATAGAGAGGTCGCTGTTTCAGCTGAGATAGTGAGGAACACTTGCATGAAAGGCGGATCCCAAGGATGTCATCTCAAGAGTTTAATGACATGAAACAGACACATACTTTGCCATATGACACTTCCCTGTTAGATGACGATAATGTTAATCTTCCGATTATCTCTTAACACTGCGTGATGCCTGCAACTGTGGTGAAAGGAAAAGCGGTGATTTCCGCGCAGTCCATTCACAACACGTCTGGTGTAT
Source organism: Onchidella celtica (assembly GCA_963931925.1). Taxonomy (NCBI): domain Eukaryota; kingdom Metazoa; phylum Mollusca; class Gastropoda; order Systellommatophora; family Onchidiidae; genus Onchidella; species Onchidella celtica. Next base: position 41,546,766 of record OZ007571.1, read on the forward strand.
GAATTCAGGAAAACAACACTAAAAATCGTTTCAGCTCGTACTTCGTTCTTACTGTGTACAGTGGCGGATCCACTATAATATAAAACTAATGCTCTACTATGAAACTAATGAAGCTTACGCTCTAGGGCCCCTAATCCCGGCGAGTCCCTGAAGAAACTTTTTTTAATGAGTGAATTTTGGTTGTTGCCCTGTGGTTGCTGGTTGCACCCATAACAGTTCAAGCTTCAGAGTGCCAAAAATGTAGGTCCGCCACTGCTTGTGCCACTGTAAACTATCTATAAACCAACGCCGGCTCGCCTATTCCGTATGTGAGAGATATGGTTTGGTCAAGCTCACTTTGAAATTATACCATTATTTGTTTGCATTTGTTTTGGGCAATGGTATATGGTATGCATCGTATTAAATCTTTGTTTAGTGACTGTAAGGAGATTGGGGGGGGGGGGGGAGAGAAGGTGGGGTCACCGGTTGTTGTTGTTTTTTGCACGGTTACAGACACGGACCATTGTTTGATACTTTGACGCCTTTCCTCACAATTTACTAAAAGGACACGACAACAACATCATAAACGGTTCAGTAAGATCACAGAGGTCGCATAAAAAAGACGGCATAAAGACAGACAGGGTACCCTGGTTTCAACGGTTGTCCCTTCCGAACGACATATTTAAAAGATGGATTTTACGATGGCAGATGCGTACAATTCAGCTCAACAAGGCCGCAGATAAGGAAAATTATTCTGACTTGCTGATTATCACCAAAAGACTATATTATTTCGTGTCAATACAGCTTCAGATGTCTGATAGACATTGTGAAAAATAGTGAAATTCACGCACATTCTGTAGGTCAGCACTACACATTCAGCGCTTGAGAGGTTTAGCGACACCTTCTAACATAAATATTCAATACGTGCAAAATCGTTTCAGACGATCTCTGCAGCTGTGCACTACATTTCCCGTACTGGCAAAAGAATTACTCATCATATTAATATAAAGTATCTATGCATACCGATGCGTTTAACAGCTTGGGGCAACCCATAAAATATAATGCCTACAATTTATCGCAGATTTAGTCTTCATCTCATAACGGTAAAAAAAAAACGGAAGAAGGGGAGGAGGGTGCGCTGATTTCAGTCATAATGAGTTAACTGTTCGCCACAATCTAGGATGCTGCACAGCAATAGCAATGAACGGACACAACTACTGTGCTGTCCTTTCTGGTACAGGCATTAGTCATCATCGTGTACCCAACCCATACTTAATATTAGTTGGCTTTTGGGGACAGCAAATTGTAAAGCAACATTTCAATACAGCAAAATCTGACATGACACTGACAAAACAACAATGAGGGTATACCAACAATAGCAAGAATTAAGAAAGAAGAATGTAATTTAGTATTCAGTCTGAAACTTAACGTTAATCCACTGAGTCAAGCTACGCGTACAACACACATAACTATTACCGTAAGTTACTTGCTCAAATGCCTTCACGTAATGGCTTTATGCCAATGTATGCTACCGTAAGTTGATAGCAGGTGCTCTCACAGAGCCACAATGCATTGTTATGCCTCTTTTAAGTGTGGACATATAACATCCAAACATGCTGAGACCGCTGAAGATAATGTGCCTGATGCAACTCGTAGGTAATGCCTTGTCCCCAATGACCATACATTGCTACACTGAGAATGACCAGATTACACAGACTTTGGCCACGATAAAGGCAATCCTACACAATGCCAACAGCGTGAGTGCCAGTAAGATGTAGCCTTACGTGAACATAAATAAAGTCTAGCAGAATAACTCCAATCATTGTACATAATATTACTCGAATTAAGCACAAAGAGCTCAGCACTAAACGGATAAAGGCTGGTTCGAAATTAGCATAGAGCACACACTGTCATGTCTAATTGTATAGGTTTCAATCACTTGAAACTGAAATTTCTACATTACAAACAACCCCAAACTTAAATCTGAGTTCCTGATACATGTACATCGAATAGTATGGCCATCATTATACATGGCCAGAAAGGTCCAACCTACAAAAGGATTAAAACGCGCTGGACAAATCGACCAACCACCACCACCTGCCAATCGTATATTAGACCTGAATGGCTCGTTAAGCACAGAGAATCAGCTGCTAGCTACGAGTACTGTTCTGTTTACAGTTATACATGTGAAACAACACTAGCCATTCCTTAGCAGGGAGATAGGGAGGCAATCGCATATTTCACATCTTCCTCATATAACCATAAAGACAATGTCGCCTGAACATTTGTATTTCGCCATAAATATTACATAAATAGCACAAAGCATTAAATTTCTCCCACCATGTGGCAAATGGCCACGATGTTTTTTCCTTCATTGTTTTAGTTTGGCAAACACAGGGAACGTCCTTTTTTTCTAAACACACTGCACGAGGGCTTATGCAGTCACCCGGAAATCCATGTCTTCTGAAGTTTCAAACTCAAGTTTTTGGGTGAAACCCAGCAAAAACATGATAATGGAAAACGTAATAAATAAATATATATATGTGAAATCCGGCTAGATATACGCATTGTAGCCATGGAAGGAAAAATCTAGCAAAGGGGAAGGGGGGAGGGGGACACATAATTATAGCAAAGGGTCCTCTAAATTTTAAGAATTTTTTGCTTCCCATAATACAGATTCCGCTATTATATCTTGTTTCTATTTGCTTCGTCTGCCATACAATACGTTTTTTGTGTGCGAGAAGCTTGCTCTGATTCACAGGAAACAGACAAGAATAGACAACGGCAAAATTGAAGCCAAAACACTCTTAATACATAAATACGTGTTTTTATTCAATGGGAAGATCCAGCCATTGAATAGTTAAACCAAATCTATGTCTTTTAAATAGAGCGTTCCAAGAATCATGAACGCTTTGACTGGCACTACAATCGTGAGACCAGAAAGAAATCTGCAGAGCGAGAGGGGTTCCCTGAGCTTTGGTATGTCCAATCAAATTATCACGATTTCACAGTTCTGGACAGGAAAATTTGTATCAAACCTATCAGGTTTCAAGTCTCGCCAAAATAAAACAAGTTCAAGTTCAAGTTTAGTTTATTATAGGCCTGGCGGCCAATTCAAAAACACACAAGAATCATGTGAACAATCTTAGAAAACATTAAACAAACAAACAAACAGACAAAATGCATGATCGTTCACTCTCTCCGCTCCCTGCAGCATTTATACACTTACTTATTATAGTATACAGTCAAATACAGCTTGTAATTGCCAGCAACAGTCTCGCCAAAAAAAAAAAAAAAAACGCCGGGCCAAGCAACCGGTATGTAATGCTCACCACTCCAAGATTGTGTCTGACAATAACATTGCAGTATTGCACGCTTTTTCTCTAGATCTGCACGAGTCTCTTCTTCTGAAGCTTGCACTTCACACAAAACACTATAGTAGGCCCCCATATAAAAAAAAAGTATGGACGATGGATTCACCGATGCGAATATAAAGTTGCGACCGCATTTTTTCATTCATTGTGTTTCATGAGCCTGCTATGAGAAACTGGCTCATCCAGTTTGACACTGACGTAAAAAACAACAACAACAACAACAAATACCGGGTAATGACATACATGTATAACATTTTGCTGATTCAGTCAATTTTGGAAAAAATGTTAGATAATGGTGTACAGTTTATTATGCGTTTTTTCCTTAGCTTTATTTCTACAGGTTGGTTTTCTTTACACAACTGTTACTACCACAGTGCAAAATCTTCTTTTCGTAAATATAGGCTACCTCACAATAATTACTAGGTGTTCTTGTATTCTATATTATGTCGCTTGATACTTCTAGGGTAATAATAGGACAATTTATGAGCAAAATAAGACAACATTATTTGACAGCAAGAAATGGAATATTACTGCAGCATCCACTTATGAATGAACTGGTTGCACTACTTCAGGCACATCCAAATAATGCTTACCGTTCATTTTTTTAAAAGTACCAAGCGCTACCAAATCAGAACCAACGACACAGATCAGTGACAGCCATAAAGCATTTTACGACCCAGCTCTGTGTAGATACGATCCCATGTTATGTTTGAAATAAAAGCAATGTTGTTGCTGCTCAGTGGAGCCTGAAACCTTCTTTGGCGTGGGCGATAGGGGCCCGATTAGGTAATGGGCCCTAGTCCTAGACTACCGTCTTAGCTGGGGGCCAAAGCTGAGCATGAGAACCCGTTTTCTCCCCTGCTCTTCATTCTATCGCGTCATTTAAGCATCTGAAAAGACCCGTCTTACAAAAGCTGGTCAGTAAAAGCTATTCAAACCCCACACATCTAAGAGGATACAAAAAACGAAAGAAGACCAGAATCACATTCATGGTTTCAGCGAGGACAACCAATTATCTTGTCTTTCGCAGACAGATGAAAAAGAAAAGTTGAACTAGAGGTTTATTTGTCCTGAACCCCGACTTGAATACTAAAGAACTATTAGGAATATGTAAATAGAGACCACCAGTAGTATACATTTATGATGCTGATGACTAACGCTAGTGGACCGTGCATAACTAACACTGTATCCTGCTGCAGAATTGAGGCAGGGGACACAACAAGTTGGGGAATGGCAGCAGTTAACTGACTTGTTAATGTTTGAGAAAGTGTTACGGCAGTCCTTTCCATCAACAACAAAAATTATACATTATTCGCCCTGCATAACATGATTGCTGTTCTAGATTTAAGCCAGTTCGTTTGTTCTCATAACATAATATAAACATTAACTTTTGTCTTACGTACACGACAATCCGATTTTTGCAACTCGGCAAAAAATCGACCTAAATTCTTGCAACTGAAATATACAGAGAATACTTTACGAACTGCACAGATCGCTCAAAAGTCAACGTGTCCCTTAAAGCATGGTTCTACAAGTTCCTACAAGATAATGTCGCTGCCGTATTTTACAGTATGCAAATCTGCCGAGATCCCTTGTCCTGGAAATGATCAGCATTCTCTTTCACATTCATTAATGATCACCGCAAAACAGGCGACGCTGATTATGCTCAAAATTAGAACTTCTCTCCTTGTTTTGTCTCTGAAGACGACCACAACAGAAAGACCCATGAGGCAACGCTCACAAGAATACTAATTCATCCTTTCACGCGTCCTTCAAATCCTCCCCTCTTCCTTTTCTCCGATCTGATTTGAAATTAACACCCCTTGTAATTTGCAACGTCACTAATGTAAATTATGACAATACAGGTTTTCGCAATTACACTAACGCAGAGACAGCCATGGCCTTGCAAAACGGTGTTCTGGGACACACTGTTGTACCAAAAGCCACACACTGTTGTACCAAAAGCCACACACTGTTGTACCAAAAGCCACACACTGTTGTACCAAAAACCACACACTGTTGTACCAAAAGCCACACATTGAAAGACAACGGTACATCCAAACTGATGCATGGTGATATCTGACCGAAATAGTACCACTAAAACAGAGACTACACATCTCGCTGAAAAGAATTAATGTTTTTCGTTTGATATTTCGGCCAGACAAAATATTTTTTTTGCTCCAAAGTTTTTCGCCTCTTAACCATACAAATATTAATCCCCCCCCCCCACCCTGGGGGGGGGGGTGTATTAAAATCAAAGGATTTCTGTCAAATAATATAGATCACCTACATGTCCAAAGGCGCTGTCCCTCATGTAGAGTGTCAGTAAAACTCATAGCTACATCCGTCGACATGAAGGATACTGTCACCAACATCATCTTACATGCATTCTCATACTGGACAACTGTTTCGTCCATAAACATGTGTGCTATGGCTCGTCTCTTCCACCTTGAACGCTCACATTCCTAACCGCTCCATTCAAACTCTCGTTGACTTTTATGGTCATGGTTTTGGAAAAGATGAAAGCATTACCTAGCCCGGACTTTCATTTCTCATCTTTCTTTTTTCCGTTTTCTTCTTTCCTTTCAATGTTTCAACTTTCTTTCTCCTGATGTTAACAGATCTTCAATAAAAAGCCCCACAGTTCCCTACTATTCTTTTCTGCGCCTGACTGCTATAGTCAGGCATTTTTAAAAAACGTGACACGCAAAACTTGCCCCCCAATTACTACCTTGTCACCTCCCAGGCTCCCTAGTGAACCTCATTACCAAGTTCGTAAATGACTGAAATCTTGCCTCCTGTCCCACCTTCTCCATTGTCATTCAACATACAGAACAAAGAAAGAAGGTGAAGCCTATGAATCACCTCACACTACATACATGTAAAAAAAAACAACGTATCTATGGCGTTCTGCAAAAGCAGTTCAATAATACACATTTACTGAAAAAGGATTGGGTATGAAAAGTACCAACCTGTCACCTTTCCCTCCGACAAATGAAAAGAAGAGAGGATAAGTGTAAAGCTATTCATTGTTCTGATGCAAATCCAGCATAGCCATATGCCATACTCAAAGGAAAAATAAAATGTGCTGGTGGATGTGGGAAGGGACCTGGTGGTAGCACACAGGTATAAAATGGGAAATGACAGAGATAAATGGAGGGGGTGAATGATACATAAGGAGTGTGAAAAATTGAAGAAAGTTTAACTTTGAAGAAAGTTTCATGGATGCCCAACCCTTTTAACTGCTGCCTGCTTTATTAAGTAATTGAATTCAAAGAACTGTACATTAAAAGAACATAAAGAGGCATTCACTCTTTATGCAAGAACATAAAGAAACATTCACTGTTATGTTGTATTTAATTATTCTAGGTTTTTTTTTTGTACTAGGCCCTTTAATTAAGGATGAAGTTTATAACAACTGTTGCAGTTGTTGACATGTGTCAAAGCAACTTCAGCCTAACTTCTACATTACAATCACTGGGCTAAATCCAACAACAAGGACATTCCAGGGCTGTTAATCTTTCTTTTGTAAGGGCTCGCTGAAAATTTATGCATTCTATACTAATTAATTTTCATATTCCATTTCTACATTTTTGAATCTGTCCATAGTTTAATATTGGGATTATGGTGTGTTCTGATTACTAATAGTGTATCGGTACTGATGTTGCAAGATCTTTGCGAATAGATCCAAGAGTGTGTGATTGATGTAAGTTTTTAACACATCTGCCATTCTGTGAAAGACAAAATTTAAACCAATTTCAATGTGGCGAACTTGAAAATGATTCTCCTCCCTCAGACTGACTACAGTGGATTTCTGGACATTAAAATTCTAAACTAGTGCACTTGCTGATAGGTCTTTATTTTTTTATTTTTTTCACTTTCTTAGAATATTCAAGACTGGTGGAAATGGGCAGCATTTGTCCTGGGACTATGCACTGTCAAATCTGTTCAATGAGCTGTATTTTTGTTACTGAAACAAACCTGCAATGCTGGTGTAAGTGGGGACAGATGGAACATGAGAAATAGATGCCTTCTAAGGTGAAAGAAACTTAATTTCCAGAATTGACAAAATTAACATCATAACTCTGGCAACTGGTACTGCCATATTATAAAAATAATTTCAACTATGACAAGTATGACACTGACAACGACTTGCGTTTCATAAACTGACAAGAACACTTGTCATTAAACGTATGCTGTCTTACCTGATTGAATCAGCCTTAAACGGCAGTTTCCACTGTCAGCTTTTCACCACTGCCTAAATCCAAAGCAATGCCAGGTATATGCTCAAAATCTGAAAAGTAGAAATGACATAAACATTGAGTTTCATACAAAAATACATACTAAAATAACTGTGCCAGCAGAGGTTAAACAAATAATTTGAACAGACACATATATGCATCTCTCTTAATTTCGAAATCACAAATTTCTAAATATTAAAACTTAAAACCATACAAACGAATTTCTAATTTCTTAAATTTTAAAGCATTCAAAGCAACAGAGGACAGTTTTAATTCTTGTTGATAACATAGTCTGCTATGTAATTCTCAAAGTTTTCATAAAGGGAGCATTGTTAACTACTGATATTATTATTATGTTGCTGTACAACTTTGACGGTCATGTCATCCATAGTTCAGAACAAATGTTTTTTTTATTAACTGCTTTATCTTTGCCTATTTACAAACTGGGCTCACATGGACAAGAATATATGAATGATTTCCCCCTTGTGAAATACGGAGGGAAATTTCAGTAGGTATAATAATAATAACATATGCTCCACCTTATGACTAGCACTAGTAGCAGTCCACTGACTCACAATCTCCCCAGTCCCACATGACCATAATCAAGTTGTTTGTCAAATTATTAGGACCTTAGACAGGGATTCTCAAAATGAAATGCATGCAATCCTTGCCATACTGTGCATGTAAAGGCAATTTTGGAGAAACAGCTCAGTAGGCTGGGTCACTCCTGGCAAAGAATTGGTGTTGGTATCTCACTGTGGGAGAAGGAGTGGCATGATTTGGAATGTAATTTAAGAATCGGGATAGGCTTCAATGATTTTGGGCTGGAGTTTGTGTATTCAGATTTCTTGAGAGCAAATAAAGTGCAGGCAACATCATGGAAAATCTGGGTAATTTGTAGCATGCAGTAGAGCATGTGCCTAATATTACAGTGCTTTCCCTGTCTATAAGATCTAGTTACAACATAAATTACTGGACTATTTTTTTTCTTCCCACATACATACCAGTACACACTTGAACGGAAATACTATTTTGGCACAGTCCTTACAATAACATGATACAGCTTGTAAAGTCAGATCTATGCATTTTGCCTCCTTCCACTGCCTTTGACATTATGAGAAAGAAATTCATTTTAATTTAAGCCGATGACATCTGATTCATACCCACGGTACTGCATCAGTTTCATCGAATTATCTGGACCGTAGGTCGCTATTGGGTGGAGACCACAAAATTAAAGCAATGCAAGCACAAACCAAATTTTGCACCTGTAGTATAAAATGCTACAACTGATAAAGCCCAGACTACGGGTGTTCATACCATTAACAGATTTCCTATGTCTAACACAGGCAGATCTAAAGACCTAAGCTTACGAACTTGGCCTGCCATAGTCGTTCGCGAGCAGACATCAAACCATAAAAACCGCTTCCACAAGCGAAAGGTGTTGAATCGATCGCGGTTCAATGAGACAGCCGGGCCATTTTACCACATGGACAGAAAACAGGCAAAAACTTTTCACTGCATTTTTCAACTCATTCTAGAAAGCATGCCAAGTAAATATCAGAATCAGAATTCAACAATTCACAAAAATTTTAAAATTTACCAACATGTGTCCTCGATCGTCTGCTCCCACAGGTGAGCCGCCATGAAGTGACAACATAAACACGGTCGCAAGGTCCCGGATGAAAGGAAACCTCTTGGACCGTCACAGGCGAGCAGGCAGGTGTGACAAAATGACAGGGGAAGTTATCGATGAAATAGGGTCGCTGAAGGGAGTTGTCCTCTCGTTGTTGGGCTTTCCCAGGACGAAAAGGGCGCGAAAAAGTGCGCGTGGGTCACATGTCATTGTTACTGGGCTACCTCGATCTTTAACAAGGACTATGCAAAAACGATGGGAACATGAATATTTTGCTGACAGCAGAAAGATAAATGAAGAACTGAATCTAATTGAGTTGCGACAATGAGGGTACACTGAAAACAGAAATAGATTATTATTAAAGGTGTGGTGGTGTCAAACGTTACATAACACTTAGAAAATTATACAGGAGAAGCAAATCGCGATTTATTTTGAAAAATGTGTGGTGAATTGTTACAAAAGGTAGGACCCGGAGAGTCCTCCATTATAATTATGGTTATGTACAACTGGGCGAAAGTGCATTATAATTATTTGAAAACTAAAAAACCAAAACTCTAAATTGTGTTTTGTGACGTCGGACCCGAGAGGGATCAGTGGGTCATTTTTCGTCCGTCGTCTTGCTCGCGTATCGTCCATGTCAACAGTGCAACAATTCGCACCACACCCTTTTATATTTGAACGAAGAAGAGTAGTTACCATAGAGCTATGCACGCTCAAGTTGTGGACATACAGTGGAAGAACGAATGGCCCGTCTCGGTATCCTGTGTCTCGGGCCGGACTGATGAGGGGCTGTAGGTATACAATCATTTAAGACAGAAAACTAGTGGACAAAAAATGAAAATGAGACGTTTGGTCCACTGATAGGAATGTTGACTGATACCAACGCTGGAGGAATGAAACATTATTTCGACAGTTTATTTATTCATTCATTCATTTATTTATTGTATTATTGATTTATTTTTTATTTTTTATCTGTTTATAGTTAGTTTTCAATAGACCCTTCATGGGTGATCGATGCATTGTTCATTGTCGGCATCTTATTCTTATCAACCAATCACTGAGTCAGTCAGTCAATCAGTCACCCAGTTAGTCAATCAATCCATGCATCCATCCATCAATCAATCAGTCAGCAAGTCAATCAATCAATCAGTCGGTCAGCCAATCAACCAATCAATCGACCAATCAATCAAGCAAGCATGCGATCAAGAGATCATTCAATCAATCATCAGTATTCTATACATAATTCTATTTTTCAGGACTTGCCGATGCTTGGAACCAAATACTGGCTAAACATGAAAAGTAGAAACATCATTTTTGTTTTTTTTTCACTCAGGTTAGTAGATTGTAACTCTGACACGACTATTGATAATAACCGATACTGGTGGGTCCACTATCCAAAAGATATTGGGGGGGGGGGGGGATCTATTCGTCCTCGCTCAGTGTCCTCTTGAGGCTTTTATGGCTCTTGTTTGACGCCCTTTCAAGAGTGTTCAATTCCATGCCGTTAGCCATAACAGGAACAGTGTGCGTACCCAACTAATGCGCATGGGAGTCTGTATTAAAGAGAAAGAGCGAGTGAGATGGGAGAGAGAGAAGAGAGGGAGAGAGACAGAGAGAGAGAGAGAGACAGACAGACAGACAGACAGACAGAAGGGATGAGGGAGAGAAAGAGAATACAATGGAGGGGTGGAAGACTGAACCAGATTTATCCAGGGCAACGCCGGGGGGCTCATTTCCTATCTATCTATCTATCTATCTATCTATCTATCTATCTATCTATCTATCTATCTATCTATCTATCTATCTATCTATCTATCTATCTATCTATCTATCTATCTATCTATCTATCTGTCTATCTATCTATCTATCTACCTATCTATTTATCTATCTACCTATCTATCCATCTATCGGTCTGTCTATCTATCTATCTATCTATCTATCTATCTATCTATCTATCTTTCTATCTATCTTTCTATCTATCTGTCTATCTATCTATGTATCTACTTATCTATTTATCTATCTACCTATCTATCCATCTATCGGTCTGTCTATCTATCTATCTATCTATCTATCTATCTATCTATCTATCTATCTATCTATCTATCTATCTATCTATCTATCTATCTATCTATCTATCTATCTATCTATCTATCTATCTATCTATCTATCTATCTATCTATCTATCTATCTATCTGTCTGTCTGTCTGTCTGTATGTCTGCCTGTCTGTCTGTCTGTCTGTCTATCTATCTATCCAGGCTGAGATGATTAAAATACAAACAAACAAAAAAATGTCTCGCTTCTATCTGTATTATAATTAGTAAAGATATCAAGTCATATATTATATAATCAATGCCATCAAAAGGCAAAAAAAATATGAATACTGTTTCACTTGCAATAGTTTTCCACTTCCCCGAGGAAGGCCTTTCATGACCAAAAGCTTGCGTTTTGTTGTTATTGTTGTTTTCTGATTTCTAATTCTTCTGAGAGCAATTGTAAAGTTTCTTCATTGGTTGTTTTTTACGCGGAGATTGGCCACACATGACAGCCCCTCACCCTTCTTTTTTTTTTAAATCATATTTCAATAACAGGACGAGGAGGAGGAACACGCCTTGTGCAATCTCGTAAAGTTTCAGTTTTTATTGATATTGACGTGCCATAAATGTTTTCGATGTAAATTATCAAACTTTTTATTTTATACGGCCATGCTACATTAGTCCAAGTTTAGTATCTCTGACCAAGCCAAGCTTTCGGTGCTATAATTATTATTATTCTGTTACGAACTCGTGAGACAGCAACAATTTCGTGTAAATCCTTCATCTCTACGTTTCAGAACGATTTGCGAAACTATACTTCCCATTATTCACAAATTTTACGCGAAAAGTAAAGATTGAAGTGAACTATTTTGAGAAAGAGATTAAAACAAATTAAAAGAAGAGCTGATAATGCAGCGGTATGGTTCTAATAAATGGATAGAAAGAATGGCAGAGAAAATGGAAAGAAAAAATGGGAAACAACAACGACAGCAGCATTACTTGAAAGAGTCGGATGGAAACATGAGGTTGGGGGTGGTAGGGGCCACCCCCGCCCTCTCAGTGAAGAAATTACCTTTTTCTGTTAAAACGCCGCCAGCGATTGGTGGACGTGGCGGTAACAAAGCGAATTTCCCCGTTCTATTTTTGTGTTAAGCGGGGACTCCCGCCCCTATTGATTCATTTTACTCCAGAGATGAGCCAAGCGCGCTACCTGTGATTCCCAAAATGAGTGGAACGCGTGTGCTTTTACCTAAAGTGTGGTTTGATTCTGTGAATTATTGGATATATATTTCAATTTCTGCAGGTAATATGTGTAGTAAGTGTATACATCTATTTTTCTTCACAGAATATAAAGTTTCGCTGCTTCCATAGTCTTTAATAAGGCCTTAATTTGTAAAGCTCCAAGCAAGAGCCCTCTTTGTTTTGTTTTGTCTTATTAAATACCTCACGCGCTTTTCTGTGTTTCTGAAATTTCCCCGATTTTGGATATATTGGATCCATTCAGTTTTGTGCACAATTTCGAAATGTTTCATGTCTTGGATATATCTGGATACAGGCAATAAAATAGTTCAAGCAATTCACGGATCACGTAGATTATTTCGTTCGGATTTATCGCATGACAGAGGGGGTGGATCTCTCGGATCAAGGGAATGTAAGTAATGCATGACATTATTATGTACAATCTCTTTATGTGTTTCTCTCCTTGTCTCTCTAAGCACAAAGCTGAAATATGTGATCCTACTTAAAATGCCATAATTGGTCGAACAATTTAGAGAAGTTACAGCGAACTACTCAGAAGCAGAAGAAAACAGCAAAATCATTCTTCGTAGTTTTCATCAGTTCAAGACCCAAGCTGCCTGTGATCTGATGCTGGTGCTTTGCATTACATAATTATTAGAATGCAGAAATGGTTAAATATGAGTGAGGAGAAAAGAGGGAGAGAAGGGTTTCATTTGTGTGTATTTTAAAGGCAAGAACAATAAGTGTAATGACAGCAGCCGTGGTGAGGATATCACGCTTGCGTTCATTCAGTCACTCATCAACTAACAACAAAGAGACCTCGTCAGTGAAACAGAGAAAGACAGCAATGAAAAGTGAAGTTTATTCGCTTAGAAAACCACGGAATCACCAGACATAGTCTCTCCATAACGATAATACTACTATATTGTCTCACCGGCAATAACATGACAGTTAAAAATACATTTTCCTAGCTGATACATTGTAAAGTTTGCTTGAGCTGCAACGCATTATGGCTTCTTTGTAGGTCGGAAAACCCCACGTGTTCCAGGGCTATTTTTAGTAGGGTGAGCACTGGTTTCGCTTTATTTGGCGCTCAACATGAGCGCGTGCATGTGCGATCTTTGTTCGGGAGGGGAGACGCCGTGAGCGCTTTGTCTTTCATTTCCAGCGCGTGAGAGAAAGGAGGGTGGGGCACTACAGACAGAGAGAGGAGAGGGGTGAGAATAGTAAAACTGGGAGGTCAGGAGTGAGTATTGCCATAAAAAAGTAGAAGAAAAAACAAGGAAAAGAACAGTAGAGAAGTAGAAACTGATAAAATGCCACAAAAAAAGGAAGATAAAAACAAAATGACAGATGGAAATGAAGAAAAAGAAGAGGGACTGGGTTTTGGGGGAAAGGCTGAAAAGAAAGTGCGGGAAAAATGACGAATTCAACAGTGGCAGCTCTTCTTTCGCTATTTCAACATTAGTAACAGAGACAGTCACAATTTTAATGATCCCTAGCGTGTAAATGGAAGTGCATGTAGGCCAACATCACAACAGTTAAAATAAAAATGTTTCTTTTTGGGGAGGAGGGCAGGAGGGGAGTCAGTCACTCCTGTCTCCACTCGGCATTAATTTAACCATGATATTTAACCATAATAGGCCTGTACTTGAAAGTCATAACGCTGAAAATGAAAACACCGACAAATAAGAAGGAACAAAATTAATAGTCACAGCCACCTCCCATGGGCACGTCTAGATCAATCACACGACTGCACTTGAAATAAAATACTATGTTTCTCTGATTAACATCAGTTAGCCCATTATTAGTCATCCGGTAACAACGTAGCAAAAATGCCCAGAAACATTCAACAAGCATATATTAGCCTATGAGTTTATATCTAAAATAATAATAAAAGAAAAAAAGGTTTCAGGAAGACTTGTTTGACTTCACAGTTAAAAATTGAAACCCACGATATTTTAGTCAACGAAATTAAGTTTTATGTGAAACTAAAAGATACTAAAAGAGAAAGTGTGATACGTGTGTGTGTGTATATATGTAGGCCCTACATCTTTTTCTTGGCTTAAAAATAAAATTACATATTTCAGCTAACCACTGAGGTCCTTTATCTAAGCTAGTTGCTGAATTCTGTCTATCCCTCTCTTTCTCTCCTATTCCTCCTCCTCTTTCTCCCTGTCTCTGTCTGTCTGTCTGTCTCTCAAATACAGTCTTCCAAGCGCACTAGCAAGAACACTGTTTAGTGCTTAGTATTGAGCGCTCTTGAAAGGCAGTCAAGCAAAGGCTACAAAAGCCGAAACAGGACAACATGCAAGGACGAAATGAATAATAATAATAATAAAAAACATAAAAATATAGAAATATTTTGAAACTTACACTCTTTGCAGTTGAGTCAGTAATTGGTGCCAATAATCATCGGCATATCTTGAAATTCATAGGGCATTGATGATGCTGCATTTGAGACCACAGTGAATTCAGTGGTTTCTCAGGAAGGAATTGTAAATTTATGCTGGTTCGTATGAAAACATCCTAAACTCTCATAAGCCTTTTTCTTTATATTATATAAAGCTGTCAGTTAGTGAATAATTATGCTTAATATCAAAGATTGAAGTAATTCGAATGCTCTTCTTCATGTTAACAATTACACTACCAGAGCAGTTTCATTTGCTTTGTTTTAATGCCTTCCTTTCCCACTGTGGTATTTTGTTTGTTTATTTGTTGTTGCTTTTTTTCTTATCTGCTCTGTCCGCTAACTCAAATTTTTGTGTACATTTTTGATGCCAGCAATTTATTTAATAAAATAAATTATTGGGTTGTCTATAATTGAGAATTTTGTTTTTACCGTGCACAGTTTTCTTCTATCAAAGAAAATTCACACGGTATGTTCGTCTACTTTCTGAACTTGAAACGTTATACTCAGAATTTTATTTCTTTTTTCATTTGAGATCAAAGAAAATCCTACATTTGGCTTATTTGATTGCCATATATTTCTGAGTACACAATGATCTAAGTTGCCTTGAATGGCAAGAATCTATCAACAATCGGAATTTGCTTTGGGTCGTTCGAAAAGGCCACGACTCGTCCAGCGGTGTCGTGCGGGGTTCACTGCTGACTTTAAAAACCTCCAAAAACCTTGAAGAAGACAATTGTTCAGGGTCTTGAGAAACCATGGAAACAGTCTAGCATCCTTGAAAACCACTGAAAAGAAGAACAAGAAACCCAACGAGACAAGAAATAATGATAATAATAATAATTAATAGTAATAATAATGATAATAATAATAATTAATAGTAATAATAATGATAATAATAATAATTAATAGTAATAATAATGATAATAATAATAATTAATAGTAATAATAATGATAATAATAATAATTAATAGTAATAATAATGATAATAATAATCATCATCATAATAATAAATGCCACCAAACAACCAAAAACAACAACAACTACAAAAACCCGAACACACACGACCTTTAAGATGTCCATTTCCCGTACGATAGCAAGTTACTTATTTGATTTTCACACTATAGCGTAACATTGAAATGCGAAAACTGAATTTGGAAAAACTTGAAATATTCTTGTATTTATGTACTATGAAAGTCGGCTATGAACTCTGGCGCTGTTTTAGCGATGTTTGTTTGGGTGTTTTGTGATTACATATGGACTTATTTGTAGTGAACATGGTTCCCGGGTCAGTGTAATATCCTCTGTATTCAGTGTTGATCTGCCTACAAATCGATTGAAAATTTCCAGGTAATAAATAACTTAAATTTCCAAGTGATAATTTTTTTTTTTTAAATTAAATTTGGCGCTAAAGTGTCCACCTGGGCATTGCTGTGAAGAAAGTTCTTTCTTTCCTGTCTTTCTTTGTGACAGTACAAACATTTCCTTGTCAATCCTTACGCCATGTTAACCGCTGTCAGGCTTTCTTCGCTGACTTGTTACAACGCAAAAATACGTAACTGTCCTTCTCTCTCACCCCCTTCGCCCCTCCCCGTCGTTGTACCTGGACTGTAAACTCTCAACCTTTCTGTAATTTTACCATCTCCTGGTTTCTAATCACTCAAACCCTGCCTTTTCTTTATCTTCAGCAAAATGCTCCCCAAGCCCCAGCCCCCACCCCCGCCCCTGCTCTCTGGGCCAGACTCGTCTTGCTCCCACCCAGACGCAGTTAGAGTTACTCCTAGAGCATGTGTGTATAAACATCACCACGCCCTTCCGTTTTCTGACCCCCCCCCCCTCCCTACCCCTCCCTCCCCACTATCAAACTCCCTACCCCTCCCTCCCCACTATCAAACTCCCTACCCCCTTTTCCTGTACTGTAACACTAACCCATCATACCTTTACCATTTCTTCCTCTATCATTGATACTGACTCATTCTAACCCAATGCAAGTCTTGCTACTTTCTTCCTTGTTGGTAGTACGCGTTCCCCACAGGAAAGACGACATGCAGAATTGGAGAAAGAAAGCTTTGTTTGTGGCTTTGATTTCTAGGAGGCCGGAGGGGGGGGGGGTGGGGGAAAGAGAAGTCATCTAGAGGGAGGTGAAGAGCAGACAGATAATGACAAAGAAAAGCACAAGAAAGAACTTTTACCGCACACGAGTTTACAATAGTAAACAAAGGTGTGTGATACCATTGTGATGCAGGCCCGTGCGGTTTGCATTGGTAAAACAAAGGTGTATGATACCACGGTGATGCTGGCCCGTGCGAAGCTATTAATAGGCCAGGACCAGATGGGAAATAAAAAGCCGTAGGCCATTTCAAACTGCTCATTTGCTCATCAAGTATTTTTATTTCAGGTAAAGAAAGGTGTATGATACCACTGTAATACCGGCCTGTGCAAAGCTATAGGCCCAGACCAGATGGGAAATAAAAAGCTGTAGGCCATATGGAGTATCCCTCTCCCCCCCCCCCCCCCCCCCCAATCTCAAATTCATAGGCCCTTCCCAGCCGGTAACCCTACCGAAATCAGATGCGTAAGAATGACGCCAAATTTGCACATTGGAATGACACCGTTCCCGACGTGGATCCGCTGGTTACGACATCGCACCGACGTAGGTTTGACGTAAGAAACCCACCTTACGGTAATTCTGACCAGCCCTATGGAAATCCCCATAAAATCTACATCAGACTGACGTACGGAGGCTGGCTGGGCTGCCAACTGGTCCACCTGCCCCCATCCCCTTCTGTTTTGGCCGGTTAGGATATCAGTTTGACAAAACCATGTTCTTTCAAACTGAAGCTCTTGCCACGGATAAAAAGAGTATGCCGTCTACTTTACTACCATAATGCATAGCGCATCACATTACATGTATTTATGGTATCATATCACACATTCTCCAGTCTATTGATTACATAATTATTATATAATATGTTTCCAAATCATGGCCAAAAAAACAACTTTGCCATCTTTTCTGCTGCAACACATTCGATTCTTAGAAAACGAGTTCTTGCAGTCAATAATCTACAAGTGTTTGAGAAAACAAAAAAAAATAAAATAAAAAAAACAACAACAACATTGGGCTATTAATATCTTATTTGTGTGTAAAATTGTACAAAATTAATGCTCTTAATCTTACCGATGACCATTTTTGGGGGAGTTCACAAACATTCATTAATTTGCATAATAAGCTGAATTCTTGGTGAAAGGAGGAAGCGTGGTCGTTACACCTGCCGCTTGGTCGCTCACGGCCGAAGACAGATAAAAAAAAAAGGAGGAACGGAGGTGGGGCGGGGGGGGGGGGTCAAGGACTCTCGCCATTATTTTCTTTACCTCTGCTAGTCGCAGGTGAGCAGGAAAAGGCCACAACACCAAGACACGGGGCAAACAGACACGATAGTCCGCGAGTGGCCCGTGTGTGTATCGCAGCACCTGCCAGACCCTCGTACACCTTGTACAACTGGGGCAGCCATGCCTCTGCAGCTTGTCAGCGGTCAGAAAGACGCACATTCCAACACTGTATAAAACGTCACAGAAAGCTGTTTCTTGGAAGAATTTCACTGCACTTTATGCGACTGTAAAAAGATGCCCTTGCGGTTTCCGACAGTAATATCAAATCTACGTTAAAAAAAAAGTTGAGGGGGCAGAGAGGCCCTGGTGACTAAGAACCTTAGACCGAAGCCCTCTAAAAAAAAAAGCGCTTCAGCTCAGTATAGAACGAAGGAATGAAGGTAGTAATCCTCCCCCCCCCCCCACCCTTTTTTTGTGTGGTAAATTCGTGTATTAAGGTATCATGTGCACCGCACACTGCTTATTCAGCCTCTTTCCTTTTTGTCTGTCTCAAAGGATGGAGGCAATTAAAAACCGCACAGAGAAATATTTTCTGTATAGTTTTATAAACTAATGAAAACGACATAAATAAGTTTTAGTATGAACCTCAACAGCCTTTCTGAAGATGTTGAGTTCATTCACAAGAGCAATGTCAGTTTGCTGGCTAATAGGCAATTTACATCCAGGTGTATGCGTTTTGTTTTGTTCTTTTCGTTGGGTATGTGAAATACATGTATGTTCAGGAAACACTTTTAACTGGACTTCTGTGATTGAAATTTTTGCTACAATTTTAGTTTTCTGTCCTATCCCATTCTAGGTAGTAAAGACACATGTATTCTGGAATGTTCTTGCTACAATTTTAGTTTTCCTGCCCTATTCCACTCCAAACTATAAATACTAGAGATATTCTTGAATTTAAAAAATTTTGTTTTTGCTACAATTTTTGTCAGATATACGAAAGATATAGCTCGAATTTTTCTTTTTTTTTTTTTCTTTTCTTACGATTTTACTTTTTCTGCCTTATTCCACTCTTATTCCACCGGTAACTACAGATACCAGGGCTATTCTCTATTTGTAATGTTATTTCTTTTTTCTTTTTTTTGCTACTATTTTAGTTTTTCTGTCCTATCCCATTCCACAGCTTGATTTCTGCGGTAAATGCGATAGATATCACTTTATTTTTTTTATTATTATTATGATTTATTTTTTTGCCACAGTTTTAGTTTTTCTGTCCTATTCCACTCTAAACCATAGACAATAGAGACATTCTTGAATTTTTATACTACAATTTTAGCTTTTCCACCGAATCCCATTCTAAATTGGACTTCCGCTGTGGTTCCAAAAGATAGTTTTGACTTTTTGGGTACATTTTCAATTTTTCTGCAATGTCCTTTCCGCATTTCCTTGGTTTAATTAAAAAATATTAACAAATAAAAATTATTCATCATAACGCCCCGGCCATTCAGCTTCTGCGCTTCATCATTTCCCCAAATTTTTGCGGATACAGACAAGATGAATATCTATGTCATAACAAGGGGTCATTTTGTTCTACTCCTATTTCTGACGTTTCAAGCTGGTTTTCATCTGTACAGAAGCGGAAACGGCAACGGAAAGGTCAAAAGTCCTGCAAGCAGTGAAACAGAAAGCATGTTTTCATGTGTTCGAAATACCCGTTTCTGTACTCATGGAGACACTCGTTCTTTTTCCCACTGGGTGGATTTTTGACGCTTCCGTTGCTGTTCCCGCAGCGTTTCACTATTTGCACGGCTTTTGACGTTTCCGTTGCCGTTTCCGCACACATGAAAACCCCAGCTTTATTTACTGTGAGATGGTTTAAAAACAACTGCCACGTCATTCACCATAGCAATATGAGTCACACTAGTCACTATCACCAACGCCGCTGTTGTGTAAGACGCGCTGTTGTTGTGTAAGATTTGCTATTGTCTTGTTCACCAATCAGCCAGGAACTCCACCAGAATACAATCACCAATTCACCACCCACGCCACCACTGCGCGCATTGTCTACCCTAAAGCTTACTCCATTCTTTTTCAATCTTTCTTTATCTTGGTTTGGGGCGCAAGTTTACGACGACGTCATCGTCTTTGTCGCGTCATCACCCCGAGAGCGCGCCCCCAGCATGATTTGTGACGACCAATCAAATCGCATGACACATTCTGATGCAGCAGCCGCTACGGGGAGGGCTGTGTTTACGAATTCAGAGAAATCGGGGAAATCCCAGCAATTTAATTTCGATTTTCCGAATCCTATGCAATTCGGCGAGTAGGAAAGCATGGAACGTTCTAGTTAAGTCCGGGCTGGGTGATTTTTTTCCGTACGAGCCTTAGCAAATTCAGGAGCGGGGCAGCAACACCCCCCCCCCCCAAACACAGGTCATCAGCTAAGGGATTTCTCGTCCTATCGAACGCTTCCATATGTGCTGCAATCTCTGGTCAGGGCCTGATATGACTCCGAAAGTCATCGAAAATCCCTGGGATGTGTTGAAGCTGTCCTGCGTTTGTGGGTGTGTTGCTGCCCCGCTCCTGAATTTGGTAAAGATCGTACGGAAAAAAATCACGCGTCCGGGCTTTGTCAGGTGCGACAATCTCACACCAAAGACGGACCAGAGAAGCACAGTGTGTTCTAGTTAACCCACGCGCGGATGTTTGGGCTTTGTCAGGTGCAACAAAATTGCACCCGAGACGCGCACCCATAAGCTGAACTGCGCATGCCCGGCGCGGCATCACAGGTTTATGGTTGGTCATGTGGGTATATTATATCTTCCTACGTTCATTCGTCGTATTTCATTTTGGGCGTGTCATCACGTGTTTATGGTTGGTCATGCAGGTATATATTCCCAAGTTCTGTCATCGGATTTCATTTTATGTGATACGCGAAGGAAGAGGAGTGAAGGAAAAGATGGAGGTGCCTAAGTTTTTGAAAAAAAAAAAAGACAAAAAAAAACCCAAACCAAAAAAAAACAAAAATACAGGTTCCTACGCAACAGTATTCACTGCGTTAGGAAAAAAAATACACAGTCAAAAGATTTTGCTTTCGCTTTTTATAGAATCGAATAGGCGTAGTGGACAGATCTCTAGTTTTCTTTTCTCGACATCGACTAATGTTAGGAACAAGGTAGGCTTTTTTGTTAGAAGTTAAACATTAACAGAATTATTTTTTTAAAGCTAACAATACCTTTGATCATTGTATCGAATAGGCCTAGCTGATAGATCTATTCATTTTTCTTTCGTACCGACTAATGTTAGGAGATAGGTCTGATTTTTTTTGGGGGGGGGGGGGGTTGTTTAATGTAACTTAAACACTAACTTAACTTTTCTAAGCTAACAGTACCTTGATCATGGTTTATACATTTTTTATTGCTGTAAGACGCTCACTAATAATAATACATGTTGTATGAGTTGTTTTAGAGAATTTCCCCATAATATTCATACTTTTTCTGAAATCAAGTTTCGCCGAATGAAAATATTTTGCTATAAAATCTGTATAACCAAAATTAAAAAAAATAGCAACAAAGAAATGTGCGCGTCATGCAACAAATGTTCCAGTTACAGCACAAATTATAGTGCGTTTTTGTGTGTGTGTGTGCTTTTATTTTTTTAGAATAAGCAGGATCAACACCGATTTTCTGGAAAACTGTCTGTATTATTATTATTTTTCTTTTTACAAAAAGCGCCAAGAAACAAACTTAAAATCAGGCTACAAGCTAACAAATGAAAATCACTCCGGTAAGGTTTAGTGTAAAATATGAGTGTTGGCTAAATTTCAGTTATATCCAGCCGACAGTATTCCAGATAATCGATGTTGACCCCGCCGATTCTAAAAAAGAAAGACGCACTATACTACAGAATGATTTTTCAATATTTTATTGTTGGTGTGTAACACAATACCATTACTATTTGTATTTTATCAAAATGTGTTTATTTCAGAATGTTTGTTGTTAGCCCTAATATCGCCACCCGCTAATCCACTGTGTCCATGGATAACATCGATTGTGTCCAAAGGATAGGACAAAGCCACTGGTGACTGCTGGGGGATGACCAGAAAAGGCTCCGGCCTCTGTCATTTCAGTGGTGAAACAGGCGGATTAATTAACCTTGTTCATGATTGATTTTATTTATGTATGTATTTATCTATCTGTTTATCAATTCATTTATTTATCAATGTATTTATTTATGAGTTTATTCATTTATCAAAATGTACTCACGTCAGTTATAGTCTTTTGTGCGGAGGACTTATCAAAGGGAGCACCAAAAAAAAACACAAAAAACAACACACACAAAGAAGATAACACAAAACGAAACAAAACAAAAAAACACACACACACTCACAAAACATTGTTGTACAATGTATTTTACATTTTGATAGCTTTTAACAAACATTTCCTGAAGCTTAAACAAACACAATAAGTCAATACAATTCCTACTGTTTTAATTTACTTGGCACTTGAGAAAAGTTTTAATTTTACAATTTTGAAACTGTTATTTCGATTATAGCATTGAACAACAATAACAAAAAAAAGTAAAAAACACACACACACACAAAAACCCCCCACAAACAAACGCAAAAGCTTCACCACAATGAAATATTCCCGCCATTATTTTCTTTATTTAAGGATTTATCTATTTTGCAGAGGAGAATGTCATGGTGATTATTTTGTATGTTGATTTGACCTTATGATGTCTACTTTTTAGAATCAGATTGAGAAAAGTGCCCACGTCATGATTATCCATTGTTCTTTGGGGAGATGGTTTTCTATCTTTGCGGACAATTTGGATTTCATGGGAGAAACACTTCGGTCGTCAAATAAGGCAAAATATTCGTACGTGCCAGGAAAGTCGAATTTATTAATTGTTCTCGCTACTCCTTAGTAATATCTACTGATGTTCAACTTCATCTCCTTTAGTCAGACCTATTTAATTCTACTGACCCGGTTTGCCCCATCAATATTCAGAAATGTAGTTTTTTATTTTCGAACATTACCTGGCTGAATAATTTGTTGTGAGGAAAGTAAGTGAAATGCATGGAGCGTGAAGGGGTGGAACTGAAAGGAACAGCTTTGACTTTGAGCCTCTCTATAAAAGATGGTGATCAGAATGAAATAAGAATACGTTTGATAATACATTAAAAACGTAATCAACAGCACAAAATGACTGATCTGCTGTTGTTCAATCTGTTTAAAGGTAAAAATCAGGGAATCTCCCCAAATGATATCCGCTGCAAACCGGAGTCTCAGTAAACATGATCTATGATTATGAGGATTGAAAGGGCTAGTTCTATATCATGTGTAAATACACCTGAACTCCAAAACAAAGAACACTGTACATGCGTAGCTTAAGGATCAGGACGCGAGCATACTGTACTCTGTGTAAAGTATACCCGGATCTGTTGATTTTAGATCAAAGCATCTTGAAAGAGCCGAAGATTGCGAAGACAATGATTTCACGAAGATTACTTTTGCTGTGTGTCCCAGTTGTAGCCTCTCGTGACTTGGGCCTGATATGGAATTAAAACCCCTTAAAAAATCAATTCGACTTAAAGCTTTCACGAATGTGATCTTTGTCTTCAAAATATCAACCCTTTAGTGTTCAGGCACAGAGCTGAGATGAATGCTCAAATAAATGTAAAATTGTGTTTGAAAACAACAACAACAAAACAAACAAAAAGAAAAACGAAAGACAGACAGAAATTCTTAAACAGAAACATGTGTTAATAAATTAGACTAGAGGATTTGTTGTTTTGTTTGTTTGTTTTCAAATCAGAGCGTTGGGCATCGGGTGACATTGTTTCATATTATATCGGTATTGCACACTAGAGTGGAACGAATGTTTCATAATTATATACATGTATTTTTTTGCTTTGTTTTGTCTTGCATTATGTCATTCTCAGTACTCAATAATTATTTCCTTTGCCATGTCATTGCATTCTTGGCGACCTTCATTTACGACATGAAATCTCTGGTTCGGCTCAAATGTCCCTAGTCATAGCGTCGGTAACGTTTTTTCCGGCGGAAGTGACGGAATATTGGGTCAAACCGCAGAAACTGTGACTGAATATTGGGTCAAACCGCAGAAACTCTTGACGTCACATCACTGACTCATTTGGCGGGAAATTCAAAGTTCGCTTTTACTTCGCGGATTGGATATCCGTTGTGTGGACAAAGCGCCTCTTTGGAAGTTTGAAGACGGCGGGGCAACGGGAGCCAGAGATGAACAAAGAAAATGTTACAGGTCATGGTGTAATATGGTATAAAAACACTGTCCAACAACATAACGGTAATCTGATGCCACCAAATGTAATACTACGTAAGGGTATACAACAGCACTTTGTTTCTTTAAAGTAACTTGAAAGTAGAGTGTCGCAGCGCATTTATATATACGATAATGTAAAGTTATGGAGGATGGTGTAATATGGTATAAAATCGCAGTCCAACAATACTTAATAACTTAAAGTAACTGGGTGTAATACTACTTAAGGGTGTGCCTAAACAACAGCATTTCTTTCCTGGGTCAAACTTGAAGATCGCAACAATATAGAATTTGACGAACTGTTACCAAACATGATTTTGAAAAAAATTCATCCAACATATTTTTTGAAGTAGGGGCCCCAATCCTCTCATGTCCAAACATACTGGAGTGCCCAAAGTCCAAAAACGTCTGAAACATACATTTTCTGCAAAGCCAGTTTTAAATGATTAGCGAAATGCAAAAATGTAGATAATTATATTCATCACGAAAAATTCCTTTGTTGACAAATAACAAAGTGAGTTCATAGTTACATGTACATGCTCAGACTACTTTTTTTTTTTTGTGTGTTGCAAATAATGTTTATAAATCTTTTCTTTAACCTCCCCCCCCCCCCCCACCCCCAGGGAAACACTTTTTAAAAATAATTTTCAATTACTTTAAAATAAAATATATATTAAAAAAATTCTGCGATTTTTTATTTCATTGAAAAAAAAAAGGTTTGTTTCCTATTTTTAAGTAATGATTTTTATTGATTGAAAAAAAACAAAAAAAACAATTAAAATAAAATAAAAAAAACAACAAATAATTACTTTTTTATTTACAATTTTTATTTGAGTAAAAATATATAATTAAAAAAAAAAAAATTTGAAACGATGAATTTTGATTTAATAAAAAAAAAATAATTAGATTTTTTTTGTAATGATTTTTATTGATAAAAAACAACAACAACGCATTAGTATCATATACTTAAATTATATGGTTTGAAACGCATGGTAATTTCGATTCGTTCACAACTTTTGTCTCAACCGTCTCCGAATTTGATATTTCCAGTTCCAGCCTGGTTAGGTTCGCTTTCAATGTCATGATCACATTAGGATCATAAATGCCGTGCTAGGTCACGACGTCAGTGAGTTAATTTTTACGATCTTGTTGATTATAACCAGCGTAATTTGTCCTTGAGCTGTTCTCGTGAACAGTTTGTTTTGAAACACCTTTTTTCTGATAGATGGAGAGAAGGAGGGGCGAGACAGAATAAATGTATAGCTAGGAATGACAGAGCAGTTTTCGATCCCGTGATTTTGATTAACATAGATAAGGGGCGAGTAAAGGTCGTTTATTTAGACGCTTAGTTGGCGTTCGGAAATTCGTGCATAAGAGTAGAAAGCACGGGGTTTGAAGATTTTAGTAGTTAATGTTTCGCATGTTAAATATTGTCTAGGTAAAATTGACCTTGATTTGGCGCAAGGCCGTGACAAGCATAAATTAATACTGCAGGCTGAGCTGAAGCGACTGCACCAATCAAATGTATGAATCTGGACGGAAGGTCGAGACATAGCTTTAGTATTTAAACCCGTGCAGAGCTTAGATAGATGCCACATGTAGACAATCCATTTAGGAAGTGGACGGCGATAGTCCTCAGCCAGATGAGAGACATAGAGACGCAGTTGAGCAGTCCATATTGTGAGGAGCGTGATGTTTTAAAGCTCCAGAGCCTAAGCTACTTGGTTTGATATGAACCCACAGCGTTTACATCCAGCGCTCTCACTCCCAGTGAGGGCCGCATGGTGAGAGTCCATACTAATTTGTAATGATGAAAGTGAACCGTTCTACTTACTTTTGAAGACAGTTTCAGAGCTACCGCCAGACAACGCATGGTTGTACAAGCATTCTCCATGGCGTGTCTGGAGGAAATGTCCATATCATAACATGTCTCATTGAATTAATAGAATTTAAACTGTTATATCCGTCGCCACGTGCGCGGATTCTATTTGGCATCTAACTCATATGACCTGCAAGTAGTTAGAGTGAATAAGTTAGTCTTTATAGAAAGCTGTAGTTTCATTAGTTAGATTCAGTTGCCTTTGAATTGATATTTATATTTATAATTATATTTGTTACATTAATTCCTGTAATTAAACTGCCCTACAATTCTGCTAAAGAATCAAAGCAATTGATTTATTTAGTTTTTAGAGTGCAAGTATTTTTTTTGTGTGTTCGTCGATTGTGGGAGCGGACCTCGAAAGAGTGTCAGTCGAATTATCCCCATCTAACCCACATCGCGACATTCAACACGTATAGATAAACCCAAGACAGTATACAGAAAACTGTCTTGGGACACACTGTAACAAATAATTGATACGGTGTGCCTCTTTTACATACATGCGCTCGCCGAATCGCCACTGTACTTCAGGCCCAGGGGGGCGCGCAACGCCATTTTTATTCCCGGGCAAAAAGTGGGCCAAATCAACAACTTGCACTTGAGCGCGTCCATTGGGCAATTTCTTTTTAAAAAGCCGATGCTGGAAGAAGAAACTGTCGTCTTTTGTCTAAATAAAAATGGCGGCCGATGCAGTCAGCTCTGAATGTGATGCGATAACAGCGGTATTTCAGCCGACAAACGAATAGGGAGACCCGTGCAGCGTGTAGCCTACCGGTGTAAGGGAAATAACAGTGTAAAATTTGTACATCGTGTGGACTCGCCATATTCTTTCCCCTTTTTGACTTCAAAAAATCATGTTCTATGGCCTGGTGGGGTTCAACATCGTGCTGAATGGACTATGGGGGATTGTCTGTCTCTTTCTCATTAGGATGATATAATGTAATAATGACCGTAATAATAATGCATTAGTACTAGTAGTATGTAGTAGAAATTGTTATACAGTTGTGTAATAATAATAATAATAATAATAAAATTAGTTCATGTGTTAAAAAGATGAAATTTGTTTGAAACCTGTTTTGCTTACCTCAGCTACTTTTAGCGTGTTACGTTTTGATTGGCAGACGTGCTTCTCTGAGGTAATACAAGCCAGGGCTTGTGGATAAGTAGACGCGTATAATATATAATATATATTTAATATTCTATTAATATTCCATATATTTCATGTTCTTATTTTTTATAGTTGGATTGTTTTATTGTTCAATGTTAAATTTGTTTTTTCTGATTTGTTGATTTTTCTGTCTTTTTTTTTCCTTGAAGATGGTTTTTGTAGAAATATTATGCATTTTCTGCCTTTCCTTTTTCTTTTCGTTTTATTGTATCGCTTGGGTATTATTTCTTATGCGAGGCTTTGCTACATGCAACTTTTTCTTTTTTCACAATTTTGACGTTGCTTTAAGCCTTGCTGCGACCCCACAGTTCTGTGGTTTTTATAGAGTATTTCGTACATTTTGGGGGTATGCTTGGCATTGGATGAGTAACATACAGTACTTTACAGCTCCCGTGGCATCCTCTGCTTTTCACGCTGTGCATCATAAACAAACATTATATATATCGTTCCTATACATTATTCGATACAAACTGGCATGTGCGTGCATATTTTTCAAAGTCTTGTATGTTTCAGTCTATGTACTGTACCAATTAGCCTGTCTACCAGCACCCTCCAATTCCGATCTGTAATCACCTCAGTCTGGCGCTTTCTCTCTAACTTATCTATTGAAAAATGGGAGAGAGAGAGAGAGAGAGAGAGAGAGAGAGAGAAAGAGAGAGAGAGAGAGAGAGAGAAAGAGAGAGAGAAAGAGAGAGAGAGAGAGAGAAGGAGGGGAGGAGGAGGAAGGAGAGACCGAGAGAGGGACGACGACGACAACGACATATAAGGAGAAGGGTGTTACGCTTGGCACGAAGAAATTGCAGCAAAATGATGGTACGGGACATGTGACTTTATACGCACAAAGTAATAATACATACAGATACATAATAATGGTAGGTGATGGTTACAGTCCGTACTGATTGTATCAAAAATGATGATATGGGACATGTGACTCTACACTCACTGATTATAATACATGTACATGTAATAAATCATGGTTACAGCCCGTACTGATTGCGGCAAATACATGTATGATGATACGCGACATGTGACTTTACACTAACTGAGAAATACATGGACATGTAAGAAATGATGATTACAGCCGTACTGATTGTAAACTGAATGGTATGGGACATGTGACTTTATACTCACGAAGTAATATTACCCGTACATGCAATAAGAGATGGTTACAGCCCGTACTGATTGTAACAAAAATGATGATATGGGACATGTGACTTGATACTCATGAAGTAATAATACACGTACATGTAAAAGGTGATAGTTACAGCCCATTCTGATTGTAACAAAAATGATGATATGGGACATGTGACTTTATACTCACCAAGTAATAGGCCTACATGAACACGTAAAGGTGATGATTGTAGGCGTGCTGATTCTAGCAAAAGAGGATGATATTACTGGCTATATGACTTTATACTCACTAAATAACACACGTACATATAATATATGTAAAACGCGATGATTATAGCCGTACTGATTGTAGCAGAATGAGGATGTGGGACATGTGACTTGGTAATATAATCAACGACCCCCAACATCCCCTGAACAAAGAATACATAAGATCTGTAAGAAGTTCAAGGCTGTTGTCAAAGAAAACTAAAACTGAGCGCTACTTTAAATCGTTTATTCCATCATCAACTAGGATGTTACAATAATGTCGTCATCTTCATTGTAATCTGTGTAAAGTTGAATTGTGTCCTGCGTGTAAGATCAGTGTGTTTTAGTAACGGAAGCATATTGTGTGCACTGTTAATTTTGTTTATTTATTAGCGTGTGTGTATATACGTGTGTGTGCGCGCTATATATCATAATTTTTGTTTCCGTAACTGTATTGTTATGTACTCAATGATCAAAACAAATTTCCTTGTACAAGGACGAATAAAATTTATCTTATCTTATCTTATTATATTCACTAAGTAATACATGCACATTTAAAACTAAAAGGTGGTGATTACAGCCGTATTGATCATAGCAGAATGGTGATATGGAACATGTGATTTTATATACTCACTAAGTGACTAAGTAATACATATACATATGTAAAAAGTGATGATTACAGCCGTACTGAATGCAGCAGAACGGTGATAATTATAAATGGGACATGTGACTTTATTCTCACTAAGCGTAAATGATGCTAATTACTGCCATACTCGTTGTAGCACCGCGTGAGATCATGTGAACATAGGAAAGGTGATGTAATATGGTATAAAAACGGGCTCCAACAACACATAGCAACTTAATCTAACTGGATGTAATACTGTTCAGGATTACTAAGCATAAAGAACAGCAATTCTTTTACATGTCTAACTTGAGGGTCGTAGCAAAATAACCTAATGAAATTGTTACGTTACATTTTGTTTTTTAAACTTACATGATCATTTCTTTCTTTTTTTCATTTCTTTTTAAGGATGAGGCATGGGCATTTATCAAACTCGGTAGGATCGAGTACCTAGTCTTCTCGGATAAGGACGAAAAAATTCGGAGGGCCCGTGTGCACGTTGCGCACGTTAAAGATACCTTGGCAGTTGGAAATCGTAAAGAGCAGGCCGAAAGGCCGCTGCCCGGGCAAAATTGAAATTAATAGATTAAAATTTATCCATATCATCTCCCCCCCGCCAGAACAAGAAATAATAAAACAAGTAAAGTGAGGTGTAAATGCCAAGGGCAGCGAACCTCCTACAAAATAAAGACCTCAAATCATTTATCAAACAAAGATTTTACAAATTAGAAAATAGTAATAATAATAATAATAATAAATACACCGTTGGCTACGAAGAGATTTGTTTTAATAATAGAACTCCGGACGGTGGTGGGCTAAAAATTGCATGATCTTTCAATTTTTACAAATACTTCTAAATACTGACCTTTTATTAATGAAATAGAAAAGTGCGCTGAAAACTGTAGGCTCCACTAACATCCAAACCACTGTCAGTCGTGGCACCCACTTTTCTAGATGTTCTGTCTGCCTGCCGGGAATACATTTTTTTCTGAATACATGTAATATTTAGATCTTTATTACTTAATTAAAAAAAAAAGACATTTTTAACAATAACTTTTCATTGATTTAAAAGAAAAATTAATATTCTTTAAAATCATGTGGTTTGACAAGCAAAAACAATGATTACGTGTATACAGCATTGTATTTTGGTTGAGGACAATGTGATAAACATTATCTAAAAAAATGAATTATAGAATTTGAAGCACACTGTATCTTAGCTACGCTTCGAATCCTCGTTGAAGAACATTGCAAGTATTTATAAGACGTTCACAGCCATAGGCTTTTTGCACATCACGCTTCGAACCCGACCCAAGGACACGCTAGCGTGTAGGGACACCGCGCGCCGTGTACATAATGCCCACCGTGAATGGTCATTGGGGGCCCACGACGCCATTGGAGGCAAAACGTGGGGAGGTACGTGCATCAGTGCGCCCATTGGACAGTTTGTTTAGTGGGCTCGATAGAGGAAGAAGTGCCCATCTCACGCGATCTCGTGATAAAGGCGTTATTTCGTCTGGCCATTGAACTGAATAATGTAAAAAACTTTTCATCCCATGAAGCCGATTGGTCTAAGGGAAACAAGTGTGTAAAATCTGTATATCGTGCGAAGTTACAGTATTCTTTCCCCTTTTTACTTCCAACTTGTTATGGTCATGGGAATGTCATTATGTAAGAGGAGGCTGAAAAAAACTTTATTGAATATAATAAGTAGGAGCGCCTTTCACTTCATGATTAATATGATTTGCATGATAATTTAATATTGTAATATGGCCTTCGCTTTTCACACTGAATCACACACATGTACGTATATTTACAAATTCTACAATTTTCCTACGATTTTGTGAAGCTTCCGCTCTGAAAATGATTGAAAAATAACCAAAACTGCACGAACATTTTCGAAGTCTTCATTTTATTTACCAGTTATTAGCCTGTATACAAGCACCTTTTCTCATTCCGTAATTATATCACTCTAGCTCACCCCCTTTATCTTAACTACTGAAACATATAGGGGAGAGAGGGAGCGGGAGAAAGAGAGGCAGATAAACAGACAGAGAAGGAGATAGACAGACAGAGGCAGAGGTGAAAGAGAAAGAGAGATCAGAGAGGCGGTGACGACCCAGAAAAGAGGAAGGTGTGCCTTGTCACATTGTAGTTTTCTACGCACTAAGAATCGAATGGCGACCCAGTACTGCCGTACTGATATACATGTACATGTAGTTGTAGAATGAGGACATGGCAGTAAGTTTATGTTTGTGTTTGTATTGTGGGAACTGCTCTTCTTCTCTGCTTGTCTCCCCCCCCCCTTCTCCCCAACCAGCCCTCCTTCTCCCCCCTGATGATTTCTCCATCAGACACGAAATCTTTCCTAAGACTGACTAGTGACTGAAGTCTGACTATGAAGCACACAATCAGTGCCGACCACACGATAAGAAAACCACAGTAATGTGGAACATGTACCTAACATGATTCAGATACGTTTGTCAGTATAGTTATTATTATATAGATTTCGGGAGTATATAATGTGTACATATATTAGTAAAAAAAAATTAAAAAATTGTTGAAATGATTGAGCTTTGCGATCTTTTAAAAAATCGATATCCGTCGCGCGTACAATGAAGAGCGGTGTAAGGGAAGTAACCAAGGAATAATTGTTGACATTGTAGATCGTCGCTTAATTTTCTTTGTTGCCCCCCTTAGTCCAGCCACTGACTACTGTACATGTCCACTGTACATGGAGCTATTAATAACACCTCCATGCCACTGTATGATATGCCGGAAGGCGTTTGGACAGAGTTACAGTTTCAGTAACCTCAAGACAGAATATGGCAATGAAAACTGGCTGGATAATAGCGTTTGGCATACTAAAGACACAGGTTCGTGTATTTGTTGTCATTTCTTGATTGCTTCTGCCCTTTTATCACGAACTGCATAATTATGTTCATGTAGGTATATTGACCTATTTTTTATCTGTTGTATTAGAACTATAGAAGAGATAAGGCGGGGAGAGAGAATGGGGTGATGCGTGCTTAGTATTTTACTACAAGTAGTACAAGCATTAGTGTAACAGCTCAGATTCTTCTTGGTTTACACCGGTCCTTAAATCTATTTTCCCCTGAGTGGATGCGGTCAGTATGTTTGGACCATGGTTCAGCGTTAGGAAACTGCTATTTGCCTGTATATAATTATCATATTACCGGCAAAGTATGAAATTCAGGCATTCTTCAGAATGCCGAGACAAATTAGGATAAGTATGAAATAGAGTTGTTATTTTGATTAGTTACCTAGTATGCCTAAGCATTATATACATTGCCTGGGCATTATAATGAATAACGAGCATCGTCTAGGAAATGTATGAAATAACAACCATGAAAAGGTTTCTCTCTGTTCTTTAATTGAAAAAAAAAACTGCTGAAAATCAAACAAAAACCACAAAAAAGTACAAGATCCTATTACAGTATTACATTAAATAATTATATCAATTCACTTGTTGCAGATGACTTATCAAGCAGAGTATGAAAACACAACCGTGGAATTATATCTAATAATAAATGAGTATAAAGCTAAAACGTACGACAGCCAACTATAATGAAATAAATAAGACACTGATGCACTTGTTGCAGGTGAATT
This sequence comes from Onchidella celtica, assembly GCA_963931925.1. Lineage (NCBI taxonomy): Eukaryota > Metazoa > Mollusca > Gastropoda > Systellommatophora > Onchidiidae > Onchidella > Onchidella celtica. The sequence goes on from OZ007571.1 coordinate 41,579,982, forward strand.
AGCTACATGTACTTAAGCAGAGTATGGAGATACAATCATGAAACGTTTTTTTTCCCCCCTTTTTTCTATCCCTTTTTAAATGGACAAAGTCATATCTGGTGAAATATGAAATTAAAACACACGAATCCCTATTATACATGTAGTTATTTTGAAAATAAAGTACTGATTACCTAGTAGCAGAGATGAATTACCAAAGATGAGCGTGAAAATACAACCAGAGAGTGTTTCTTTCTTTCTTTTTGACTGTTGGAAAAATTTTATAGTTTGCCTGATTGTCTTTTGATATTCTACAGAATGCCTACGCAATGTGTATAATATTAAATACTTTACACTTTGCCGTCTCCCTTTCGGCATTCTATAGAATGCCTGATGTCAAATTTGGCCAGTAACATATAAATTTACATGTATCTATGTCTGGATGTACGATTAATTTTTGGTTCTTCTGTGCCACCAAATACATTTAGAACATACAACCGTGAATTAACACCAAGCAAATTAAGCACATACCTAGGGCATCGAAGGAAATGTTCGCCGAATAGTTTTTGCGGTTTTGTTTGTTTGCTTATTCAATTATTTTTGTTCACTCTTTTTTCTCTTGGTTATCGTGCCCATAACGTTCACCACAGCCACATTGGACTTAAGTCAAAAGTTGTTGCAACTGTCTATACATGTAAACTGCCTAGTTCCATTTTGCTCTTCACGGCGGTGTCGCCCGGATAGTGAGCTGGCGGAAAACTAGGGGAAAGAAACAAAGGTTATAAATTTTCGAACTATTGATTCCCCTACAGCGCTAATTGAGTCTGAGTCTTGTCAGTTAAGCTATTGAGGTATTCAGGGGGGCACCATTGTGGGTTTGTGCTTAAGCCAGCGCTCGTAAAGCTTCCAGAATCTCCTACATTTTCTCTTGTGCTTCTCCTAGAAACTCCAAAATTTCAACTCGGTAGGCCTACTGTTTCTACCCAACAGCCTGTCATGTAAATATTTGCGTAATTATTGTTTCAAGCAAATTAGGTAATTTTGCTTTCACACAAAGGATTAATTATACTCTACATCGCTTTTGCCTGAATGCAAATGCTTTTATTTTACATTTTTTGGGTTGTGGGGCATATTTTCTACATTGTATGTGAATTTTTGTTTCCCGATCCTCCTAAAATACATGTATCTGAAACATTTTCGAGAACACCACACCGAGTCTCCTTCCTAGGAATTTTTGTTTTATGAGTGCTATGAGCCCTGGCTTTGGCCATCGGTTTAGTCACAATCCGGAACAGAATTGTCAAAAGCAGACACCAGGAATATTAGTGACAGCGAAAGGCAGACAAAAGCAGGCATATAAATGATATCACGTGTTTATGACACGGGCTACGATGAAGTGAGAAAAGACAGACGTATCACAGAAAGTAGCGGAGAAGAGCTAAATTATGTCACTGATTACGAACTAACCAGTCTTTTTGAACACTTCCCCCCAATTCTTCTAGGTTTTATTTTACATCTTTGCTCCGACTAGATATACACAGGACTGAGGGATTATGAAGACAAACTGAAGCAAAGCTTTATTATTTAGTTTTATTTTTTCTTATTTTACATCTTTGCTCCAACTAGAACTGGGAGATTATGAAGACATGAACTGAAGCAAAACTTTATTATTTAGTTTTATTTTACATCTTTGCTCCAACTAGATATACATATTATACAGGACTAAGGGATTATGAGGACATGGACTGAAGCAGAGACTGTCAGAATAAGGTTAAGAAAAAACGTCAAGGTTTCAGACATACATAAGATAAGATAAGATAAGATAAATTTTATTCGTCCTTGTACAAGGAAATTTGTTTTGATCATTGAATACATAACAATACAGTTACAGAAGCAGAAAGTATGATACATAGCGCGCACACACACATATATACACACACACTGATAAATTAACTAAATTAACAAAATTAACAGTGCACACAATATGCTTCCCTAACTAAAACACATTGACCTGACACGCAGGACATAATTCAACTGTGCACAGATTACGATCAAGATGACGACATTATTGTAACATCCTAGTTGATGATGGAATAAACGATTTAAAGTAGCGCTCAGTTTTAGTTTTCTTTGACAACAGCCTTAAACTTCTTACAGATCTTATATATTCCTTGTTCAGGGGATGTTGGGGGTCATTTATAATAATATTAGCTTTTTTAATACAAGCACCAGTGTACAGCTCATCAAAATATGGCAGATCACAGATACAAATTTTGGATGCTTTTTTAATTAAATTATTGATCTTATTTTTATCTTTTTGTAAGATGTTTCCTCCACAACAGACAACTCCATACATCAAAACGCTCTGAATAGCCATGGTGTAAAATATTTTCAGAATGCTTTTGCTAACTTTTAAAAAGCGAAGCTTTCTGAGGAAATACATGCGCTGGTTGGCTTTCTTGTATACATATGTTACATGCGCATGCCAGTTAAGCAATGAATCAATAGTAATGCCAAGATATTTGGCCTCTGTGACAATTTCAACCTCTTCATTGTTGATAGTAAGAGGGCAAACAGGATCGTTGTTATTTTTCCTAAAGTCAAAAACAAGCTCTTTTGTTTTCTTAACATTCAGTAGAAGATAGTTGTTATTACACCAACAATGAAAGGATTGTACAATGTTAGAATATTCGTGGCCAGAGTTAGGTAAAAGGCCTAAAATACAAAGTGATGCACGTATACGTGTCGGCCTCTTTCTTTTTTCCTTAAGGGTCATCGCGTACTGGCTCAAGTCTGTTTTGCTTTGATTTTGTGAATTATGGAATTAAACAGGACTTCGCATACTAGTAAGGCTGAAACAAGTTTGTCTTGTACATGTAGTTCAGTTCAAATTACGTTCAAGCCTGGTCAAAAGTGACACAAAACAGACTCGACTCCGTAGCTACTGGTCTAAGGGAAGTAACCGCTAGTTTTCTCTCTGGTTTCGGATGAAAATGGTCGGTTATCTTCCTTACACCATCTCCTTTAGAATCTGTTCTTCGGGATGCATTTTTGTTACCGGTACTTCCACATTCCGGAAGACTTCATGAGTCCTCTAATTACGTCGCGATTCAAGATTCAAAAATATATTTCTTTTTCAAACCCTATTGAGTTTAATTGTATCTTTCTTGTTCCTCCCTCTTTTCACTGACAAAAGTTCGACTAGTTTAATAGTTTTACGCCGGCCTTGTTCAAACTCATTACGTGTTTCAAATAATTACTGTACATGTAAACTAGTGTTTATAAAACTTTTTTGTTCCACGGCCCACTTCAATTTTCAAAAATAACAACAGCAACCGAAAACAACAACAACAACAAAAGCCCTCCCCCCCCCCCCCCCCCCCCAGTTGATCGGACAAAGTTAGACAACAGTAGCCTATATATCCCTAGGCCCCATTCCGAAGTTCCATATCCCACCAAAATATTATCAAGCCCAGCCTTGAGAAACACTGCTAATGACAGTGCCGACATAACAACAATGCAATCACGCATGCGTGCACAAATGTAACAATTGCCAGAGCTGCCAACTATCCTGCATTTTACAGGCGCGAACTGTGTCTAGGGTGTTGGAAGAATTGTGAGAAAAAAACAGACATTCCTGCCAGGTTTTAGGATAAAGGCCAGTCCAGTAAAGTATAAGACTAGACAGTGATCATAGTATGCACTTTAAAAAGTACCCATTGAGTGATTTCAGAAGTGTTTTAGTGTTTTAGGTTTTAATGTTTTATCTGTACACTGTATTTTCCTTTCTATGCTAATCGTAAGCAACTGACTGTTTCAGTGTGTCTTTATGTGGCATAAGTGTATGTACGTGTCACTTACAATTGAAATGGTTACCATAGTGTATTTCCTTGACAGGTCAGCAGTTGTTGAACAAACCTAAGCTTACTTCAGCTTACGTTTCACCTTTCACTCTTGGAACTGACCTTTCTAGTATTCCTCATTAATTTGCCTCCTTCGATAAATTTATCATACACATATATACATATATATATATGCGCGTATCTGGCAAAATTGGGCTTAAGGTGAAAAACCAAATATCTGCGAAAACCCCTACAAAAGGGGAACAGTTCTCTATGGAAATTGAGATTTGCCTATAAAATAAAAGATTAGCCATTTTTCTGCATTGAATTAAAATAGTTAGCTTGAAATCATCTTAGAAATATTTTGTTTAATTTTTGTAAACAGGTATGAAAATTTCACATTCAAGCCCATTTCTCCAGATCCACGCACAATTTATTGCATGTGATAATAACAACATAAAAAAGAAAGAAGTACCGGTAGTATCATCAACAACATGTACTGATGTAGACACGCATAGTTATAGTCCCACATTACTTCCCATAGCCAAACTAGGGTCCGCGTGAATTAAATATTCATGGCACTTGGCAGAGATACTCTACGTTACTCTTGTCTAAAGCCCAGATGATTGAGCCACTATTCATTTGAGTTTGACCCGAATGGTCCGACTATATATTGCCTCAATTATTTAAGGCAGGTCTTTGTTCGTAGCACAGCTTTGAGGTTTGAATATGGATCAACTTTTTTTTTTTTCAACAACTATGTTAGAAATCAGGGCGCTGGGGTTTATCCCATCAAACTCCCCTCTCTCCCAATGAAAGTATGCTGTTCTTCTCTTCAACCCTAAAAGTAAACAAACTACACACGAATACTGTATACAGTACGTATATATACATGCGCACCCACGATGTAATGTATTTTTCGTGTCTTCAGTCGATCGTCTTTCGTGTGTTTGCGTTTGGAATAGAATTATTTTCCTTCCCTCACCCGATATGCCTGTCTGTGAAAAGGGAGAAATAACTCGCGCACAGCTAAGCCCCCTTTCTGTTTTTATCTGTTATTTCCCCTTGGCCAGTCGGTGAGTCTGGGTCACGCATTGCTCCCGTGTGAGCAGCGACAATGGCCTGGAAACTTTGCTGATCAAGACTTTCAGTTCTTCATACTTGTCAAACATTTCCTCTAATGTAGTTTTTTTATTGTGAATTTCGCAAACTGGGGGTAGAATCTGAATTGTTCGAGTATAAGGAATGTAGGCTCCTGATCTTCTTCTAACTAATTGAAGAAAATACATAGAAATAAAAAGGGAAACATATTCTCTATAATCATACTTGCTGAAGCTCCCGGCATTGTGTGGGATGAACCTGCTTCCGCCCTCTCCCTCTCCGCCCCCCCCCCATCCACTGCTACCTCTTTATCCTTCCCTATCCCTCCTCATCTCCATCTCTATGTCTCTCTTAGACTGGTTCCCTAAAATCAGACCTAAATCCGTGAATTAGCGAAAATGTTCAACATATAGTGCACTTTCGTGTGTGGAGTATAGTTCGCTAGGTATTCACCAATCGTTTTCCAATTCAAGGTATAAACAGATCTTGAAAGGTAGTCATATAAAAACTTTAAAAGCCAAAAGAGGACGTTATACCTAAGGATAAAATGAATCGAAAAAAAATCGATTGAGTATCACCAGTGTCAGTAATTATCAATGGTCGAATGATGAACGGAGTATCAATTGTAACTTGTACAAATGTTTTCAAGCTTATTCTTTCTGCGGTTTGGTCAGTAATTGATGCCAAACATCAGCGAGTCCTGAAATATATTTGCAGTATTGACTGATTGATTTTGTGACTACCGACGAAATAATTTTGGGAAATCAAAGTATGGAAAAGCAGAATGCAAGTTATTTGTTAAGGGAGACAACTACATATTTTGAACGCCTGTCGCGATTGTGACCACATTATATATAAAGTTACTGCCCTTCAAATACTGGTCTGATGTCGGGAGTTGTGGTGATAATAGATATCTAATACTGCTTCCTCTCCTGCCTTCCTTTCGTCATCTGTTCTGTAATTTAAATAAGACCTAGTCTTCTAATGCTTGTATTTGGGCACAGGAAAGTTTCTGAATTGTTACACTATACATGGCCTATTCTAAATGACTTTAGAAACCAGATGTTTCTTGTCTACATATTTTCTGTTGCTGTGTTGGGTTGTGTATTGTAGTTTTCACTACCGACAGAATTACCGAAATAGTACTGAAAAAAGATGCTGGAAAACACCATCACTATCATATCATTACCATCATCATCATCACCGCCACCACCACCACCACCACCACCATCATTGCCATCGTCGTCATCACCATCACCATTATTATCATCATCATGGCCATCATCACCATCACCATCACCACCATCGTTGCTATCCGTCGTCATCACCACCACCACCATCATTGCCATCGTCGTCATCACCATCACCATTATTATCATCATCATGGCCATTATCACCATCACCATCACCACCATCGTTGCTATCCGTCGTCATCACCACCACCACCATCATTGCCATCGTCGTCATCACCATCACCATTATTATCATCATCATGGCCATCATCACCATCACCATCACCACCATCGTTGCTATCCGTCGTCATCACCACCACCACCATCATTGCCATCGTCATCATCATCATCACCATCGCCATTATCATCATCATCATCATCATCATCATCATCACCACCATCACCATCGACACCATCATTGCCATCATCATCATCGTCAGTACTACCGTCATCATCATCATCAGGCATAAATATTTTTGGAAAATTTCCCGCCACAATTACAAGACGAATATATAGACATGGGATCTGTTCTAAGCGAACAAACCTCCCCTGGTTTTTCTTTTGACATTGTGAGTTGGCCATTTTCCATTTCTCCATGTCTTCAATAGACTAATTGATTCTCCTTTTTCTTCCTTTCCCTCTGTTCTCATTTTCACCGTATTCCCACAATTACACCTTCTTCACCCTTAGCCTCTAAAGTCGCACATGTAGCCATTCTTCCTTCTTCTCACTCCTTTTCCTTATTTACAACAATACACGCAAGACGGTGGTACTTGTCTAGACCATTCCCTTCGTAATACGTGAGACGCAATTGTTGATCGAGTGAAGTGAGCGGACGTAACTCTTTCTAATGGCAAAGTAGTTTACACAGGCCATTGTTAAGCTCAAGGTCGTTGTGGCTATTGTTATACTCAAGGTCGTTGTGGCTATTGTTATGCTCAAGGTCGTAGCTTGCTTTGAAGCTTGAATGAAGCATAGAGATATTACTCATTATTACGCAATGCTCACTGCCAAATATTTATCAGCAGTTTCGCCAAGAACACACAAATTAAGTCTCCAGTGTTGCTGACACAGAGGGGGCACAAGAAGAAAACCATTGTTCGCATACGAAGTGCAATTTTCCCCAAGTCCAGGCCAAGAACAAATTTCCGGCCATTTGAATTTTGGCGGGAGGGAGAGAGATGGTGAAATGATTGCGTTTCACTAAAGAATCACCAGAAAATGAGAAAGCCTAGGGGTCCGAACCCTCCTTGACAGCTAAAACAAGCTACGTAACTGAAACTGGACCATGTTTGATGTGAGATGTCGGTCAAGGAAATTACAGTACCCCTGAAGACATGTCTATTGATACCAGTAATTTCAGGGCTAGCGGGGATATGAAACTTGTGAACAGCAAACTGACAGATACAATAAATTAGTGGAAGAGACTGTGAAGTTGTATCGTTAGTGTGTCTAGTGCGGAAACTGAATTCAAACCACCAAGAAAGTTCTCGAAGTTGGCGAATAATGGGCCCTAATTGGTTCTAGTTTTCTCCATCATCCCCCACCTCCTTTCTCTCTCTCTTTCCCCTCTATTCCTCCTCTCTCATCTTCTATCACTTGTCCCTCTTTCCTTTTTATTTCTTCCCGTTATTGCCAAAAATGGACCCCCTAACTTTGTGTTGGCGCTGGAGTATTAATTTTTCCGCTCAGAAAAAAAAAAGAAAAGAAATCTTTTCAGCATTATACAATGCATCAGTTTGCCTAAGATTGTAAACGCAAGACATGTCTTCAAAAATGCAAACTGAACTTGCCAGTGTCAGAAATACGTGTGCAATTTATTTCGTGTGTTTCAAACACCATTCAGTTAAAATAGATCGATGACACTGGAGGAATATAATCATGAAATAGACAGGTCAAGACTGCGCAAGGGCTTATCGGTCTTATAAATGATTGTTATAGGTTCAGACAGAAATAGTTTACTTTAGTGGGGGGGGGGGGGACTTGGCAGGCTCAAGGTTTATTCTAGGAAATGACCACTGTGCCGAATGACGTAATCCAAAGGAAACAACCTTGGGGGGAGAGATAATTCAGTGTCACAGGGGGGACCGTTTGGCATGTGGTAATTACTGAGGCAGGCTGAGCAGGGGAAACTGAAGATGGAAGGCTAAAATGTGATTGAAACATGGCAAAGCTCTGAGCTTTCAGCGTCTTCAGACGACCGCTATTTTGTTTGTTTTTAATCTAAAGCGTACAATTTTTCACTACAAGTAGAAGTGTCCTATGTCATTCCTTAAGCGTTTGATGATAAAGACTGGACTAGTGACGTGCCCACTGACTGTCGTATTGTCCACAGTACTGGCTTGGTATTGCGATCATATTATCTCCTGCATGTCCAAGCGGGTGGTCATGGTACATAATTATACATGTATACCTATTTCTATATGCATGTATATCTATTTCTGTACACACACATACACTCACACAAATCCTGCATAACTTATTCCATCCACAGTGGCTGGAAAAATTGAAGGAAAAAATGGTGTTTCAGCTTAAGAAGAAAGCCACTGTTTTATTTCATGGTTAATCATACAACATTCGACCATAGCAGAGGGTTTCGTCAAAAAACAACAGCAACAACAGAATCTTCATTTTATAGCCTGCTAAGTGTAATGTGTTTTAATGCTAGAATTGCCGAGACATATAAAAAATAGTGTACTATCGTGTGTATTATCGGCATTTCATGTAATTAGAAAGCACGTCTCAGTCGTGATTGAAAGATTCGAAAGACTCTAGTCTTTCTTGGCTCATGGAGTTCCATACGTTCTACTTATTATCACCTTATGCAATAGATTTGCTAAACTACCGACCGCAACGTTTGTTTACCGGCTCCGTGGCCTTGAGACCTGGCCAGCTCAGCAAAATTTGCCTCCTCCTCTCCCATTAATTGCCACACTTTATTATGTCAGTTTACAGGTAACTACGCAGACTGGTTTCAATCGTCCCATAAATCGGATTTCACCTCACGCCGCCTTGGGCAGTTCTCATCCCCTGCAAAATCACTTAGTGACGTCACTTTGGTCAACCCGTGGGGAGCGCCATGAAATGGACACTGTTTACTTGACACATTGTGTCCATCTTCTGAGAGCCTTTGAAGTAAACGACCTTCCATCCTTCACCCCTTTAGCCTAAGGCGATGTTCACAGTTTATCTTAAGGCGATTAGCGAAAACCCATTGAGACATTTCGTGTTGGCTGGCAGTTTCCACCCTTCAATGCTTCGCAAATAACCCTTGTTTGAAGTGAGCCTGTATACCCGCATGTGGACTATGAAACTGCCACTCACAAAACCTCCAATCTCCATGTATTATAAACTATAAAAGCGGTGCAATCTAAAGCCCTGACATGGGAAAATAAGGGCTGTTGATTAAAGATTATATACCTAGGAAAAATCCTAGCATGTGGAGCAAAATTACGTGCCAAGCTCAACTTTAGATAGCGTATCTTCCCACATGTGTACAATGTCCAGTATTTTTCCCAGAAAAGATCATTATCACGTATGACTCACCCCCGGTATCTAGCAACGCATAAAAGTATAACACTATAACCCAGTATATTTTTCACAAACATGTCGCCGTTTGCTCTAGTGGCAGATGAAAAGAATCTACTAGAAGTGTCAACAACATGTCATAAGTCTATAAGAGCGTTGTTTGCACATACGCCCTTTTAGACTTTCTAGCGATAGGCAATTTAAAGATGCTTGTGTCAGATTTACGATAGCCATAAACACTCACCGAATACTTGGATTGATTGCAATGCTCTAATCTTGACCACTATTATTGTTGGCAGGCAAATGAAGGGATTTTGTTAAGACATAGCCCACAGAAATCCCCCCAACAAGTCCAAAGCATCGCCCAGATGCTTTAATGTTATCCTCATAAATTGTTATTCCTTTCTGTCCTTCATCTTTCATTTTCTCCAACTTTCTCACTTTCACTCTGCCACGACTCATACCCTATAAACAACCTCACAATTTCTTATTGTGTGTTCTTCGTGTGCCTAGGCTATTGACTTATTACACTGCTCATTCACACCTTTTCGCTTTTCATCGAACCGACCTACACTTAGGGTTTCTTTCTGCACTCTCCTCCTTCTCTCTCTGACGGATTCTCTCAATCTCCGTCCATATCCTGTATTCTCTTCTCATAACAACTGCTAACTCCGTCTCTCCATCCCACATTACAAGCGCCACGCTCCTTCACATTTCTTTCCTGAAGCATTCACTCTGGGGAACCCTCAACTCTTCCATTCACTCTCATCTTTCCATCACACTGGAGTGTTCTACATTGTTCACTTAGTCATTTTTTTACTGCTGCACACAGTACTGTGACATGACATCACTCTTCCTAATCTGTCCAACTTCCTCCCTATTGATTCTCTCCCAGCGAAGACGGGATGTCACGTTACGACGACTGTCTGAAAAAATTTCTGGCCACTTTTCTATGTTACAACGACAAAAATGAAATTATCTGTAAATACTTCTTAGCTCCACCAGACAGACACACACAATATATAATAATAACCATTGATTCAGTTTTTCCGCGATCAATCTTTAAAAAAAAAAAAAAAAAGACAATACGCATAAAAGCGGCGTGTTTTAATGGCTAGTTTTCCTACACAGCATCTCCCGCGGTGAAGGAAATTAGTGTTTAAGAAAGACAACCATTGCAAATAATCAAGTGAGGTATAGAATTGATTTTTGGCGGCAGCTTTGTCTACATGACACAGGCAGTGAGTAGAGTAGAGTAGAATAGCGAGTGGTGCTAGGTACAAGAGATGAGCTTACATTAGGTGGTGAGCACAGGCAGACCATGAGTCACCAAACTTTTCAGCTTTCTTGGAGAAAGTACAAACATGTATTCTTTACTTTAGTGGTAAAGTTGCAGCTTCAAAAATACAAGAATAGATATGCTATTTGCTCACAGTTCCATCAGCGGACACAATCTATAATGTACGTATGGTGGATTGGGGCGATTTTTTTTTTTACCCACTCGCCCCACCCCCCCCCCTTTCCTCTGCACGCTTTTCATACGCTTACGCCCCCCCCCCCCACACACATACACACATACTTTGTATGTTGTATGAACGTAAGGCCATAATAATACTGAAAGGGGATGACAAAGTCCTGATGTTTGTTTATTTTTAAACTTTAAACAAACGTTTTAATGAATTGTTTGACTGTTTTACTAGTGACAAGATTTTTAATTAGGCTGACAAGCTACATGTAATTTGTTAAAAAAAAAAAAGTAACTTAAAGCAAACTTTTTAATTCATTACCATAATCGAAAAGTGTACAGTACTTACGTCCTCCAAGATCCCCCCCCCCCCCCCCTCCCCGTACATTTTTCGTAAACTGTAAACCGAATACGCTTTTAGACTTTTCCAGAAAGTAGGTCATCACGCGCCCTTCACCCACATACAGTCGAGCGTACACACGCACATGCACACATTCATATACACTCAGTGTCAGTAAAGTAGACTAGATGAAGTGTTGACACGATGATAGACCTAAAGATCTTGTAAGTTGTATACAGGTGCCAGCCTCTAGTGAGCCATAATCCTGTCAGAGATGGCCTTCAATTGCAATTGGCGGTCTGGCCTGTATCTAAAGCCACTCTCAGCCCCCCCCCCCCTCCCCGTCTATATATGATTACCATTACATGTACCCGAAAAGGGCAGTCATTAGATCTATGACTCACTATGGCATGTGGTGTTGGCAGGTCTCATAACATGAAGTAAGAAATAACGAGAAAATTGACCCAAATCTCCAGGCGATACCCGTCACAGATAATAGATTACCACCAGTGAAGCTCGACAAAAGTGCAGACTACTTGTACACTGATCCACTTGTTTATATTCATTCAGACCCGCCAGGCGCAAAATGGTGTCAAGGTTGATATTATTATGAAAACAGCAAGGAACATAGTGAGAAACCACGTTATAATTTCCCTTGTAATTTATCCCGTGTTTATTCTGTCATTTTCCCCTTCATTCTCTGGCGTTCTCATTTCTCATTGCTCATGGAGACTTTTGAAGACACATGGCTACACGTGTCGTTAGTTCTTGTTTGTTCTATCTCCTTTTCTGAAAATAAAAAAACAACAACCCACTAGAGACCTTTTAGTATGTAAATGACAAATTTAACAATTGCACACGTTGAAGCGACTTTAAAATGCGTTGCGGCACATACCAAGCTGTTCCACAGTTCCCATTTACTCTAACTCCTTACTACTAATTCCGCAAACGCGAAACGACAAATTTCTCACCTGTGCAAAATGTACAGTTTTGGGAACAAAACAAGAACAAAAATCGCATATTGTCGCAATACGTTGCTGTTAATTTTGGAGGAAAACACAGAGCGTAGACCGAGTTATTTAGTAGAAACAATACGACAATGTTGCCTTTTCTAAAGTGCGTCTCTTTTATTAAGAGCGGAATCAAAATTGATTTTCTCGAAAACTGTTGGATTAATTATTTCACATATATCACTCATATTTCACACTAAACCTTATGGAACTGTGTTTTTCATTTATTAGACTGTAGCCTGACCGTGAGTTTGTTTCTTTGCGCTTTATTGAACATCGTAATTAGATCAAGTTGTATACAATATTTCTACAGTACTAAACTGCTTAACACTAAAATGTGTTCAACATCTGTACTCTTAAGCGCGTGGAGAATTGTTCGCCGACTATTCACCAATCATTTTCTCCCAGCAAAAATGAATCCAAATTTGATTGACATATAAGATGAACAGCCAGAAATATCAAAATTTTAACATAAATGACAGCCTTTTACTCTGGTTTTTGTTTGATGACAGTGGTTTATTTCTTTCTGTTTTTCCTCGGCATCTTATCCTGATAGTTTGGATTGGTCGAGCCATTTAATTTATATTAAAATGTAAAGCTAAGGCCACCTTAATCTGTTTCACCCCCCCCCCCCCACCTGTGTGTACAATTTGTGCCCCCGATTTATAACCGAAGGTTAGGTCACGCACACCTAAGCACACATACCAAAATTACGTTAAACACGTAAAGATGCCAAACATTGCTTTACTGTTTATGAAAATGCCAATCAATATTAGCACAATAGCTTTAACGAGTAATTATACTATAAAACCTGGTCTGCAATAAAATTATAGTGCCCATTGTTTGAGTATTTCACCTATTGTGGTCGCAAATCTATGAACAGGTGAGCTGACAGTCTTATCGCATTACGAAAATTACATTATAGTTGTAGAATGTTTATGCTTGACCTTGAAAATCTTACGTCCAGACTTATGATGCAGTATCACATAATCTTATCAAGGACCATAATCTTATCCTCAAGGCTGTGTGTTGTGTCGGGGGACCTTGACATAGTTGAAGATTATGATAAGCCCTGGCGTAATGCTCTTGTTTTGTCTTGCTTCCCAGGTAAAAATGACCTAGTAAACTATAACTGTAAACACTGTAAGATCGTGAGGTCTCAGAAAAGTTGATTAAATATCAAAGAATCCAGGCCAAAGGTCGGAACTGATGTCCTATATGCTTAGCGAGCTCTTCACATGGGCTTAAGATAGACACGGTATCCTTGGTCATATTTACGGGATATAATATATCCAAAAAACAAAGTCCATGTAGGCATTAATAGTCAAATGATATCAACTCATGTCATATTAACATTACTATTTTTTTTATTCACTATGTTGTCCCTGGAATAATGCTGGTAATAAAAACAACATTACAATAATTTTAAAAAAAACAGCACAAAAACAATATCAATAATATCAAAGACAAAACACACACACACACACACACACACACACACACACACACACACACACACACACACATACACATACACACACAACTTCAAAGAGTCAAAACAAATATTTCATATTGGTCTATTTTTTCTTCTTCTAGAACAAACTTGCAACAATCAAACAGAAAGCTCAGCCGGCGCCACTAGAGTAATTCTGTCAAGCGAGAAAAGTTGTGTTTTTAACAAACAAACAAATAATCAAGCAAGCTTGGTGCTGGTATTTAACTCTATACAAAAACACGTCCTATATCCCTCCATTCCGTGTAGATTCTACCTAAAAACAATTACTGTAAATATATCATCAGCCATTTTTATGTTATTTACAAACGGTTCGTTATCATCAATCATTGTGGTCTTCCCTGTCTATCCTTACCAACATTAAGATTTCCAACTTAGTCGACCAAGTAACTACAAAATCTTCGATCAGTTGTGTTTTTTACTAAGTGGCGACTTCTCCATTCGTTTTCGGTCATTAATTAATTTTACCAGTGTGAAATTTTCAAGGACAGCATACATGATTGTATTTATGCCCGTACGTTCATTACATATGAGGATTCATATTAATTAAACAAAAAAAAAAAAAATGTAGGACAACCGTTCTATATTAAAGTGACGCAAACATGAAACTCTCTGCTTTAGAAACAGCATTCATTAAAAATGGGAAAAAAAAAGGGGAAAGAATGGTTCTTTTAGATATTTACTCAAGCATGAAATGTGTTGCCATGAACCTCTATTCTAACCAAGCATATTGCATAGGAGAACTTTTCATGCAATTCAAAATAAGTTTTTTTTTTTTTTTTATGTTGAACATTCAGCGGCGAATGCTATTGACGTTTCAGGGAGTGACAGGCGTTCACAGAACAAACGGCGTCAGTTGGATGTTGTTATTCTGGGCGAAGCTTAAAGATATGGCTCCGGGGCACTTCCCCACCTCACAGTATAGCCTACACATCGATTTATCATTAGTTTTATTGTGACACCATCTGGCATAGCATTATTCCTCCCCTTTTCGACAGCATTTATTTATGACTTCCCATCTGATTCTGAGCCTTTGATAGCGACATGAACAGCCCTTACTTCCCACCGGAGCGTAACTTTTATTCTGTGAAAAGACCCCATGGCTTTCGGCGTGCTTCATTGATGTTTAAGTCATACTATAATGTATGTTTTCCCTCTGTCTGTCATATGTGAACGTTTGTGTTTGTCTTTCCATCTTCAGACCATTTATCTGAAGCAATTCAGAACTGGTGTTTACGGTTCTGGCCATGAACTTAAGCAAAACCGATGGAAGTCGGACTTTCTTCGAACTCTACCTCTAGTCTTCAGTTATGGGAAATGTACAAAGCAGTGTCATAATACCAAAATCATGATACAAAATCTTGTTCTCTTAGTATTTTCGTTATTTTGATAAGCATTATAGTGTCCAATATCGGTTAAACTAAAATAATATACCTAATTATATTAGTTTTGACCTAATACCCGTATTTCCCCTATGCACAAGCCCATGCCAGAATACGGAAACGTTTCTCTATGGGGTTTTTCCTATCATGGTCAAGAGTTTTGTTTACGTCACTCCAATCCCCAGATTTCCCTCATTTTATCCAGTCACTTACAACCATCCACATCCATTTCCCACACCAGAGGAACAATTCCATCCTCTCTGAATGACTTTCAAGTTGAACACTTAAGAAAATAACTCCGGAAACATCTATACCCAGAAAAAAAGATGACAGCTTCAATGCAGTCATTCCCTTGGCCTATGTCGCCAAAGTTTTTATTATTTCTTTTCCCTATGTTATCGTCTTAACCAGCGGAACTTGGTTTTCTGAGCCGGTAATGATATCCTGGTCAGAACCTCTGACACAACATGCCATCACCAGGAGTCCGTGTAGTAGGACCCTACAAGTGGGAATTCAGAGCATGTGTAAATATGTACGTAACGTTAACATTTTATTGAGGTATCATCATGCCCTGGCAACTGGAAACAGGCCATTTATCTGAAACATTTAGCCAAGTTTCGAGAGCCTTGTTCATTAGTGGATGTCATGGAGTGAGAATGAATGAGCTGGTCACCGCCAGAGGGGACAATCTGGCATGTCGTACAGGGAAATGACCATTGAATAGACATACTGAGACGGCCGTTACCTCCTGTCATTAAAGCCAGTGGCCCCCTCAAGTGCCATTGTGTAAGGGCAGACTTTAGCAAGTTGGGCCAAACTTGGCGATTTTCGCAATTCTTTTTCATGTTCTCTGTATAACTTGCCTATCACAATTTCCGCAGCACTTAATAATGTCCGTGGAGATGAATAGGCATTGTGGTAATGACCACACGAAATCAAGACTACATTCTATGTTATTTCCTCGAATAATTCTCGTCCACCTCTCGAAGAAGTGTACCTTAATGATTGTACTGGTAATTGCAATTACCAAATCGACAATTTAGCATGTATTTAGTTTACTCCCCAAAGTATTGTCACTGTTCCGTAAGACTGTAGTAACTAAGAAATTCGATTTTTGTATATTATGTTCATCTACAGTCGAAGTCGCATCGGTAACCGAATGGCAAACTTTCAGAAAGTCATCCTCCCTAGATCCATTGTGCTTAAACGAGACAGTTTTAAAATATTTTCCTGAGAAGTAGCCAAAATCAATTACCGTAGGGCACCGTGACGATATATGTGTTGCTTTAAATAACTTAAAACGCACGCACTTGCCCATTTTTAGTTTTCGATGCAATAAGCAATTGCATACTACGAATGCTTTTATCTCGATTCATAATTTAAACATAAAAAAAGGAGTAGTTTTGTACAGACAACGTAAACACAGTTGAGACGATAGACATCTTTTGTAGCCAGAATTCCGAACTGGACGGTTTTACTCCTAGAGCAAACCATTCAAAAAGAAAATTTCCCACGCCAAAGTGCCAATGGTTTAATCAGCATTGGGCGTCTTTTCCCATAGCCAGCAGCGACTAATGTGGGAATCCGTCAGATTTTAATATCGAACTTCTATATCGTTTCTCTATGATTTCAACGTTTACAGGTCTTGCCGAGGCCTGGATAGTTTGACAATAACTCTTTGCCCTCATCGGCCCAACCTGTCAATTTCCACGCGATCTCACATTTTTCTACCATGATTAACTGACCTTTCTCAGAGGTTCCTAGAAGAAAGACGGGAAATGCAACGCGTAGGAAAGGACGACAAATTGCTAATAAACACACTTCATCACTATGTTAATAATAATTATCTTTATTATTGTTTGATATAACTTGCATAAATGTTCCACCCATACCTTGACTTTGAATGCTTATAATTATGTACAGTATTAATCCTGATTTAAAAAATATTGTTCAAACAAAAATGCTTCAGAACAAGAAAGAAGTGGTAGCAAAAGACACCTTGTCATAATATATTCTTTTTAATACCTTGATAAAATGAAAAAAAAGGAGAGGGAGGGTGGAGGAGAAATCTATTTGGAGCGGTTATAGCTAAGAAAAGAAAGGGGTGGGGTGGGAATGAGATATCTACCAAATCATTAGCCGACTGCCCGAGAATGAACCGATTAGGCTGTGCATTTACATGTATCTAATATTCATGCTCTAAGAAAAAAAAAAAAGAAGAAAAAAACCTTGCCTGGCCATCTGGCGCTTTCCTTCAATTTTTAGTGCATTCTGCGATACTCACAACTTCCGATGTACGAAAACCGATTGGCAATGACAATTTTCTTAGTTGCAAGGTCTATACTAAGACAGACAGGGGGAAGTCTTCAAGCAGAATGTAACCCAATAGGATCTTTTTTTTATATTCTAAATAAAAAACTTTTTTTACCTTTTATTATTTTAAAAATTAAAAATTTTTTTTTTTTTTTTTTTTTACAGTGGCACTGTTGTGTTACCCAGATGGCTCACAGTTTAAAATACCTCGACTTTAGGATAGCACGAATTTGGGAGACGTTTTTCATTTTTAATTGAAACCCTAATTTTATTTTGATTTTATCGTGCGAAGATGGGAAATGAAAGTAATACCGTAAGAGAGAAAGAGAGAGTGAGAGAGAGAGAGAGACAGAGAGAGAGAGAGAGAGAGTGAGAGAGAGAGAGAGAGAGAGAGAGAGAGAGAGAGAGAGAGAGAGAGAGACGCAGAGAGAACAGTACAGAAAACGACAGAAGCCATGTCAAATAATGATTATACTTTAATAGAAATTACCCGATTTAAGAAGAAGCCATTGATTTTGCAGGGCATTATTTGTGTTTGCATGAGTTGTCAAATATGAGAGAAGAAATGCGTGAGTGAGCCGAGAAGAGTGAAACATTTGGTGAGTGTGCCAGGCCACATTAATAATTCAGAACTGGAGAAGACTAGAAGGGGATCGTCGTTTGTCCCCCCCCCCCCCCCCCCGGGGCAGGATAACGGTGAGGACGAGGAGGGCGTGTGTTCGTGTGTGTGATTGTGTATGTGTGTTTGTGAGTGTGTGAGAGAGGGAGTGACCCGAGGAGGGACGGAGGCGGGGGGGGGGGGTGGGGGGGGTCTAATCAGAAATATTCCGGCGCAAGATTACTGGATATGGACTCTTTTCTATTGGTCAATTGGAGAATATGATGACGAAGTTCTATTATTTGAAATGGTGTAAGACTGCTCGGTGCATTTACCGTAATTAAAAATGGAACACCACAATAGTTCTTGCATCAACATGGCACGGTCATAACACTATTGCCTCAGTCATTTTTTAATATTTTTAAGGTAAGGCCTAATGTCCCAGAGAAAATAAGGTTAGTTTGTTTTGTTTCTTGAAAAGCAATGAAGTTTTGTATAGAGCTTTCAAAGTCTGAATTTTGACACGAAAACACTTTTGCGCAAGTCACGAAGTTTGCAAAGCAATGATACTTTTACACGCTTTCTGAAAATGTAAAAATGACCCAGGCAAAATTTAAAGTGTTATGACTGTGGCGAACTTTGCTGTCATTCATTGACTGTCATCAGTAAAAAAGACATCTTTTGTTTTCTCATCCTTGACTTCGCCCCAGTGTCTTCAATCTCAGAATAATTTGAATGGACTCTCGCGTCTTGTCCTACAAAAGGCAAAAAACCGGCAGGTTAGATTAATTTGTCTTGCATCAAGATCTCACGACAGCGGAGAAATCAACGAGTGTGGGCCTGTCGGAACCGCTGTTGTGATGGAAGGAAACGACAACTACAGCGACAGCAATTGTAACAGCAACATCACCTTTTCCTACTTCTCCCGTAAAGCCATGCAACTCAACGACAAGAACAAATACAACAACGACAACTGCAACAACAACAACAACCACAACAACAATAACAGCAACAACAACACCGACAAGGACAACAACAATATCAAACATAACTATAAAATTAACGAGTACATTATCAGGATAACATCAGAGTGACATGAGCATGACATTTATCGCGATTCAGAGTGAGTAGATTTTCATCTCAACCCCTTTCCAACCATCCCTCTTCTATTCCCTCATGCCGCCTTGACAACTCCTCCTCCCCCTCCCCCTCCTCCGTCCCTTCCTTTCCCCAACCACGTCCTATCACCACTGATCAACATCTAGCACACATGCACGCGAATGTATGCACAGAAACCTCCTTCGCGGTTGAGTGAGAAACTATAGATCCACAGGCCAGGGGAGCGTGAGGGAACCAGCCGACGATTAATCAGAATATGAGTGAGTTTGGGTGGAACGGGCCAGAGCGCAGATTGCCATCGGTAAGGGGGTGCCCCTAGAATTTTCTACACTGTCTCATCAATAATGCGCATTAATTGCATTTACTTTTTGGAGACGGAGAATTTGCAGTTCAGCCCCCGGGCAAGGCTTCTCCTTTTGTTCTCTCACGCGTGCGTCAGTCTGTTTGCATGTGTGTGTGCGCACATGTGTTTGAGTGTGAGTGTCTCCGCGTCTGGGATTTTAAAAAGAAGTTTGTTTTTTAAAAAACTCCATTTGGTTTGTCTGACACAGTTAGCGGGGCACGTAAAAGGTTTCGCTTTGAAAATGAGGCCTTCTACGTGAACGTGCACACTTTTTTTCTGATTACGTTCATTAACTCTTGCGTACCGCATTGTCATAATTATTGTCTGCCTTTGCAATTACACATCAGCAATAACAATATTTACAATGTCTGAGGCATTCGCAAAGGAGAACAGGCATGTATTGGATGACACTCTGCTCTGTATCAACGTAATGTCAAAAACAACAACAACAACAACAACAAAAAACCAAAACGTGCGTCTTACAAGGCAAAAAAAAAAAAAGGTGCCTATAGTAAGTCATGTAGCCGTGTAATGCAAACATGGCGGGGCAGATTAAGGGAGAGCATAGTACATCTCCTAGTACAATAATAATACTGACTATCTCAAAAGTCTGGACCAAAAAGACATTTTTCTTATATGCAATAAAATCTAAGAATTATCTTTTGACTTCAGACCCCAGATGGTTTCGAAACTAATCTGTACCAACAGAAGATCGTAATGAACTCCTTCTCACGTGTCGCGAAGTCCGAGGCTGCCAGTATAAGCATTTACTGCTCTATAACCTTTAAATACATTTTTTGCTTAATTTGGATTCAGACTTCTGGGACACCCTGTGTGTGGTAAAGACAAAATAATTATGGCAAAAAGAGAACGATGTTATGTAGTAAAGCCTAGCGTAAGAGATAATACAGAAACAACGCAATTAAAAAAAAAACACACAAAGGGAAAGGAAAGACAAATCAAGCTTTCGCTAGGAAAAAAAATGTAACAAAATGGAAAATTAAAGAAATAAAAGAAAAATTAAACAAATAAAAAGTCGTAGAAAGTTTAATAAATGCTGGTACTTTATGTCTGCGAGTCCCAAACTTGGGTTCTCGGAGTGCAGCACGTCCGTCCATGAATGTGTTAATAGCTAGGTGTAGCTAGAGGATTACGCACATTGCTCGGTTGATGAAATTGTGGTTGAAATGAGGAAAACGGACAAGGAGAAAACGAATAAATAATAGCTTTGGGCATTGACATTGAAAGGTATCGAAACATTTTTTACGAGACAAAGTCAAGCAAACATTACGGTACACAGTAGGAGAAAACACTGATAGAAAGATGGAACTAGAGGCGAGAAGAAATAGAAAAAGGGACGCGGAAGAAGGGGAAGAGACGTCATGGGTATCGGAAACACGAGTCCAAAACTGGAAGCCCTGATCTTCCCTGGCGCACACGTGCCTTATCAAGCTCACCCCGAGCGGAACAGCTCACAGCGACAAAAACAACGCATGAACTGCTGCCTTTAGTCCTGGCACTAGGGGGGGGGGGCAAAGTGCTGTTTTTCATTTTTCCCCCCTCTATTTGTCCTCACCCCCCCCCCCTCTCCATCTTCGGTTACGTCAAGCTCACAAAAGAGACGCGAATTAATGTTTTCCCAGAGGACACTGTGTATGGCCAAAGGAATAACCATCTCATTTTTCCGCATTCATTTCCGCGTATTTATTCCGCGCAAACAAACGCATCAATCCGTGATTCATCGCTACTGTCGTCTTCGCAACAGCCCGGGCTGTGTGTCGCCTGATAATGTCATCTTCATTATCATTTTTGTTTTTCTTCCTTGCAGCTGGGGATAAACCCTGGTTAATCTGAAATGTCAACATGCAGAATTTACTTTCTAATCCGGGGGCAAGTCAGAACCCGAGCACTGTGGGCAGGAGATGAGTACCGCAGAATCCCGCGTATGACTAAGTCCTAAGCCTGATGCCACTTATCTTCCAATCAGTGAGGATTACAATTCAATCAATGGCAGCATTGAAGGGGGGTCTGTTTTCATGTCAGAGGGAAGACTTGAATGAAACACCCAAGGGAAAATGGCAGAACGTTGACACTATTTGACGAGCAAACTCCGAAACACATTAAACCTTAAACAGATCCCTGTTTGAATAGCAACTTGTGCTTACTATGAGATTAAAATGCCCCAAATGTCATATTTTTTATGTTTAAGTGTAAAGGAACAGTAGCATCACAATGGCATTAATATTGATAATGTAGTCAGTAAAGTAGTCATTAGACTGTCATAAATATCTATTATTAAAATTACTACGATAATCTGATATCGAAAAAGAGATGGAGAAAACTGGGAAGCTGTTCTATGAAAGTCCCAAGATTGTGTCTTAGAGTCTTACAATATTAATGTCGGGAGGATTTGAGTTTGAGTTTGGCTTTAATTACGCGTCGGCACGATAAAGGCCACTTTACGCCTTTCGCTGTTTTTTCATCTTACTTTAGGCTAGGCAAAATTCCGCAAATTTGATTTCCCGAGATATAAAGTAAAGAGCGCGGGGGGACTTTGATAGTGGACGTTGCATAATTGTCTTGTGCATGCAAATGAACGTGAGTACACTTTTTATGTTTACGTGTCCATGAGCGCACATTTCAATGGCTCAACTCGTCAATAATTCAGCGTCAAATGCATAGTTAAATTATCCCGGTAACAGCTGCACTGGGAGTTACAGCGGTGAATGCATTTTTCGATTTTCCATCAACTTTTTATTTGCCTAATCTTAATGGTTAATTTTTTTTTATTTACGCCGTTTATGCAAATTATTGTCTTTGTACATGTATATTATTGCCGTGTCGTAACTTACCAAATACGTTCAATCAAAATGATTTGCATGATGGGGAAAATAATCTTTTCCTCAGCTTAAGCTTTGCTCATTAGTGTTTTGCATATATTACGCACCAGGTCTATGCTTTTGAAATCGATAAAGGAAAAAAACAAACACATATCATTAAAACATCATCTCCATCGTCATGACCGGCATCATCATCATCGTTAAACTTATCATCATCATCATCATCAACATCATACTTATCATCATCATTCTTATCTTCACTATCATCATCATCATTGTCATACTTATCATCTTTATCATCATGTGTATCATCATCATTATCATGCTTATCTTTAGCATCATCATCATCATGATCATCGCCATCATCATCAGTATCGTCATGCTTATCATCATAATCATCGTCACCATCATCATGACCGGCATCATCATTATCGTCGTGCTTATCATCATCACCATCGTCATCATTTACATTCGTAAACATAGCCGCGTTAGAAAACAACAGTAAGTGGATGAAAAAAAACCAACGTATTTAGGGCCTCGCTAAAAATCGTTCAGTTAATGTCTAAAAGCTCAGGGTTATAATAATCTTCTCAAGGTGTTATCAGCCCGGCTGTTTTGCTTGATTTGTGAGTCTTGAGTCAATTTCCCACCGCACGTAGTTTAAACAAGCAGCTCCTATGGGCAGTCTAGTGCTCCAGTTGCCCAGTAACATTTTTCTTATCTCAAGGACTTTACCACACCCGTTCAATAGACAATCTGCCTGTCACACACGATTAAAGGGTCCCGAGTTATAAACCCATCGCCACAAGGGGTTGGCTAGTGATAGACGTTATCGATGTTCAACCGAACTAGTTTAATGTTACGTGGAAAAAAAAAAACAAAACAAAAGAGCCAAAAAACGAGCTAGCCGCTAGCCAAGATTAAAAGAGATGGGGGAATATGCAAATAAGGCTAATCCAATCCGATGACACCGCGCTGCTGGGCCATCTGTTGTGTTCAAACCTTGCTGTCGTCAAGTCGCTGCTGGCTGGTGAGTGGTAGTGCTAGTGGTGATAGTGGTGGTGGCGATGGTGGTGATGTTTCAGAAAGGCACATGATCTGGAGAGGAAATTAATCTATTTTCATTTACAGCATCACTGTCACCATTGCTATCAACACCACCACCACCACGAACAGCAACAGCAACAACAACAACAACAGCAGCAGCAACTACAGCTACAACATTAACAACAACAAATGCAACAACAGCAAGATTATGATCAACACCAACAACACAACCACCATCATCGCCGACAACGACACAGCAGCAGCAGCAACTGCAACTACAACATTAACAATAACAGTAGCAAAAATAATAACAATAACATTATCATCAACACCACCACCACCAACAACAACAGCAGCGGCTAGAGAAACTAGAACTACAACATGCATCTTCTATAATGTCCTCATAAAAAAAGTTTGTAGATGAGTGTTTAAGTCCACAATAGCGATATCAACCGTTTTGATCAATAACGTAAAGACCCAGCTGTGCATTATGTTTAAAGAACTTTTAATTCATTAAAAGGAAAAAAAAAAAGGAAGGAGGGGTCGGTTCACAACACGTTAAAGATCGATAAATTAAAATTTGATTACATAACTGATGATTGATTTATAAGTTAAAACATAACTTTGACTACAATTTGGAATTTCAGTGGAGACAAGGCCCAGTTCTTATTTCGGAAAGCTAAGCCCCCCCCCCCCCCCATTTTCTGTTCACTGGCTATTTTAAAGATGTTAACAGTACTATTTAACAAGTGAATACTTCAGTGCAGATCGTTGAAAATGTGTATCAATAAATATGGTGTTTAGACAAATCAGGACATTAATTGATGTCATGTTTTTTCCACCCCTGACGCTTTTTGATATAACAAGAGGGATATTTTGCCTCCCCTTACCCCAACAGTAGGCCTATTTATCTTTTCTCTATATCTCCTCCTCCTCCTCCTCCTCCTCCCTCCATTAGGCCTATGATCTTTTTCATTCATCCATCTTCTCATCATACCCCCTACCCCGGCCCTTGACAACGCCCAAATGACGAGCCGGCCCCGGCACACACAGCGACTCTCCTGTGACAGATGGTGCCCTCCACTTTACCCCTAGCCTAAGGGCCCCCCCCCTCTCTCCAAAAAGAGCCCCTATCTTTGACATGTACGTGTGACAGGCGCCGGTCGCGTGCCTAAATATAGCACAATTTTTCGCCTGCCTTTCCAACCCATTTGGTATTTACTGCCTGGCGCCTCTTCATAATGGTTGCCCATGTCGATCATACCGAGCAAGCTGTCTGTATTTACTGTAGCGAGGTTTATGAAACAAATTTAAATAAACAAATAAAAATATTTGATACGCACGCATAAGGCCTTGTGTAGAATCACAGAACAAGAAGAACTGTGACAATTGACATGCTAGACTCAGGTGTTTTGAGTTCGAGTTTGCAGAAAGCACGGTCGACACGGCAACGGTCACATCGTGCTATGCTAGGAAGTAGCAAGACAAGCAAGAATTATATAAAAGAATGAGAGGCTAGAGAAGGAGAGCCCACCAGAGGCGCCCATCCAACCATCCGGCGGGGATAATTTTAGTTAACCTCTACCATGAAGTAATGTTTGAGGAGACCTACGAGTCCGTCCCAAAAAGTACGTTTCCTTCCCCTGTCACCACCACAAAAATCAAGCATTTTCAATAAATATATGCAGGATAATAATAATAATAATGTATAGCATTTATATAGCGCATATCCATTTAAAATGCTCTATGCGCTTTACAGAAACAACGTGTCAACCACAGAGCAGAATGGAGCTGCCTGCGAAGCGCTCAACACACTGCACTGCTTCTTTCTCTCTCCCTGTCTCGCTCACTCTCTCTCTCTATCTCTATCTCAGAGCAAATTGTAACGCAGCCTGTTAGGCGCAGTTCACAACTCACAACAGTTCACAACTCACAGCAGTTCACAACTCACATCAGTTCACAACACACAACTCAAATAATATTTGAATATTTATTAATAACAATGTATATTTAATAATGAATGGTTGGGGGGGGGGGGGTGATATGGATAAATTTTAATCTATTAATTTCAATTTTCAATTTTGCCCGGGCAGCGGCCTTTCGGCCTGCTCTTTACGATTTCCAACTGCCAAGGAATCTTTAACGTGCGCAACGTGCACACGGGCCCTCCGAATTTTTTCGTCCTTATCCGAGAAGACTAGGTACTCGACCCTACCCCCCCAATAGGACCAGGGACTTGAAAATATGAGAAAAATCCAATTTCCAACATGCCTGCACTGCCCGGGTTTTGAACCCGGGACCCTTGGCATGAGAGGCGAGCACCTTGCCTCTAGACCACCTTGTCTAGATGACATTTCAGTTTAAGTTTACTTTCTACACCAAATTTCATTGGCCTAGCTTAACAGGAATCAGAGATATTTATTCATGTGTATACGCCTTGTACCATCCTGCTGCCTTTTACTGGCTCTACTAACTGCAGAAGACTATATTGTTACTTATTATGCCTAAAAATTGTAAAATGATACGCTTCATACATAGTGTCAAGTGTCATAATACCATGTCACATGCAAATGATTTGCAGAGTCCACCATCCTCTTGCCTCTCTCATCCCGTGCTCTGTTTCAATCGTTTTTTTTTTCTTTTTAAACGACCTCTTTTACTCATATTTCACATCTAATTATATCTTGGTCGTCCTGCAAGGGTTTATCTATAATGAAATGCGTTGGTTTCTTCTGGTTTTATGGCCACTGTCGGAAACCTGATCCAGGAGCGAGGCTTATCAGGCACGTATGGATGGATCGTGTTCTGATGGTGCGCATTAATAATTTTGGTGTCATTCATGTTTATTCTGCCGCGTTCTGTAGCTGCCGGGCCTGATGTACAGAACAGTTCGTGGGCTCGTGCAGTGAATAGGGTAGCTCAGAATGTTGCTTCTGCACGTGTAAACAAGGGTATTTAAACATGTAGAAATCTAGTCTAAATACGTCCAGACAACGTTGGAAAGCAATAACGCTTCTGTTGTTTTGTTGGTTTAACGATTTGGAATCATATTCTTTTTTTCACTCTAGTTTGTTTCCTCTGGCTTTGACAATTTGTTTGCTTTTCTTTTTTCTGTACCAAATCATTGAACATCACAGGTGGCATATGGGATGCCTGGTGAGCATTTTTGTTCTGTGCGTCATTTTACGTTCGATCACAAATCGGTCAACTTGGCCACAAGATTATTTTTCTTTTTATTTAAATCTGTTTAACAAAACAACAACAGTATAGGTTCCTATCAGGTTCCTGGCTCAGCATTCAACAGCTTTTGGATCGGCAATGAAGTCTGTAACAAATGTTGAAGTGAGTTTAGGTGAATTCAAAACTAAGTTCACAAAAGAACTGTCGTATGCAATCAAAAGTTTGCGTCCGATGAAAACAATTGTGTATTTGTATATCACATGTATACAGACAACAAAAGACTACATACTTTTACCTACTTAAAAACTAAACCTGTCTGACGATATTACATCCATGTATTCTTATGATAATTTTAACCCCTAACATTCCCTTTCTTCGTCCGTGAGCCAGAATCCTGCTAAATAATGATCTTTTGATCATTGAGCCAATACATGTGTTTTTTCCTCACACTGATTTGCATCTCTCATTCACAATTATTACTCGTGAGGAACTGAAATGTGATTTAGCACTAAGAATTACGATATGTTTTTTATTTGTTTGGTTGAAAATGTGGAGGGTCTGATCATGGGTTGAGCCAGAAGTAAGTATTATCACTCATTGTAGAACAGATCTAACCCTGGGGCATCATTCCTCATTTCACACAGAGGGAGGAAGAGATTTGAGGGAGGGGGGGGGGATCTTCGGGGAGTGCGTGTGCCGTGTACTTCGGCCCTGCCCAGTCAAGTGTTTCCTCTAGTACATGCCAAACAAGACATTAGTGTCACTGGATCAGAGCCAGTTGCCAACCATTTCCAGCACGCTCTCCGTGAGACCTTATTTACATGCATCAGCATGAGTGCCAAATGCCAACACATCTGCTCGCTTACATCTGGTTACATCACTAATACTGCCAGAGCTCTGAATCGTGAAGGACTCACTGGGGTGGATTTTACTGAACCGTGGAATAGACCATAGACAGATAGTTAGACAAGCAGACTGACTGACCGACTGTCGGACGCACGGATAGATAGATAGATAGATAGATAGATAGATAGATAGATAGATAGATAGATAGATGGAAGGACAGACAGACAGACAGACAGATAGATAGATAGATAGATAGATAGATAGATAGATCAACTTGATAAGAAATAAGAAGAGCAAAGCCACTAGTACTGTTATAAACGGGTCTTTTCCACCTGTGAACAGTGTATCAGTGTTCCAAGTACAGCAGTCGGTGTTTATGAGAAATTCTACAAATTCAGAAGCATTTCATCACGAAAGAAACAAAACTATCTGTGCTAGACCAAATTGCGAATTATAATTTAAAAGGAGCACAGAGAAGCCAATGAGCAATGCTAGCTGAGATCTTTATCCTGAATCTTGAAATTAATGAGACATGACAAGCAACGACAAAACAACAACAACAGCAACAACAACAACGAAAAAAGCTTCATTTCTGTAAAAGAGAATTTATTTACCAAAGGCTAATAATAATAATATAGGTTCTGCGTTCAGACACTGATTTTGTTTGAGCATTTCAACCGCGATTTGACGTGGAATTACACATTGCAGGAATTCAGTAAGAGCCTAACCTTATCGCCTTGAAACTAAAGCCATTGCCCGATAGTTGAGTCATCAAAGAATTTCCTCTATGGGTGGTCATTAGATGGACAGCTGGTGGTCCAGGTGCTTCAATTAGCGCCCTCTTGACCACTGGCCAGTCCATGCCGAGGTTACGAATGTTGACGTGTTGAGACCACTTGGGGCGCGGATACCCTACACGGGAAGGGAAGAGTTTATACCGGGGGGGAGGGGGGGTAGAGCTACCTCCGTGAGTTTGCAAGGAGTAGAAGCTGATTTGAGGTAAAGAGGGAGAGATAAGACTGGAAATTGTTGGGTATAATTTCCCATTGATGTGCATAATTTCCCATTGATTTCCCATACACGTGCATGACCATGCTTGAAATAGTAAACGCTCAAGGGGCTTGTGCAGTGGTCTTCAGAGTGGCCTATATAGTGCACACGTGTGCATGCATAATTATGCGGAAGTGGGTGGACAGGAGAGAGAGAAAAAAGGCACAGAGAGAGAGAGAGAGAGAGAGAGAGAGAGATAGATAGAGATAGAGAGAGAGAGAGAGAGAAAGAGAGAGAGAGAGATAGATAGAGAGAGAGAGAGAGAGATAGATAGAGATAGAGAGAGAGAGAGAGACAGAGAAAGAGAGAGAGAGAGAGAGATAGAGATAGACAGAGAAAGAGAGAAACACAGACAATGAGAGAGCGAGAGAAAGACAAGATAGACAGGCAGGGAAAGAGACAGGGAGAGAGACAGAGAAAAAGAAGAGAGAGAGAGAGAGAGAGAGAGAGAAAAGAGAAGAGACAAAGAGAGAGAAAAAGACGGGAACAGACAGACAATGAGAGAGAAAGGGAGGGAGAGAAGACGGAGACCAGAGAAAGAGAGAAGAGAAGAAAGAGGGAGGGAGAGAGACGGAGACAGGGAGAGGAGAGAAAGAGACAAGAAAAGAGACATACCGCGAGAAACACGGGAACAGACAGACATTGAGAGAGAGACAGAGAGAGAGATGGAGACAGGGAGAGAGAGAGATGGAGACAGGGGGAGAGAGAGAGAGAGAGAGACAGACAGACAGAGAGAAGGAGATATAGAGAGAAAAAGAAAGAAGAAGAGCAGAGAATTACTTTGTAAATTCTAAATAAAAAAATCAAGAATACAACATACATTCCAATTCAATAATTCATACATTGGTACAGCAGATGGAAACAGACTGACAATGAAGACAAAAAAGTTCAAAAATGTTCGAAAAAGTATACACGTCAACATAATTCTTATACATGAAGAGCTAATACAATGCACATTATGAGGAATATCATTTCACGGAGTGCATTGTAGGAAAATATATCAGACTTGTTAAAGTTAGAAGTTACAGCAGACACGAAACGATTTTTTAGCCTTCACCTCCAGGGCTCTTTTTTTCCGCTGACCAGTGAGAGAAACGCATTTATTGGGTTATCTCCCTTCGACTAGCATTTTTGGTTTTTATATTGTGTAAGGCCAGTGATACTTCGATAGCTACTTATTGGAGGTAACATTGCTTGTTAAACACTGTTTAGAGTTCTTTTGATTCCCTTTTTGGCCTAATATTATTTTGACAAAATAATGGCAAAGAGAAAAAAGTTGTATGTATGTATCAAAGCCTCGCACAAGAAATACATACATTTTCTATTCGCTGTATTTTGACTTTGCTTTAAGGTTTGCTGCGACTCCACAGATTTTCTGTGGTCTTTATAATGTCATTTTATTGTGTGAAATTGGATTCAAATGAATTATTGCTTCTCCAAATCAGCGTTCGATAAAATGTGCATGGTACATCTCACTTCTTAAATAATAAATATCTCTTATGGATACTTTCTTTATCATTATGTACTCTTCCATTTATTTCTTTTTTCTGTTCCTTTATGAACTTTTCCATGCCTCCCCTGTCGCAACAAGATACGTCTCACGGACTGGTGGGATGAGATTTGAGTTCATAAAGTTTTACAGTGCTCCCTCTATCAATAAACCATATTTTAACTGGATGTGTAGACTTCACGCATATCCCAAGAATGCACTATGCCTGCGGATCCATCAAAGAATTATTTTCTGACGTGGATCCGCAACGCATGCTGTCCTTTCTGAGAGAGGCTAAGATCTACAACTTGATTTAATAACTTTTATACTCGTTTACAAAACTTTTTCCAGATCTATACAAAACAACTTTATTAGAATTTTACCACTGTGTTAAAATTATATGAACGTATTTAATTCCATGTTAAACTTAAAAGCTCTGAATACGAAACACAAATAAAGAACGTGCACCCAAATAGACCGTGAAGGGCGCAAAGTGACCGTTATCGTGCCGAAGCGCCGTAAAACCCAAACGCACGAGTACACTAGTTTTTAACATAATTATATCTATATAAATCTACATTTAAGCAATTGTCCAGTTGATTGCACAAATGCCCCATAGAGGCGGTTCACCTTTGATAAGGCCATAATATTTACTTTTATTTTTGGAAAATGGTGGAAGGACTGAAAGGATATGCAGTGTTCTGAGACACAAAATTCTTCTACATGTATAGGTATATGAAACGTATGAAGTGGCCGTTAGATATGACGTCTTCCCTTGAGTAATAGAAAGACTGGTAGAGGGCTCTCGGGTTTTTTGTTCACCCAGTTCCATATATATATCTATATTGGGTTTAAAATAACCATGTCCAGTGGGAGAGACAGAGAGAAAGCGATAGGGAGAAAGAGACGAAGAGAAGAGAGAGGGAGAAGAGAAAGAGAAGAGAGAAAGAGAGATGGAGAGAGAGAAAGAGGAAGAAAAGATAGAGAGGGAGAGAGAGACAGAAAGAGAGAGTAAAGAGGGGGAAAGAGAGAGAGAGAAAAAGAGAGAGAAAGAGAGAGAAGACACTGAGAGAGAAAACAGAGAGAGGGGAGAAAGAGAGCAGAACGAGATTATGGAACAAACTGTGATTTTATGACACGTGTGAGCCAAGCATCAAGCACACATGATGGTTTTTGTTTTTACATTAGTCTGTGCATGACACTTGACACTTGCATGAGGAATGAGAATGTTGTATTTGTGGACAAGTGATACCAGTTCCTGTCAAAGTTTGCCCGAAGAGCTACCTGGTCTTCTGAGCACCATGGCAACACAAATCTAATCAGTCCCAGGCAGAAAATGGACGTTTGTAGAGTTTTAACGATGAAATCTATAACGATATGGGGACCTTCTTTGGGTAATCAGCCGCCTTCATTATCATCATACACATTCATCATTATTAGTAATTTTATCGTTATCAAATTTATCTTCATTATAGTTGTCGCTGTCACAAATCTCCGATGGCCCTCCTTTCGGGACGCCGTGACAACAGGGGCTGGAATGTTATCTTCAGCATCCTTGTCGTGCTCATTTATTTTGCCGTTTTTGTCAGTGTTTGAGGGGCCGATGGTTTTTTACTGTTTTTAGGCGTATCAGTCATGCATACTGCTGCCTTGATAGTTATCATAATATGGTGATAATATTCGCCGTTTGTTCCATGCTGATAATGTTAATAACATCGCTTGTTTTTAAAAAAAATGATTTAGTAAATCGACCAACAACCACGACAACTACAACTGCAACTGCAACAACAACAACGATTTCAACAACAACAACAGCTACTACAACAACAACGACGGCAAACAACAACAACAACTACAACTACAACAACAACAACAATGGCAACAACAACAACAGCTACTACAACAACAACGACGGCAAACAACAACAACAACTACTACAAAAACAACAACGATGGCAACAACAACAGCTACAACAACAACGATGGCAATAACAACAACAACAACAGCTGCATCAACAACTACAACAACAACAACAACAGATACAACAACGATGGCAATAACACAACAACAACAGCTACAACTACAACAACAACGATGGCAACAACAACAACAACAACAACAGCTACAACAACGATGGCAACAACAACAAAAACCACAACATCAGCTACAACAGCGATGACAACAACAACAACATCTACAACAACAACAACAACAGCTACAACAACAACGATGACACAACAACAACAACAACTACTACAACTACAACAACAACGATGGCAACAACAATAAAAACTACTACAACAACAACGACTGCAACAACAACAACCACTACAACAACAACGATGACACAACAACAACAACTACTACTACAACAACAACGATGGCAACAACAACAACAGCTACAACAATGATGGCAATAACAACAACAACAACAACAACAACAACAGCTACAACAACGATGGCAACAACAACAACAACCACAACATCAGCTACAACAGCGATGACAACAACAACAACAACAACATCTACAACAACAACAACAACAGCTACAACAACAACGATGACACAACAACAACAACAACATCTACAACAACAACGATGGCAACAACAATAACAACTACTGCAACAATAACGATGGCAACAACAACAACACCAACAACAACAACAACAACAGCTAAACAACGATGGCAACAACAACAACAACCACAACAACAACGATGGCAACAACAATAACAACCACAACAACAACCATGGCAAAAACAACAACAACCACAACAACAACGATGGCAACAACAACAACAACAACAACAACAGATACAACAACGATGGCAACAACAACAACAACCACAACAACAACAACAACAACAGCAGCTACAACAACGATGGCAACAACAACAACAACCACAAAAACAACAACAACAGCTACAGCAACGATGGCAACAACAACAACAACAACCACAACAACAACAACGATGGCAACAACAATAATAACTACTACAACGACAACGATGTCAACAACAACAACAACAACAACAACAACAGCTACAACAACGATGTCAACAACAACAACAACAACGACAACAACAGCTACAACAACGATGGCAACAATAACAACCACAATAACAGCGATGACAACATAAGAACAACATCTACAACAACAACAACAACAACAACAGCTACAACAACCACGATGGCAACAACAACAACAACCACCACAACAACAACGATGACACAACAACAACAACAACTACTACAACAACAACGATGGCAACAACAATAACAACCACTACAACAACAACGATCTCAACAACAAACAACAACCACTACAACAACAACGATGACACAACAACAACAACAACCACTACAACAACAACGATGACACA